>JAWWMK010000008.1:14518016-14563417 GCA_035047105.1 Galeopsomyia nigrocyanea | reverse complement strand
CGCACTCTCTCTCTCTCTCTCTCTCTCTCTCTCTCTCTCTCTCTCTCTCTCTCTCTCTCTCTCTCTCTCTCTCTCGATGACTCGTTTTATGTATAGCCTTCGTGGGCGTAGGCACGACGATGATATTGTTTGCTAGGAGGAATGCACTTGCTTGGTGACGAACGAAGTATATGTGATGTAGCTAATGCGGACGCTGTTTTTTAAAGTAAAAACTTTTATCGTCGGAATTTTCGACGAGAACGCGTAGGGGAACCTGGGGCATGATGGGCGAGAAATTTTGCTGGGATTTTTTTTAATTTCAATCTAAACTTTTTGCGATTTGACCATTATATAAAGTAGTGTTTCAAGAATAAAATGAATAGTCGATTAACCGGAAAGAAATAGTCTGATTCTTTTGTAAAGAAGAAAACGAATGCAGTCGCAAATAACCTATTACGCCCCACTGTGGGGCACGATAGGTTTCCCATTAAGAATTAATGGCATACCCATCGTGCCCTGTCAAAAAATTTAAAACGGGGCATGATGGGTATTTTATTTTTTTAAACTGTTTATACACAATTATCCGATTTTCTGCTGTGCCCATTTAATTTGTTATAACTTAATACACAATATAAAAAATAATCAGCATATAATTTAATATACTTTTCGAAATATTTCCAAAACCCGTTATGCCCCAAAACCCATCGTGCCACAGGTTCCGCTAGATTATCTCATTTCGAATTAACGGAGTATCTAAATATACATCGAAATCTTCGTTGATTTCGTAAAGCTTTACAATCTCTAAAGAGACGTTACCTCTTTTTTGAAGAAACGATAATTTTGCAGTTTTTTTTTCTTCTTGTTCTTTATAGACTTGCATATACATTTCGGAATAACTCTGAATGATTACTTTGCAAATAGATCAACGCTCTGACGACGAAATTCATTCAGCTTACTACTCAAACATCGATTGTTTGAACAAGATTTCAATTAGATCGGATTTATCGAAAAAAAAACACGCGCTCGACTTCATTTTTTTCAAAATATCAATTCAGCATAGAAAGCAAAAAGTTTTTTGATTATCCATCCAGCAGTTCAGTAACGTTCCACTCGGGAAAAAAAATCATTCAATCAAAAATCATCCACAACAAGCTTACACAGACGTTAAACTATGACAAATGCTCTACGTAAATTCACATCGAAAAAGAAGAGAAATTAAAAGAATCTCGCGCATCGAGAGCCAAAAAAGCCTCTCTCTCTCTCTCTCTCTCTCTCTCTCTCTCTCTCTCTCTCTCTCTCTCTCTCTCTGGGTTAAAGTAGGTCTAAGTCATCGACGCGGCGGCGGCGACTGCAGCGAAGCCCCTGCAAGAAGTTGTTTTCGAATGTTAGAATGTCATTATCACGCGATAATGACATCAGGACCGCGAAATTACGCGCAAGGTCGCCTACACCCCATTCTCTCTCTTTCTCTGTCTCTCTCCCTCTCTTTTCTTCTTTTGCGCCTCGTTCGTTTTTCAGATAATCAAACGTCATGAACGAGAACGCGCGCTCGCGCGTGTATGTATATTACCGCACTTCGCAATGTCAATGACCCCCTCGAATTTCTTTTTAATCAATCCGCTCTGCAAGCACATCCACACACACATATTTTTTATTGCCAATGACCTGTCGTCGCCATTCAACTTTGTTATTCAATGATCTATACATGGCGGTAATTGTGTGTCGTTTTGCTATTTTAGTGGTATTTGTACGAAATTTTTTTTTTTTTTATTTCACGACGATATTGAAGATCTTTGATGAGTTTTGCTTGGAATGCGAAAGTGTAGGATTGTGAATTAGAAAAAAAAGTGTATGATTTGAGAATGGTTAAAAAAAGAATATTTCATTATTAATTGTTCTGAAATTTTACTTCTTTGAAATTTGTTCGAAATATATCCAATAGAGGAATGCTTACACGGACTATGCGTAATTAGTATGTTGTAGTGAGAAAATAAAAATAGCGTTTCATGTTATGCATTAAAAAATACCGTTGACGAATCATTTAACGTTCTGTATGGTGATAGAGAGGGTTATAAGAGAGTTTTTAATTGTATAACGTGCCATTGCACAAAATGTAATCAAGTTAATTTTTCGTAATACTATAAAATAATAATCATAGATAATTTACATAGCAGTTTCATAAAACCATTCATCTCAAGTTCAATAATTGTATCTTCATTATTATCATACAAAATCAATCGCATTATTCGAAAGACAATCAAAGAGGCTTTAAAAGTTCAACGACATCTCGCGATGCGTCGTCCCTTATCTGACGCGTAAAAGAAGAAGATGAAAAGAAAAAAAATATCAAGATCGTCAGAGGCGCAAGTTCACATTTAGAAAGTGAGCGATTAACGCGTCAATAAGCATGGCGCCTCTGTCGAATATAGCGTATCCGAAAATAAAATTCTGTCATCGCGGCTTTCTGTTCCGCTGCGGAAGTGACAGAGAAAAGAGCGACGCACCCGAATATCTGCATCTCAACTGCAGCAGTCGGAAAAGATCGACGCGGTGCATCGACCTCTTTTTTCCCTTTCCGCAGAAGAAGAAGACGAGTGACAGAAAAGAAATGTCGAGGGAGAGATCTGAGAAAGAGAGAGAAAGAAAAAAAAATTGAAGATTGTTAACGAACGAGGGAGAGAAAGCGGAGAGTACGAAAAAAGATTGCTACCGGATGGTTGTGGTGTAAAGTGCACGAGAGATTAAGGTGGAATTTATCTTTGCGGGTGTATGTGTGTGTGTGTGTGTGAAAAATTTTACGGCCGTTAAAATTCTCTTTTTATTTGTATTGTGCTTTTATTATTGCTGGGGTTTACAGTAATATTTTAGTGACAGATAGATTCGTTTCCGCTGATGCTGGATTATTTCTCTTTTCTTTTTTCTTTTTAATTATATCGTCAGTGAAAGTTGAGAAGAAAATGATAAGATTAGAAAATTAACAGGCATAATCGACGAAAAAAATGTTTTTTTTTTCCTCTTGATGAACGTGAAAAAGCGCTTTATACAAGCAAGATTAGACTTTCTTGTATAAGTGCTACGTCTACAGTTAATGTAACAAGTATTTAAAAATCTTAATAGCTTCAATCTTCAACATTATAAGTATACAATTTTATATACAATTGTTGATTGCAATATTTAAAGCAATTATTACATTTATTAGAAAATTCTGCTCTCCAACAGAATTTTACGAATGCAGGATGACCACAAGTAAATAGACTCAACTCGGACAGTCGATTTTTCACATCCCGTCGAGCGCAATAGGAAGGCAGGTCTCGCAGGAGTATTGATTTCCATTGTGGGCTAGCGTTGATCGTCACTCGTTCCGATTAGATTGATTAGAAAAAGGCTCCCCCTTGTTACATTCTTTCATCGCATAATGGGATACGTTGTTCTTTCTTCGCCCATGCAATGCGTCCCTTCCGCTTCGCAAAGGCGGTCGAACACGCGAACTAAAACAAATTACGTTTGTAGATTAGATCGTACAAATTTAGTGGAAAATAAATGTAATCGAGGTGTAACTTATTCACCATGAGATATTGTGGTAACGGAAGTGGATATGATAAAAAAAAGCTGGATTCTAGCGAGAAGTAACGTATATTGATTACGAAAGGTTCAAGAAGCTTCTCTGGATTATTTATTTAAAGACTTAGATGTAATAAGACATCATTTATCATTCTATATTTGGAGAGGCAAGTATCTCAAAATACGAGGATATTATTTTCGTAGACATTACTTCACTGAGAACGAACTAAATACCGCAATATTTTGAGTGTAAAAATTAAAGAAACTGTTTTAACAATTTTATACTAATAAGAATTTTCTTCTTTCGGATTGAATGATTGATCTAGTTTTTCAAATCACCTCAGAGTAATGCTCTACTCAGATATTATCGAGATTCAATTTAAATGTCCTCTTCAACAAAATCCTACCCCTAAGTTGTAACTATCATTTTTTTCTGCAATACAAATAATTGCAAATGTACACCTTCTGAAGATATATAAGGGATATCCCCATTGGCAATATCTCTAACGAGATAAATACCTAAGGGACTGCTGATTTTGTCTACCGTTGGTATTAAGCACCAACAGCTGCGCGCTTCGATTCTGTCGGTAACACCGTTCGATTCAAGTGAAATATAACTTGTAAAATAAATACGTATGAACAGCGTCGACTATAAAAAAACATAAATATGGTATATTTTTGCAAGATGCATCTGTTTGTCTATCAAAAGTCAATGGAAAATAGTTGATATATAAATATATAATGGGTATGCAGGTGGATTTTACACTTTATGCACTATCACTGCATAAACCAATGATACCGCAAATTTATTAGTGATTTTAGAGATTTTTGATGGCAGTAGCGCACATCACTTTGTAGGCAAATATATTCCCTTAACATTGCACATCTATATAATGAAAGCATAATAAAACACAGTCTCTCTAGTTCGTAAATACAGAAATAATTTACTGTAACTAAGAAAAAATTGGAGGTTCAAACTAGCAGCTCAAAAAGTAACAATACGAATTTTGTTTTTTTTTTGTAACTTGAAATAAACCATGCTAAAATTTTTATTTTTATTGGGTGGAAATAGAATGCACCGAAATGGATTAAATCTGTATATTTATTAGCTTATAGTTTTTTTTTATTTTTTGCTTTCCGTTATTCAATTTTTGGAAATTAAGTGTAAGAGTTTTTGAATGTTGTTTGAAAAATTGTAATCATTACAACAAGTTTATGAATAAATTACTTTAATGATAATAAATTTAAAAATATCTTTAGGCTAAATCCCGAGGCGATTCAATCGATGATAATTCCAAATTATAAATGCCAGAAATATTGTTATTATGGGTAAAAATAAAGACGAAAAATTTGTGTCTAATCAAGTTTATTTGTTTGTGTAGATCTAATGCTTCATATACGCTTAAATACAGTTTTCTATTACAGAAAAAATATACGAAACTTAGGTAATTTACACGCTGTATATTCAATTTATAAATAGATTTCTTTTCAAAAATCGTTTTATTGGTTACAGCATCCATTGCAGTAAGTGGTTAAATATATATTAATCTCATGTTTACAGATGCCCTCTCTCGAAAAAGCAATAATCATTCGATTCTCTCGACAAAAAAAAAGTATAAAAAAAAGAAAAAAACAACAAAAATATCATTCCTATACAGTATATAATTACTTTTACAGAAAGAAAGTTTATTTTTCATCTTCAATAAACATCTCAATCTCGACTCAATGACAATTCAATTGTACATATTGACGAAATAATACTTTTTTCGGGATTAGACTACGTTAGAAATCTCTCATTCAATCGTATTCCGTGCATAATTCATCCATACAAATCCACTCAAACACTGTATTATAAGTCTAGGATGATGCATTATCTTGTAGTTCTACGATGATTGTGATGTAAAAACGCAACTCGCTCTCTTATATAAAGGCGGTCAAACATTTAATTGTCATGTGGTGCGCACACACTTATTTTTTTCACAAATCTCCGTCGTACTTGCGAGTGTAAAAAACGCAGGCTTCTTCATTGATATTTTTGTTTGTTTGTTTGTTTGTCATCCCTGTGCATCCATATAAAATGCTATGTGTAAGAAACGCATGTATATCAATATATCGTATATATTAGATTTGCCGAAAATTCGTCAGAAAATCCGTGAGATTTCTCAAAAAAGTTCAATGCAATTCTTTCACATCGCAGTTCGCACTTTGTTAGTTTATTTTGTAAATGTTCCTCGCTCGTGTTACAAAACAGAAGAAGAAGAAGAAGAAGAAGAAGAAGAGAGAAGAAAGAACACATCTATTTTACAGAAAAAAATCTAAGCGAAAATTGTACAATGCGAAAAAAAAAATTTTGTTACTTTTGTGTTTGTATTCTTTGGTAAAAACTACTAAATAAATATATATATCGCTTACAAAGTACAGTTTGTAATTTTGAGATACCGAGTACTTTTTTCACACGGACACTCGGCAAACGAAATTTGCTGCGCCCTCGTGCGAGTTTCACTCGACACATTTAAAAAAAAAATTACGCGCACGCTTCATCTCATTCAATGGCGTGCAAGTAACATTATAGAAAAAAAAACGAAAGCAACCGATCGATCAGGTAACATGTTTTTCACGAAAAAAAATTATAATTCTCTCGTGCTTCATTTAGAGACTCAAGTTTGTGCGTCGAAAATGCGCCAAGTACTGTGTAAAAACACATCATAAAATTATACATCGTCACATAATACTCTGAACAAAGAGTAACAGCAATGATTTTTCACTCTTTTCGATCATTATTCAAATTCATCGGTGCTCGTGAAAAGAGAGAAAAAAAGTACGTATGTAATAGTAATAATAACTGTACACAATAATTTGAACTCGTTGCGTCGGGTATACCATCAAATATGCTAATTGTTATTCATTAATCTTAAAGAGACTTTTACATTAAAGTCGAGTGTTGATCTACTTAAAAATTATTCTACTCTCAATCAATACAGCAGTGATAAATATCTCTTTTTTTCTTGTCTGCCTAATTGCTAGGTAGCCTCTAATCAGCGCGCATAAACAATTTCTTTTTTTTCAATTCAACGAGCAAAATTTTGCAGAGATGCTCCACAATACGTACAAGCAAATCAAGTTTTCATTATTTCTTGCTTTACGTGACTAACAATTATTACCGTCAGGTAAAGCAGAAAAAATGGTCAAGACTCAAAATTCATAATTCAATCTTTGTTTTTCAACGTCGTCAAAAAACGATAAATCCAGTCTGCTCCAGGTTCATTCGAACCTACCACGATACAACAATCGAAAAACAAAAAAACTAATCGAAAGCAAGAACTGATCATAAATCTTCGAGATGTTCGATTGCTCATGTGAAAGGACTCATTTTTTGATAAAATTGCGTCAAATTCCTTCGTCAAATACTGTATTTTCACCCTTCGTATTAAAATAGCATTTTTACGTTGAACTAGGTGAGGATGTGTTTTACTTTATAGGTGATAAAAAAGATAATCTCGCTATGAGTGATTATATATAAATGCTCGACAACAGTATATTATCGAAGTTATCCGTATCAGTTCTTGATCGAGAAAAGAAAAGAAATCAATTTTTTTTTGTTCCTATCAAAAAGTCGCCGCGCGTGCACGAGCGTCTATATTCTCCATCGAGTTCGATTTCTGGTCGACGAAAGATTCATTTCGCTTAATCGCTATCAAACTTACATCTAAAATACTCATAGAATAACCATTACAACGAACGATAAATTACTGAACAGCGAATAATATATACGACAATGGATAAATCATAAACCTATGCAGATAGAGAGATAGAGAGAGAAAAAATGTACAATTATAAACACAATAAACGAAGACTTCCACAACCAGACATCAAACTCGCTGAAATCGACGCCACATTTCCACGAGATTCTAAGGCTACTTGAGTGCGTGTGTGTGAGTGTGTACGTGTGTGTCTATTCAACAGGATGAGCTTTTAAGCTCATTGATATCGGCGATGTTCTGTAACAACGTGGCAGTCGCCTCGGCTTGCGAGTCGTTCGTCGTGGTGTTATTGTTGCTCGGTCCGTTAGTTGATTTGCTGGCGTTGCTGCTGCCGCCGCCGCTGCTGCTGTTGTTTCCGGCGTGATAGCGCTCCCTCAGGGTGCTTAATGCGGACAACAGTCTTGTATTCGACGACATGAGGCGCGAATTCGCCGCGTCCAAGGCGGCTATCTGCTGCTCCTGCGCGTCGATCACGCGCTGCTTGTACGACAACGCTGCCGACATCTTCTGCTGCTCGCGACGCAACTCCTCCTCCACGGTTATCAATCTGCAAAACATCACACGCGATTGTTCATTAGTGTCGTGCGAAAATATTGCTGAGATTTGGTTTCGATGGCTACGAGGCTCGGTGATAAGACGAGTCGTTTGTTTGTTTTTTCTAGCAGCGACTTCAGCTTAACAACGATGATCGTACGATATGTGTGCTGAACTGAAGGTGTGGCGAGATAATTGAATTGATGTACTTTAGCGAAATGAGTAATTTGTAATATGGGACACTCGCTTTACGTCAACTTATTAATTTTTAAATTGTGTTCCATATTAACTCTACTTTAAGCGTGAAACACATAGATGAGAAAATTTAACATTCCTGTGTTGAAAAAATTGTACAAATGTAAAAACGCTCTCAAGGACAAAAATAAATTGAGTGCAGGATCTTACGGTATAGCGCAATACACCAATACTTGCTCGTAAATAAGCGTATACGAATAACCAAAAATTTGAACAACAATTACTGTATCGTAAATAGATTGAAAAATATGAATAGTGTAACATGTTTTAAGGAGATTGATCTTGATATTCTAAGCAAAAAAAGCAAGTCACAATGTTTGAAAGAGTAAAATAAATCAAATGTGTGTTACATATTTATATTCTTACACAAAGTTTTATGGAACGTAGAAGAAGCAGCAGTTTTGTGTATTGAGCGCGCTGTAACTGTATTTATAATTATACTTTTTTTGTTTGTCGATTAAAACAATAAATGAAAACCAAGATACAACGAAATATACATGTAATGTAAATAACCATGACATAATCAAAAATGCTAAAACACGGTGGTATAAATACATAGAAATTGAAAAGTTTGATGAAGCTTAGATATAGATTTTGACTCTTACACCAAGATCCAGATCAAGCCAGAGTTTTACCATTAATGCAGCCGATAGAATACACAGGAAGACACAATCAGTTATTTTGACGATATAAATGTACTGTCATTAGAGAAAAGAAATTACAAACACATTATTTCAAACACATCTAACTACCGCTTGAGAGAAAAAAAAAGCTACTACATCTCAGAAAAAATCTCATTTTCTTTGTTATTTTACTCTGATCGTTATCTTTCGAATGCTAATTAGCGCGTGATTTAGCTTGCATTTTTCAAGCTTTCAGAATAATGTGAAAAAAGGTTGCGAGACGCGAATTTTTGGATAAGAATTGATTTGAGAAAAAAGCTTTTACGTTTGAAAAAAATAATGCTAAGTGCTTTATCCCACACGGTATATGCCTAAATGTAATAGATTTTTACGAAAACCCTATAATATAAAGTCATTCTATAAAAATATATTTCAAACGGAATAATTCTAATTTTCTCATGTCATTATATATTGTGAAAAGTTATTTCAGCAGCAGAAATACGAAGCTTCAGTTAGTCGTTACTAAAAAAAAAGATAAATCCCACACCTCTCGAGAAGACGCATAATAAGTAAGTGATATATCGCAGTTAATAAAAAAATATTAGGTGCATGAAGGTAAAAGATTAGTACCTGGAGATAATGCTCTTCATTTTGCTGTCCGGTCCGATATCATCGCCATCCTCGACGGCGCCCAGTCGGGCGCGTAATCGGTCGACGCTACTTTGCAGCCTCTCGATTTCCACTTCGTACTGGAATTGCGAATACAGCCAGAAGATTTTTGTTTGTTAGTAACACGGTTAAACAGAATGGATGGAATGTATTAAAAATGCGTTAAAAAAACCATAGTTATCGGACATTGTTAAGTAATAATTAGACTTTGCTCGGATTGCAATAGCAAGTAAGTAAATTTTGAAGTTTTTTTTTTCATTTTTTCTTCAGTCGTTCCTGAATTGTCTTGAAAATAACAGAAGTCACAAAAGAAAAAAGAAATATTCACATTGTAGAACAAGATTTCAGCTATTTCTTTACCTGATCGATACTCCTGTGACTCCTAGATTTGCTCCTCCTCGCGGTGCAACTCTCTTCCTCGCTGGTATCCGACAGATCTCTGGTAGAATCGAGCGACAACCTCCTTCTGAGTTTCGTACAACAGACATTGTTTTGTGACTGGTCGTTACTTCCCGGCCTTATCGCCGAGTTATTTTGCCTCCATTGTAATCCATTCCTCTGTAAATTCCTCGCGTTCTGCGCTAACATTGGTGGCGACGGACTGAGATCAACTCCTCTGACGTTTTCCACACCTCCATTGCTACCTTCTCTCTCGTCGGAACTCGTGCTACCTCGTCGACCGTTGCGTCCATGGTGATTGGACTCCATGTGATAAACCGGATTAGCGAAAGCTAATGGAGCATTGTTGAGAATGTGAGCATTGGCATTGTTAGTCGTGAGCTCAACGGGACTCGAGCTCTGACTGTACGCAGCGAAACTTTGATAGCCGGAGGAGGCGACGTTACTGAGTTGCGAGATCGAGATCTGCGAACCTTTCTGACTCTTCGATTCGGACACCTCGTCGTCGGCGTACCTCAGCAAATCGGACAGTTCGTCCAAGTTTCCATTGGCAAGCTGACCGGTCGAAGTCTTCGAGTTGTGATAATTATTATTCGGCTGATGATTAATGGTAATGTTCGAAGTACCGTGACCATTCGCATTGATCGTAGTCTTCGTCACATTGTTATAATTCTGTTGGTGAGTCTGATTAGCATTCTCCTCCTTGTGACAGTGATTTCTACTCGCCGATCTCGTCATATTGTAATTATTGTGATTGTAATTATCCTCGCACCTGTCGTGAATATCGAGATTCTGTAGTCTCGTGATGTTGTGCCGATGCTGCGCCATGGTATTGTTCGGCTGGCTGCCAGTGATATTGTAGTTCGAGTCTTTGAGATTACTATGACTCTCGGATCTCGTTGGACTGATAGGATGGCTGGTCTGGCAGTGATTGACATTGGCCAAGCTCGCGCTAGTCGTTAGTCTGTAGCCTGGCCCACTTCGATTGTTCGCGAATGCTCGCTGATGCTGATGCTGCTGCTGGTGCAGATGCTGTTGCCTCGTGATCGGCGTCGGCGATCTCGATATAAACGCCGGCGGCTCCAACGGATACTCGTCGTTATTGATTTGCAACTGTAACTTGCCGTTCGCCGGCATGTAAGCGTTTCGCGGCAGCGTGGCAGCTCTGACGACGTTCGGACTCCTTGTCGCGCCGTTGGCGTTGTGCCCGAGGGTATTGCTTTGGAGGATCTCGGTGCTGTCGCCGATCGTGCCGTTCAGAGTGCTGTGGTTACTGCTGAGAGTCGACGCAGCGGAGATCGACAGGTTGGTGTTGCTGTTGGCGATCGTTGGGTCGTTGTAGCGAAATATGTTGTTCGGATAGCGAAGCGTCGACGGTACGGGTGATGGACCTGGCTGGTCGAGTGCGTGAGAGATCCTGTCGAGTATTTCTGGCAAGCGCGATGGTGGCGACGAGGGTGAGTTCGATGAGGTTGCTGCCACGCTTTCGCGCAGAAGTGCGTGCAGAAGAGATAGCTGCTTGCCCAAGTCGATGTAACCGTCGTATTCCATCGACTGGCTTGGCGCTTCCTTTGGTACAGAAGACTGAAAAAGAGAAATAATCCGATTATTTTCCTGGAATTTATATTACTTGATTACATTTGCATTGCGCAACTGAAAATTTTATATGTATAAATTTGAAAATCACTTTTACGGATTGAAATATAAATTAAGAAAAAGAGATTATTCTAAGTGTCTTGCATAACTGATAAAAAAATGTAATGGTACTTTCATAAGTTTCTACAAAACTGTCATTAAAACCGCATCCTCGCCGAACTAAGATTAAATAATAAAACAAAAAACTTTTGTAATATCATCTCGAGGACGTTATTACGCGAAGGTCTTAACTACCAACTTCGTCGCTCATCGACACTCACGCTAATTAATTGTAAGAAATGCTTCATCGACGGCGCCTCGCGCTCCAGCACGTCGTTCATAAACTCCATGAAATTTTCCTTGCCCTGGAAACGCGTAAAGTTTGCCAGAGTTTGCAGCGTCTTCGCCACCAGCGTTAAATTTCTGCCTGCCTTTTCGTTCGGGAATTCTGTAAAATTGAAACATTGCGTTATTCAAATACTTGTCTTTCCAAAAGCAATAACAAAAAAAAATTTCAAAACAAAACAAAAAAACTCACCGTGCGTAATATTAAAAAGCGAGGGGCTTAGAATAGCGGGGCACAAGAATCTCAAAAAGATCGACGCGGAGATAAGATTGTCAGCCATGTCTTCTCTGCCCATTTCAACCAGTCTCTCTCGGAATATACGGAAACACTCTCTCAGCTCGATGGGGAAGTGCGAGTGACTTGCGAGAATGCGACTCCAGGCGAGTTCCACGGCGGCGCGAAGATTCTGCTGCTGTTTGTGCAGAGCCGCGACCGAGGCGACTTTCAAGGGATCGACTTCACAGTCGCCACCTTCCACCACGCCACGTACAACTGGACCCAAAGTTTCTTGCAAGTAACGGTCGCCCGTGAGTTTCAAGTAGGCTTCCATTGCTTTTGTTGCCAGACTGTTGCCACGGAATGTCAGCTTTTCGTCGTCTACGATTTCAAACAATGATTAATACATCGCGCTCTAACAAGGAGACAAATAAATTTTTTTTTTTCTATTCGAGTTTTATAATTACCAATTCTGTGAATATCCATCATAACGAGATCGGCCAAGAACTGCGGTGCCCTCTTCTCCCTCTGCATAACGGCAACGAGTGCAGTGGCAATGTCCTCCTTGGCTTTGACTCCGATGACCGGCTCGAGTTTTTCGCAAAGCGCCTGATAATCATTTTTCAGATACTCGAGAAACTCTTGGTACACTTGTACCGGCAGTATGTCGACGATTTGAAAACGGCATTTGACTCGCAACGACGGCGGATCCTTCAACGGACCCTTGTCGCCCACCACGGGATACCATTTTTCCGTCAGGTAGCGCGATGTCACGTTGTGCACCGGGATATTTACTGATCCTGTGGTGTTGATAAAACCAAGAATAGAACAAAAATGACTTTTGTAAATATATTATTTGACACTAAGAATATATTCTTCTCAGTGGGTAATTTAGTAACCTCGGAAAATCACGCGGTTGGAAATTCATTCGCTACACAGAAATGGGGGAAACAAGATAATCCTACGAGGGAGGGGAGAAAATTGACTGACTTGCAAGAAAGTCGCTAAGCACGTTTTTAACGTCGTTAAGAAAACGCGTGTACGGTGAAAATATACGTGTCGTGTGCCTCTTTTCTTACAAGTAAAATTTCTTGGCCTTTCCAAAGCAGATTGAATAAGCTTTTGATGAATGTGCACAGTAGGGGGGTGAATTTTTTCCTCTTTAGAATACACGGAAATCCACTATTTCCATTCAAGAAAGAGAAAACTTTCCGATTGCATTATTCCTTCCGAAAAACTTCCGAATTGTTTCAATTACACAGCATCGATCGGGGAAAAATAAACTCGTCGCGCATAAATCGTTCGTCCCCCCTTGAAGAAAAGACGCATAGACGGCGCCGCGTGTTAAACATCACAAAAGAAAAACTCACCAACGAGAACACTCTTGTCCCGTTTCTTCTTGCGATCGGCCTCGCGGTAGAGGTTCACCTGGATGGTATTGACGGCGGGCAGGTGATGGAAATCGAAGCGTTCGCCCCAAAAGCACAGGTCAGCCTTGAGTTTGGCGGTGGTGCGCGCGTACAGTGTCGAGTCGAGGCATACCTCGCAGAAATAACGTTTCTTTGCCGCCACGCCTTTGGCCTCCAACAGCCAAATTTGCAGCGAGTTGTCCGTGCGACGCGTCTGCTCGGCTTCTGGTTGTACGGATTTGCGTAGGCTGTTGGATCGAACAATAAATTCGTTTTGTTATGACAATGAAAGTTTACTGTTATTTTTCTTCTTCTTCTTTTTTTTTATTCGTGTATCGAGAACTCATCTTCTTGTACGGTGAGATATAATAGAGTGTTATGGAAAAAAAAGTCATCGTCGATGATTTCGAGAGAGATATTATAAGGTTTATTACTCCCGAGAAAGAGAACACAAGTGTGCGAGTGAGAGAGCAAGTCACTCAAGAATTTAAATAACATCTCGCCCCGCGCCGTATAATGCTTCATCGTATACACGTCAGGAGTGATTTTAATTATAACTCTATTCTTTTCTTTCTTTTCCTCGAATCTTACTTTTCCGATCGGTATTTTATCTTGTAAAGATGGGCTTGGCTACCGAAACATATATACGAGTTATACATCGGCAAATACACAAGATTAAAAAAAAAATTAATCATCATGAAAGTTGAGATAACAAACCTGTGAAGCCACTGTTCTCGCTCGTGCGCGGTACGACAACTGAAATACTTGGGTCCGCCGTTGCTCGGTGTGACTTGAAAGCAGTGCGGCCTACCGAGCAAACTCGGATGCAACGGTGTGACAGCAGCGAGATCCATCGAGGTGACCGCTTGGCCGCAAAGCAACGACTCGTGCGAGCGGCAACCGCGTAGACCCGCTGCACCGGCGCCGACACCTCGCTGCTTCTGGCGCTCGAGCTTCGTCACGCTTTTCGTCCTCTTCAGGGGATTCGATCGGAACGATCGCTTTGAGAAGAAGTTCTGGAATTCAATGCGCTTTTTTAATTATTTTTCAAGTTGAAATTACAGTTATTACATGTATTTTCGTTTCTTTTTTGGCTGTGCTATTTTTTTTTAATTTAAAAAAAAAATGTTTGCAAACGCTCGTCCTAAAATAGAGAAAATAAGCAGTTCAATGCCACACGAAAATTCACAACTTGAGCTCGAAAAGACTTTCGCCTTCAGCTGCCAATCAATCACGCACGAAAATTTCTCCACGCGCGGGACGAAGCTGACCAAAACATTATCTTTCTCTCGCGCACGCACGACCACGACTGAGTTAAAGCTGCTGCTGCTGCTGCTGCTGCAGTAGTGAAAGGTAGTTCAGCGACGAGTGAACAATATATATACATCGAGCGAGCGCGAAAGTATATAAATGGCATACTTCGAGGGATTTCAATTCGAATGAATATTTTTGGGGAATATTCAGTGGCAATGACAAGCTATTAAAACCCATTAAGATGATATCAGTCTTGATTGACAACAAAAAAACGGCTATTCTAATTCGTAGACGCTGAATTAGACTCGATTGATACACATCTGCCCACCAAATAAAGAAACGACAATTGGGAGCATTGGCATTTATTACACATTTTTTTCCCCTACAGAAATGCCTCGTGTACGAAATATCAGCTTATCGGTCGATTGCTCGAATGACCAACTGATACAACGACGTGAAATAAAGAAAATCGTATGTGCCGCGCAATAAACTAAAAAAAGAAGAAGAAAAAACTCGCACGCGACAGACACAATCGATTACAACGAACAAAAATACGAAGGAAAAAAAAATGTGATTTACCCTGCCGGTAAAGTATCCGATAATAGCGCTGACAACTCTGTCGCTACCCTCGTTACTATTCTCGATGCACATCCTCCGTTTCCTCATAGATTCTTTTCGATCTAAACCTCCAGCGCCAACGACGACGGATGTAGCTCATACACGAGCATCGCGGTATATAGAAAAAATGAATTCGATGATATTTCTTCTTCGAGCAAAATTAAGAGAATATAAACTTCTCCTCGCACTGCGATGTTGTCAATCGACGATGGGTCGTTTAATAATTCACACAGAATAGTATAATCACTTCTCTCGTGTGTATAGCACAATAAAAAAAAACGCTCGCACGAATACACTTCAACATACACTTACATTCACAGATACACTGGTACTGTTTCTTTCCTAAGCTTATCGTCTCCTCTCTCTCGCGACTTATCTCGACAAACGCGAAATTTCAGTGTTTCTCTCTCTCTCTCTCTCTCTCGCACACTCCGAACAGCTCGGCGTTAGAAACACGACTGAGACGGAGCAGGTATGTATTTTCGGTGGAAAAACGTGGGCGCTCAGGTATAAAAAGCCTGCGAGAGCATCCGGTGAGCGACGCCGCCGTATAGTATAGTGTGGGAGAGGGGGAGAAAAGGGTATTTAAATTCTTTTTTTTTTCTTTCCCCAAACGGTCAACAAGTGTTTTTCACGAAAAAAAAACTTTCAACGGATTATTACGCGCGAGATCAGATGTGTAACGTTCTTTTTCGCCATTTCAGTTTCTGTTGCGCGCGCGAAATCCCGACGACGACTGATCGTCCGCAGATGCGCGCCCGAAAAGAAAAAAAAGAAACCTCTCTCTCTCTCTGTATCCCCACCTCTTCTCTCGTTCTTCGCGTTCAGCGATTCAGGTGTGCTCGCTCGTTCTCTCTCTCTCACTCTCTCGACGGGGGTAAAAACGGTACGTCTTCGAGGGGTTTCTCGCTACGATTTTTCGAGGGGCATTGTGAAACAACGACGTAGACTATATACCGAGGGGCCCCAGAATCAGAGAGAGAGAGGAAACTTCGAGGGTTCCTGTGTAGTGCGAAACGTCGAGACTTGAAGTGCTCCCCGAGGCTTTTAATTTCGATGTAATTGCGATTTCGAGATATGCTGTGATTTTTTTTTGTTTTTTTTTTCTACGACTTGCCGAGATTTTTTAACGATAAATGTTTGTAAAATCGTATCGTATGGAATGTTTCGACGAACTCACGAATAATATATACATACGATTAGAGAGAGACATACACACACAAGGCTGTTGTTTGTCAAAACTGTCATTGTTCGTACAGCCTGCTATTTAGCAATCATCGCACAATAAAACCTTATCGTCGATGTGCACACGCTGTTATCGTTAGATCTTAAACGCACCAATACACGCCCATCCTTCATAACAATTCTAACGAGAAAACAAAAATGACATCCCCTCCACATACTTTAAAATTCGATGTCCGATGGAAGGATATGAATATGACAAAACAGGGTGACTTTTCGGTTTTTCAAGTGACTTTTTTCCTGAAATACTCCACGGGGGCTCTCTCTCGACGACGACGACGATGATTACTATTTGATGGCCGGATTATTGATGATTATTGTCCGGTGCTATTTATACGAAATATTTTTTGACGGTTATTTTTTTTAAATTAATTATTGATGAGATAGGCAGCAGTGGGTTCGGTAAATATTTGTGCCGAGAGTTATTTGGGCGAGTGAGAGTGTAGATAAGAAGGAATGTATGCGTGGGTGAGTCATCGACGTATAGATAAATGCCGGTAATGTAGAATTCTCTACTGGTATTGAAAGATGTTTTTAGCGAATTTTCATTGTTCTTTTAAAAAGAATTTATAGAAAAATCGTTGAATAGTTATTTTGAATCGAAAAAAATGGTTTGAATGAATGGAAAATGAAGTATTCCGTGACCTTTGGCATGCACAGCTCTACACCTACATTTAGCGCGTGGATTATCAACCGGCCGTGTGGCCTAATGGATAAGGCATCGGACTTCGAATCCGGGGATTGCAGGTTCGAGTCCTGTCACGGTCGACCAATTTTTTTTTTATTATTTTTTAAAAATTGAATCGACAACATTTTTCTGCTACCATCTTCATAGCAATAATTTAAAAAATTTTATACATTTTTTTTTCAATAAATATAAAATCGAATATCGAGTCAAACAGTATACAATCTCGTTTTTCCTCGAAGACAAAAAAAAGTGTAATATGTAAACGAAGAAAATAAGCCCATACACTTGGAACACACCTCCTCCCCTTATATAGAACAATTTGGCCGAGAGAGAGAGCAACGGCTCGAGACAGAGAGATACCCAAAGCTGTATAAGATCGTTGGCAGAAACCAGTTCGCGAAGACTCCCAAGCCCCTTTTGTTTTTTCGCGACCCTTTCTTTTTTTTTTTGTCTCTTCTCTTTGCGCGAGACTTTTTTTGTGTTTGTCGCGCGCGCGCAACCGCCAAAATCAGCGATTAGTCATCGTCCTCTCTTTTTTTTTTTTTTTGAAGGATCACTGACAGAGACTTTTGACTTGCAGAGAGCGAAAGCCAACTTTAAAGAATTTCAGAGTCAACGAGAAAAACTAATTTACGGCTAATACGATTTTTCTCGATGATTTACAATGGTAATTGAGAATTTTTGAAAAGGTATCGATTCTCGCCTCTCCGTCCAAATATAAATCAGAATGTACAAGTGTTGTTCTCAGTTTTCAATTTATATAAAAGGCAATAAAGCCATTCGAACGCTATAAAATATTGTGAAATACACGTTAAGGGGAGATCGCACACAATACGTCGGGATCGATAAATACACTGTTCTTTTCTTAGCTTCGTAAGGGCGAGAGAGAGAGAGAGAGAGAGAGAGAGAAAGAGAGAGAGACTTGAAATTTTAATTCGAGTGTAGCTTACGGGAATAATCACTCGCTGTTGGCGCGCGACTTCCGGCGATTTTATCCAAAATCGGAAGAGACGTGAGCTGACACACGAAAATACCTGAAGGTCGAGGCAGGCAGGCTAGGCAGGAAACAAACGTGTAGAGGCGGGGAGATGCGCTACGAGCCTACGACTGAAAGAATGCATTTCCGCTCCGCTCTCTCTCTCTCTTCATCTCTTGGTTAAACCCCTGCGCGCAAGATTTACTCGGAAATGTGTCTATTGAGGTGTGTGTATGTATGTGTCTGTACTATAATCGTGACTGGAACCTCCTCGGGAACCTCTAAAGGGTATTTGACTTTTTGAAAAAAAAAAGTTACATTGTTGCGTGGACAATACACGTTCGTGCGTATAGTTGTGTTTCTTTTTGAATCGAAAATCGTTAAGATAAAATTCAACTCGACGAAACTATAATGCACTGATATGTTCTTTCGAGTGCGTGACGTCATAGAAGTTACGGTAAAATAAAATCAACCAAAGAAATAAATCTCCGTGCAACGGCGTAACTAATTCCCGATGATAATGACAGGAGTGATTTTTCAAATTGAAGAATCGATACGTGGGAAAAAATAAAACGAGGATTGTTTACCTTGTCATCATCGCCAAAATATTGATGCGCGAGCGACTGCCTCGTCGTCGTCCGTTTCGTACGAGATCTAAAGGATGACTGAGCTCTCTCTCTCTCTCTCTCTCTCTCTCTCTCTCTCTCTCTCTCTCTTCTCTGGTATACTTTATTAGGCACACTGGCATCGCGACGCGCTCTAATTAAAGCCGAGGGTATATCGACCGAAAAGCTCCGAAGTACAACGAACCCTCTCCCCACTGTCAGCTTCCTGATGAATATTCAACTGCGAAACTGCTGAGAGAAAGAGATGTGTATATACACTGTATGTATATATACACTGCATATACTTTTGTCTCGTGGAGAGGCTGAACAACTATTCTCATTGGACGTCGATGGATCTCGAGGAAAATCACCTGTGTACCGGTAATGCGCGATTTAAAAATTACGTTACTAGGGGTAGATTTTTTTCTAACTGAAGATTTTTACCAATGTTCGATTGAAAGTATATCATCGATAAGAAAACTTTTTTTTTCTTCTAAATCTCGATGAACCGCGCTGTATTTATACGTTGAGTATATGTAACAGCAATCAATCATTCATCCCTCAAAGGAAAAATGAAAAATCACCCCTTATACGGTTACGTCGTCCGCAGTGAACCGGTTGCATTCGATCCCCATTGTGATACTAATTTTCTCTTGGGCTTGCTGCTGCTTCGCGATGATTTTTCAAAACGCAAATAAAAACGTTGCAAAGGGTTGCCGATGCATGCAAATTTTATTCATGAAGTTTGAAACTACTGCGCAAATCACATGAGGAATATTATCGTGTTAATAAAGAAAAGCGTTGTATTTTAGTAGTTGGAAAAAAAGCGCCAGTCGCGATTTCTTCATACGGAGCTTCAGTTGAGTTTCAGCAACAGTGACACCGATAATGTCTAAACTTAAGTTCGTTTTGATAATATTTCTAATATACAATTTACCCCCTCGTATCAACAGGTAGCCTCAACAACAATCTCATATTATCTCCAAACATATAAACAGTAATAAAACCTTTCAGTCAGCAGCTCCGACAAGCAACTCTTGTCCGAGTTGGCCACCAACTAATTGTTGTAAATGGAATAGCAAAGCAGGGGTATCAGCGTGCAATAATAATTGCCCTTACAAATCGACTACAACTTGGAAGATACATGGCTTGTGGCCTGGATGGCAAAATAACGACACGCAATTGGGATATTGCTTGCGCAAAGCCGAGATAGTCAACGAGTACACGTTGAGAAAAAATTATCTCTACGCTAATATGAGTAAATTTTGGTATAGCACGAACAGCGCTATGGATAATTTAAATTTCTGGAATCACGAGTGGTTTAAACATGGTTCTTGTGCGTTGTCGTATTTCGCTGATACGAGTGATTACGTGAGTTACTTTAAATGGGCTTTGACGTTGTATAATAATTACAATATTGGAAATTATCTGCGTGGGATTAGTAATAATGCTGCGTATAATTTTGACCGATTGTACAATATTATTCGAAGTAGATTGAATGGCACATATCCCGTTATCGCTTGTCACGTGAGAAAACATATTTATTTATTTCGACAAGATTAACCGAATAATCATCAAATAATTTTTTTGATTTTCAGTGGATAGGTAACAATCAGTACATATCAGAAGTAGAAATATGCTTTGATACGAGATTTGCCTTGATTGACTGCACACATCGATATCATACCCGAAATGGCGAGATTATTTACCGGAAATCTGTAGGCTGCAAGGAAAACGAGCCCGTAATTTATCCGTAAAATGATTCAACTTTATTGTAATTGATCAATAAAAACTATCTTCGAAAGATAAAAAAATTGTACTTTTGACGTTAGACTTCTCGAAATAATAAAGTCGTTGCGATAATCAAGTTCGTCTGAAGGGTTGCGAAGCCACTCGTTATTCATGAGCAGTAGCAGTACTCATATCGACGTGTCGCTGCATAGTAATGTATGCCTCGACACTGCATGGGGATACTACTTTTGAAAAAAAAAAAATTCGTTACGCCAGAAACTACATCCAAACTTGCTTAATCTAAATTCATGACGTAACATCATTCATCCATCACCGAGAATGAAAAAAATCTGACCACCGAGAGAAAAAAAAACCTAGAAAAGTAGAAGTGACCCCGTTTAAATATTATGACCATTTTTCCGTTGCGAGCGAGCGAGAGAGAGAGAGAGAGAGAGAGGAGAGAAAACTTCGTTCGTCTACTCAGCTGCTAAGGCACGCGGTTCGCTCTTTCACACGATATGAACCCTCGGGGTCCAGGTGAATTTGCACAATGCGAGAGTGGAGCCTGCGCGTTTTCTCGTGCCGCTTGCCGACGTCGGATTTTTCCCTCTATTGTTGACATAGCCACGCGCGCATGCGCGCCAGCAGCACCATGCTAATTGGCCGGATCCAAGGAAAAATTTTTTTTGGGTCTGATGAGGGATCGACAGCTTTTCTTTTGGAAACCATTTTTGCGTAACGAGATTAGAGCTTCCTTTTTTTTTTTTTTGACGTGTACAGCTTCTGGGTGAAACACGACTGAGGTGGTCTTTTTAGTAGGTAGGTGATTTTGTTATTAAGTTGAGTAATATAAAGAGGTTTGATGTTAAACAATATAAAGTGAAATCAATAGAGCAAAGTAAAATAAATGTTTGACATAAAAACAGTAGTAATACAACGGCTCGACCTCAACCATTCACTTTCCCGCCAGAAAACAAACAAATATTCTCCAACAATACAATCCATCGAATCAGCAAAATACAACTCTTGCACTCTCGAAGCCTCCCACGAAGTAAATTTCAATAATATCCATTCGTCACAATTAATCGTAAATCACCCACGAGGGAAAAATAACAACACAGCCAGAAGAGAAAACTATCCATCAAAATTTTCGTCGAGCAATTAACTCGACTAAGCGATTTTTCCGCGTGCGAGAGCAGCAGCAGCAGCTGCTGTTACTGCTGCATTTGGAAAAAAAAACGGGAAGTATATGTACTTACGACAATACGATTGGGGGTGACGTCGAGTGGTCGGGCACCGAGCACGGGGGTGGCTGGAGCACTGCCTCTTCTGCATGCCTTCTCGTATGAAGTGTCTGAAACAGGTGAAGATACATACGTACATGGTTAGTTTCTCTTTTCATTAGTTTGAGTAGGGTATGTAGCGTATAATTAATTCGAAATGTTGTGGATATAATTTAGTTCGAGGTGGTGATGCGTGAATGTACTTGTGAAAGATAAAAAAAAAATTCTATAGTTCATCGTATTCTTGTGGATTATCGTTTATGTGGTTCGTAAGATGAAAAAAATTTTTTGGTAAACTGAAATTTTTTAGCTGTAGGAAAAAAAATACGAAGGTTTATGATGTTCAAATCTTTTCCAACCCATCGGATACGCACTCGTTAATTTCTTTTGAATTATGTTTACTTTAGGTGGGGCAAAAAAAAAAAGGAAAGGAAAACTCAACTCTTCGACTGAAAAAAAAAACAGAAGAACTGTCTATCGAGAAATTTATTGCCCCTTTTAATTTTTACTTTACGAGTTCACGTGGCCACTAAACAATATTTTTCCCCCGAAAAAAATTGTGGAGAAAAAAATGAAACCGACGAGGTGCAAAGTGAGCCGCGTCACAATAAAAAAAAATCCGGTGCACTATTCTCACGCCTTGTGGAACCCTCGCGCGAGCGAAAAAAAAACGCGGAAAATTGGAAAACGACGAGGTGAATTACAAGGGATAAAAAGATGGGGCTCGACGAGCGGAACAGAAAAAAAAGTTGAAAGCTGTGTGTTTTTCTGATTATACAGAGCAAGAAGATCGTTAAAAAATTAGGTTGGGGATTTAATCTCGTGGTGACAAATGCAATGCACGGTGATTACGGGGAAATCGGATTGAGAATGGAAAGTTTCGAATCTACATAAATTCTTATGTTTGTGTAATTGGGTAGATCGTTAGTTTTACATTTTGTCTAGAATCAAAATTTGTTTTCATAAATTAAAAACTTTCTCAGCAACCAAGAAAACAAAAAAAGAAAAGACTTGCTTGAATATAAAATCATAATTCCAAAGAAAAACACGAATTTTCTAAACTCCACCAACGGTTCGCCTCAAATAAACCGTGAAGAATTTTTTTTCTCTCATCTATCCGCCCCAAAAACGACGGATAAAGGGGGGAGAGAAAGAGAAAAGGCGTGCGTTCACTCGTCTTTTAGACACACAAAACCAACAATCATAAAGAAACGTGCAAAATCACTGTCGCGTCTTTGTCTCTGTTCTTACGTGTGTGGTCTCGAAGGGCTTAAAGCGCTATTAAAGTGTAATACCGTCGATCATCGCACGAGAAAGTTTGAGAAAATTGATAGGATTACACGCAGTGATAAATGCGTCTGTACAGTTTAGAAAGTTTGTACAAATCCTTTTTTTCGGTATTTTTACCAATAGCATTCAACAAATTAGAAAGTGCATTTTTCCTAAAAAAAAAACTATCAATCCGGCAATTTCGCTGAGAAGTTCGCGCGCATTGTTGCTGTGCAATGTTTCGCAAAGAGAGAAAAAGAAACAACGCACATATTTTACGGGATGCGCGCGGATGAATGGGCGAAAATATTCTAGTTCTCCTTTTATATTTGTCCAGTGCGGCGGCGACAGGCGAGCGAGCGACCTAATGGTCGGAGCTACTTTGAATAAAACCGAGCGACGACGACAAAGTGTAATTGTTCGGGAAAATGATGAAAGGAAACGAGGATTAAGTGGAGAGACCGTTAGGAAACTTTTGCCGCGAGCAGGTTATAATTCTTTTGTATATTAAAATATTTAATATTTACGAAAGTTTAAAAATATCGATTGCGCGAACAATGAGAGCTGTTACGGTAAAACTCGAACAATAGCTCGCGCGAACAAGTGTCAAAAGCCCTGAAAGAGGAATTAAAAGCCATCAAGCACAAAACGGCATTCAACACACGGATAATAATACACACGCTGCTGTAGGCAATTAGCGCGCGAGCGCAGCGTTAAGACCGAGGTCAAGATACCCGTTTTTTTTTTCTTCTTCTTTTCTTGTTTTCAAAGAAAGTTTTCACTCTCTTCGCGAAGCCGGTTTTACTTTTTTTTTTCTTTCAATCTTCCGTTCGCGTGTTTTCTTTTGGAGGATACATACGAATATACCGTTAGTTAATTTTCATTCAGAAGTCAAAACGCTAAATTGCCCCACACTCTATTCTACGTCAAAAGCTTAAACGGTTGCCTTAATTCACCCTCGTCTCGGCCATTTGAAATCATATAGCATGAATGTTATCGCGTCGAGTACGTACGCACGAATCGTATATTTTAAGGACGCACGTGCAAACACACGCACATGTACAGTGGGGATCGAGTGCTCGATATGCATTCCGAATGAGCGAGTTACGTAAGGAATTATACGTATAGGTGTTTTGGGAATTGATATTGCTCGAATTTTAAGAGGTACAATTGGAATTTCACGAGCGGAAAATGTTGGAGAGTGGGATTTCTATTGAATTCTGCGGGAAGACTTCGAGTGAGTTTTATTGGATATTTAGTTTTGAACGGAAAGATCATTACTCAGTTAAATTAATAGAAATCGAAAAGTTTTTACGAAAAAAAAAAAGATATATCAATTCATATTATTCAAAAGCAACTCTTTAGAAATCATATTTCAAATGTACAGATGATTAATTATTTAGAACATGCTGAAAATCTAACGCGAAAGCCATCTAGCGGAATATTGACAAAGTCAAAGCTACATTTTCGTTGTGAATTCAATTACTGAAAAGAACTAAAACTGAAGGTTACCAGTCAAGAGTAAAATTTCAACTATATAAGCTGTCAATTAAAAATTAGCTGCAAATTAATGTTTTGTTAACTAAAGATATTTTAAAAATAAATTCACGTTACGAATCAACAGTCACTACAAACTACGAACCCCTACAACACCGTAACCATCCATACACGGACGCACAACATCCCATGTACTTTCACGGCGCCGTATTATAGCATTCTCGCATTAAAATCGATCGAAACCATCACCAATCTCTAACAAAAAAAAAAAATAAATAAATAAATAATTCCGCATCAACTGACGTCGATGAGGATAATACGGCGACTTGACCTTGTCCGTGAATTCGGGGTTAACGGACCGCGAAATCGTGAGCTTTCCAATTGATGAATCCCTTTCTTTCTTTTCGTGAGATGATTTGCGGGACCTACACTTTGTGTAATCGGCCGACGTTTAGTATCGATCGATCGTGAACGGTTTTCGCGCGGCGAGTTAATGCCTCCAAAGCGTGATAAAAGATGAATTTTTTATGTTCGTATAACTCCTGATTTAGAATAGTGTATTTTTGGATTTGATAAGATCGACGCGACACTTTTAATCAGTAGCAACATAAATTCTATGCCAAGCGAAAAACAAAACTACGGGATAAAACTCGATTCTCCAATATAATAATTGCGCATATCGTGGAGAAGATTATCGCCGCGAAGCGTATGAAAACCGGTAAGGACATTTTACATCGACAGAAGCATGTGTATTTTAAATATACACACACGCAGCGCAAACGCGTCGATTAGTCTTATAACGCTTTTGCTCTCAAGCAGCAGCAGCAGCGGCAGCATCTTATCCAACAGGTGGCTTTGAATCTTGTAAATTGCCTTGCACATAGGCTGACGCTTTAATGAACTTAAATTGAATGTAAGCTGCGCTTTTGCTGCTCGTGACACATTTTACGTTTATTCTCGCTCACTTTTACTTTATGCGCGTTATTATTGTTTATCGTCCGGAAACTAATGGATTCTCGATGTTATTTCGAAAGCATTATAAGTCGCATTTAAATTCTATTTCAAGTTGTGGAGAGAGGGAGAGAGAGAGAGAAAAAGAAACGTACACACAGGAAAACGATAACTTCCCGCAGTCGCTGACTGACCTAATTGATAGTGAAAATAAAAAAAAAAAACGAGCGATTACCGAGAACATACGTAGAATTAAGTCAACAGATTTGTAAAGCAAATAAAAAAAAGCAAATAAAGGGAGTGTCTATAAACAAGATATAGCGTAATGAAACGACCCTTGCAGAGTTGAACAAACGAAGTAAGAGAAATAGAAAGTGTTCCACGCATGCAGGAGATCATTAATAAAACCCTTTTGAATTTCGATACTTATCTCTCTATCCCGCTGCTTTTATATTGCACAACCCTTTTTTTCTTCTCTTACCAACCCTTATATTCCGTTTCGATTTCAAATAATTCGAGATTCTCTCTTTTCTGCCCACAGTTGGAAATTCTATTTTTTTTTCTTACAACCCACCAGAAGGAAAAACAATTTATACGCACACGACAGCTGCAGCCTAGCATTTGTCTGCAAAAGGGTGATGATAATTATTAGGGCAATTCTGGCATTTTGTGGGCGTGTCGACCAAAAAAAAATCCTTTTTCTACGTGTACAACGATCAATCGAGGCCTAATGTTTCTTGACATGCTAAATAGCCAACGAGAGAGGAGAGTTGTATTATATTGTACGAGTGCACGAGGTCTTACTTTATAATGACATGTCATTTTCTAAAGGCGGATATTATGCGTGTACGTACGCGTGGTGTCAAGAGAGTTTGCGGGGTTTATTAATGATGAAGAAATTCGTTCATTACTGAGCTGAGGTTAATGTGCGGTTCTTTTTTTTTTCTCGTGTGAGTTTATAATAGTTATATTCTCGTTTCGTTCATACAACGTTTTGTAATGCTGCGGCTCGTTACGTTGTATGAAATATGAAACGGAAAAAAAACATTCATTGCTGTATAGTGATGAAATTCGTTTGTAAAAGTTATACGCTTTGTGAACTAATTG
Organism: Galeopsomyia nigrocyanea; assembly: GCA_035047105.1. Lineage (NCBI taxonomy): Eukaryota > Metazoa > Arthropoda > Insecta > Hymenoptera > Eulophidae > Galeopsomyia > Galeopsomyia nigrocyanea. Next base: position 14,536,809 of record JAWWMK010000008.1, on the reverse strand, counting down.
ACAGAGATTGATTGTTGAACATGAGAATGAAAATGCGTCTATATCGATGGATTGAGAACAATAGAAAGAATAAAAAAAAAAAGAAAAATAAATAAAAGTTGAATCATTCGTGAAGAAAAACGCGGAGGCAGTCGGTGCGACAATGGACAGATTGCGATTTTCAATGTCGACCTTCTGCATTCCTCTCGACACAGCGTGTGTGACGCAAGCAGAGATCCAGAATAACGACTTTCTAGAGATAGCCTTATGAAACGTACAGATATAGTGTGGCGATCTGATAAAAAAGGAACTTTACTTTTGGACAATGCGTTTATTCGATTAATGTTCACGAGAGATTGTGAATTATGCAACAGAAGTTTGATTTATTATTTTTACTTTTCGAACAACGTATTTTTCATCTGGGAGATTGAGTAAACGACATCTTGTTTTTTTTTATCCCACATGGAATACGTTTATCCTGAATACATCTAATAGAAGAAACTTATGTAACTTTGATTCACATTGGAATTAAAAATTCTTCGACCAATCAGAGCTTGACTTTATTAAAACCTACGATGTGATGCAAAAAAAAAAAACTTATCTCGCACCTAACAAGTTTTTTTTTTCTTTTTTACTTGTCGAACGGCAACATCCTATCATCATCCTCGCGGCACGCTGATCATGCTTGTAATATCGACGTTCCAGATCGCGCGTAACGAGAACATGACGAGTCCATTTTCTGCGCGGTCGCAAGATTATAAAACCCTTTTTGCACCGCAAGGTCAATGCAAAAAACTGAAAAGGAAAGAATTAAAAAAAATCAATGTAGAAAATTGCGAATGTTATATCAAAGTCCGCTAATTGAATAACCAGTTATCAAACTGTTTGTGGTTATAGTTAGATAAACGACGCTCTCATAGTACTTATACATGATTGTATTTTAGCGATGACAAATTCAATAATCTATACGTCATTGAAGAGTCGATAGTTTCAACGAGAAAATTACTTTATGACCTCGTAGCTTTTCTCGGCAAATTAAATTACGATCGCGACAATTATCAATTAGATTTTTAATTTCGCACACACGCTCATCAAGGTCGATTACATTTGCATTCCAACGAGGTTTTCAAAAAAAAACATCCAATCAGAGACTTTTACTTTTTACCATTAGGCGAAACAAGATTCTTTTACAACCAATATTTTACGAGTTTAACGAAACTATAAAAACTTTCAAGCTCAAGGTTTCGAATGTGAAAGTGCAGCATTCACAAAAACAAAAAAAAAAGAAAATTAAATAAACTAGTTAACCGATCCGGTGCGATAATGAAGCGATATATTTTAAAACCAGTATATATTCCGTGTTTATGTGTGAGAATGTTTGAAGCCACGAAATGCAATTTAACGCTCGAACGATCTTATTCCATGTGCGTTCCGAATTTAGGAAAATTTCATTAGCCTTGCGCACACACACACACACACACACACACACACACGCTCGCGCAACTCACTCGAAGCGGTTAATTGCCAATCAAAATTCGCTTAAAGTTTTCACACCGACAAATTCTCCAAACTCTACTCTACTATGCATTTTTCTTTTTGTTGTTTATCGTGGATTTATATATACACGTCGCGGAAACAACGAAAGCCACTTTATCTCGTACAAATTTAAAAAAAACGAAAAAGGAAGGAAACTGCGTTTAACGTTTGATATGCACGCATATCGATTTTTTTTTCGTTCTACACAATCGTATAAATATTAACTTATTAGTCTATCACTCTCCTTGGCATTCTCTCCGTTACACAGAGTTCATTATACGCGCGTGTGTATGTATGCGTATGCGCGTACGCTCGATACAACAAAGCTCACAGTCCCGACGTTTGCCTTGCGCAATCACCATAAATTTCACGCGCAAGCAAACACCCATAGAGACATTAGCGCCGTTGTTGCTTGTATTTATCGAGTGCATGTTCGATTTTCAAGGATAATACACACGCAGCGGCAGCTGTCCAATCGTGATTTGCATTTTCCTTCATCTGCGCAACTTTCTCGTATAAGTAAAAGTCTAAGGAGGATACGCGAATAATATATGCACAGACACACGGAAATCGCGCGAACGAGCTTTGATATAAATTGTTCATAGCGTATATTAGATTAGCATCATTAAACGAATTTCGTAACGTTACACACGAGAATTATCGCGCGTCTCGTAATAAATCATTGCGAGAATTAAATAACGTTATATATATGCGGGCGCGAGGAAATTTCGACACGCGCCAGCGAATTTTCTTCTCTTTCTTCGAGTATCTCGGCAAACGATTGACGAGCGTCTCGAATACTTATATATACGCGCGCGTTCACTGCTGCTGATGCTGAGAAATTCAATTAACTGGCGATCACGCGGGACTTTTTTTTTCTTCTTTGCTTGTTTGTTGCGGGAAGATATTGTACTATGGTTGGAGATGACAATTGCGTTCTGTTAAGTAATTTCAATGTCGTTGTCTGCGTTATGATGAGGGAGTTTATTGGGATGAATTTTCGATGATATTGTAAAGATTGTATTTTAAGTAGTGTTTGGTTTTGACAATTGAAGAAGATTCAAATTTTATACTGTGAGGGATAGAAAAATTTCATGAGTTTCAAGACAATGGAATTCATGTATTTATGCAAAGAACGTAATTTAATAATAAATTATAGAGCAATATTGGTAAAGTAAGTAACAACCACACAGTCTTTTCATCTACGCATTATAATAATAGTGTATTATCCACCTAACGGTCAGCATCGCAACAATTTTTACAACCCGAAAGAAATCATCGACTATAAAAAAAAAAATCTTAAAAAAGACGACTACGAAAGTGTTCCATCGAATCATGTCTAAACGAAAAAGCATTCGCAAATTAATAGCCGTGCAAAATCGATTTAAACATTCTATTCAAAGAACATGAAACTTCAGAGCTCGATTGTATACTCTCATGTCAATAGAGCAACATTCACGAGCACAATGACTCACACGAGCGAGATTTCATCGAAAACGTCAAGTCAGAGAAGAGAAAGCGAATTATAGTCTCGCGCGCGCGAGTTTCGCAAACGCCGTATACACAACCGAATTTCTGCAACTGACTAATCCTTCTCTCGCTCTCTATGACACAAATCCCACCTACTACTAAGTCTGTCTCGTACAATAACAACAAAGACGGTGTATAATCGACTTAGATGCAGCTGCAGCTGAGAGTTTGAATTATTCCCGCGTGCAGCTTGTGACAAATTTTTTTTTTGCCAGACATTTGATTTATGTCTGAAGGGATTCGATTTGGGCGTGATGAATATGCGTAAATGCTTTATAATTGCCTGACTTTCATACTGCTGTTGGCACACACGCAGAGTCGGATCTCCAAAACTCACCTGTAACAGAAAAAAATGAAAATAAAAGTTAGCAACGATCGTTCAAACGATATTTTTAAATATTTAAAATGCATCTCAATACTTCATTACCAAAGTCCGAAACATATGGAAAGAGTTATATTGTAAGGGAGTCTCTCACGACATGAGGGCGTCTATACGTGTGTATCGTTTCGCCAAAGGATGACCGGCTGTCGTATACATACGTATACGACCTCATGCTGTTTTTCGCGCCATGGGCGCGTGGCTCTTTCTATCAAGTGTCACGCTGGGCATATCGGCCCTATTGTACGAGGGTGTGTTTAAAAGAGATGATACGTTATATACTATTTTTTTTTCTTCTCTCCGTAAGAAAATCGTATATTTCCGTTTGGAAAAGTCTCTTTCTTTCTCTCGCTCCATCTCGCTCTCTCTCTCGAAGGAAAACGATTTACCACTCGAATTGTCGTGATTGTGTTTGTGTGTGCGCACAAACGGGAAGCAGTCGATCGCCGCAACCAAACACAACGAGTCGTAAACTGGGCGCGGCGAAACCTTGTCGGTTCTTTTTTGTTTTGCGCAAAAAAAAAGTGCTTCCGAACGGGAAGCTAAAGGGGAGTTTGAACTCGGAAGAGTGCGTTGTCCTACGGGAAATGGTTGGTTCGTTTTTTTTTTTATATGCGCGAGTTGATTAAAAGCGTCGAGTGTATTTTATTCTCTCTAATTGTGGATTCTCGCTTTACTTCCGGACCATTTAGTGTCTCTCACAAAAAAAAGATAATCCTACGCTTGTGGAATTAAATGCGCGAATAAACGTTTAAAAGTAGCGAAATTTGTCTTATCGAAATTTATCACTTCATTACCGTCGCGTTTAACAATGCGGATTCATTTATAGGCAGACGAGAAAAATCCACAACAGGGTCGATTTAAAATGTCGTTTGGAGAAAAAAAAGTGTTTTACGACCTCTACCTTCTCCCTTCGTGTTTTTTTACGGTGCTGGTGCGAAATCTAACGTAGGGCTGCCACCCTTTTTCAATTGTCCGACGTTTATGGCGCCCCATTGTCTCGCTGTAAGCGTTTGACTTTTATACATTTTTTTTTCGTCGACGCCGGGGCGCGTCGCAGGATTGAGACGTTTATGCTGATTTTTATCGCGCGATGTTTAGGCGCTTTTTCATTAGAGAGAGATTAGAGGTGATTTGTTGACACGCTTGGGGGAATAGATCAGGATGAGCTGTGTTGATGCATACGAGTTGGTGATTATTTGTTGTTTGATTTTTGCATTTTGTTGGGATAGAGCTATGAATGTTTGATTATTGTACTGAATTTTAATGTCTTTCTATATGAAGGGCTCAATTTTTTCTCACAGATGCAGTTAGAACTTAGATTACATGATAACAAGAACACACAAAGATCTAAAATGTTGATTTAACAAGGTTGTGGTAGTTTGAAATGAAAACATTCGCCACCTGACGGTCTAGCTACAGTATTACAACTCAAAGTTTCAAAATATATAAGTTTTGATACAACATATAATAGCAGAGCCAAAAAAAAACCAACATTCTTGATATAATAATTCATTTATTATTATAGATATTGGATTACGTCACTAGATAAACTCACATCTTAATAAATACACTCTCCAATCACTTTATTCACGCTCATTTCAGATACATGTACAAAAAACAAACTTACTTCGTCACGTCTGGCCAAGATTTCCCACTTAAAAAAAAAGAAAGTAATCATCAATCCTCGACGTGAAAAACCAACAACTACACTTCATCGAGCAGCAAAAATATATATCTCGCATCCTCAACCCATAATGACTCGCAGAACGCAAATGAACATTTACCTTTTCGAAAAAAAAAAAAGAATTCACGCACCCCTTCATTTGTTTTTTCAGGGTGTGTCAGCCTGGGTCAGTCAATCGAAAGCCATCCGAAATCTCTTCTTTTTTTTTTCAATCCACTCTCATTGTTTGCCAAATAAAAAAAAAGGACAGCCTATTGTCCGCGTCCTCTTAATGGTGATTTCTAACTTTTTAATAAAGTGACCAGTGTGTGCTTTGGCACAGAACTAATTTGATTTTTTTTCTCGATATAATTTATTACTGTCCACACCTTTTATTCCAGGGTATTTAATATTTTTCCAAAAGTGTATATTATACATTTACAGTGGGGTAGGAAAATCGCATTGCACTATATTTCAAAGTCTCTCTCTCTCTCTCGCTCTCTCCGTGCGTCCTTTTGAGTTTGCCGATTAGCGTGCGCTCACGTTCAGCTGTCCCATTGTCGAGCGCTCGAGGAATATTTATAGCCCGAGGATGACCAAACAATTTGGAGCGAGCGAGCGAGCGAGAGCGCGGGCACATTGTACATACGCGGAGAGGGCACTATACTGCACTATGCGCGTCAATGCATCTTTGCCAAAATGACGGATGTGTGCAGAGCTCTGCTAAAGGGGTGCGCATTGCAGTGGGATAATTGTGCCTATATAGCATTATCGGATATACATATGTGTGTTTGATTTGTGTGTATGTGTGTGTGGGTTGCATTCGGACATTCCGTATACTGTGTGTGAAAGTAAGGAATTTACAGTTAAAACGGTATAAAAATAAGAATCATATACTTTTTGGACCAGATCGAGAAGTAAACTACGGTATTTTCGGCAAAGTCTGTAATTTTCATCGAGCTTCCGCGTTCAAAATGTTTACAAATTTTTTTCGTTATTACGGTAACTATATTTCGGTGTATAAAGGAAAACAATTACAAGCTGTAACGCTCGAATATAACAACAGTGCTCTGAAGGACTTTCTACATATACCCACGTACAAAACGCCCCTCTCGAATACGGACTTTACGACTTTCCGCCGAGTCAACGTTTCAGAGAACAATGCGACCACTGCGGCAAATCTATATGAAAAAGAAAAGGCGCGAAACCTCGTAAACTCACCTCGGCGTCTCTGTTGTGTATATGTGTCCAGTTCGGCAGTCATAAATTTTCGCGTGTGTGACGCTAATCGAGATCGTACCAACTGATTTTCCACGGGGGTACCGCGGTATTTTTCCCTCGCGCGCCGGATTGAAGGATTTATCGTGGTCAGATGGTGGGTGACCGTTTTCGAAAATTGAAAAAAAAAAATTTTTTTTAATAAATTCAAGCGTATAGAGAATTATTTCTTCTTGTGTGTATTACAACGATTCCCATCGATGAATAATGTCGCGTGACATTGATACCTTTAAATCTCTCGGCATTTATGAGCTAAAAACTCACTGAGCAAGATTGATATTCAATCCCAGACGGATAGAAAAAAAAACATAGCATAGCAGTCACCGCAAGCTACGTTGAATAAAGCAATGCTAACCGTAACTTTTCCCGCATCGCACAGACGATCGGAGAAAAAAAAATAGAAATATACGTGATTCTCTCTCGAGTGGACGTTTTTCCCTCGCGCGCGTTTTGCGTTTTTATGCATGAGAGAGACGAAGCCCCACGGTCACTATATATATGCGTATGCGATTGAGAGATTCGACAGGGGAGTGATTTTTAATCTAGATGTGGGAAAAATGTTCGATCGATTAAAGTGATGCGACGAGAACGTTTAATTTAGCACGCGTAAGAGAGATTGATGTTTGGTGAGAATTTATTGTTGTGAATGTGAAGTTTTTAAATTTTTGGAATAATGCAGGTTTCGATGTGAGTAGCAGAAAACTGCTCCATATTATTTAATATTTCTTAAATTTATCAACTGGTAGTTGTAACTTTGGACGATTTACAAAAATTTTGAAACATCACTCTTCCGCTGTACAGAATTCGAACAATTGTAATTAGATATAACATAATTCATATAAGACAAAAAAAAAATTAATATCACTGACTATTCTGAATTCAGGAAAATAAGTTCTGCATCCACCTAGCAGCGAATTCATTTTCACAAAATTTAATGTTGTTGAATGCGGGTGATGTTATTATGAGTTTCGGTGAAAAAAAATGAAGATATTAAAGTCAAGAATTGATGTTAAATGATTCAACGTAGATTATTAACGAGAATTGTTATGAATGAGTTGTTTATTAATTTTTTGAATAAGGAAACTATTTCATTTTCGTCGGACAAAAAAAATATATGCAATATAAACAGCAACAAACGTATATAATAAATACGATTAGCTATACTGCATTCAGAAAAAATCATACTTTTACATCCACCTAGCGGCAAATGCACTTTCGATAAATTCTAAATATGTTAAATTTATAACGTAATTTTATTGGCTTTCGGTAGACACTGATTTCCATTAATTACTCGAATCCAAATTCACATCGCATCTTCACTTACCCGCAGAAAACCCATCCACTTCGAAAAAAAACCAAAAAGTATAATTTCACCCCCAAGCACTCGACAAAAAAAAAGAGAGAAGTCAAGAGCTAACGTCAGACATTGCTTAAACGAGCTTGACAGCACCGAAACAAAACAACTCACTTTTTTTTCATCCGCCCATTGCCACCCCATCCCGCCGCTAATTTGAATCGATCATCACGAGTCAGCGAATCCATTGAAAATTAAAACGACCAACAGCAGTGGCAGTGAGAGATTCCAACACGCGCACTCGACAGAAATTGCACACGCAGATGATTGACGTTGACGTCGTGCCTATAGTAATACACCTCGCGTGCGAAAGGTGGGATGATATATATTTTTGTTTTGTGCGTGCGTGAATTTATCTAACTGAAATTTTCCTGGGCGTCTTTGAATGTCGTCAAATTTATTCGAAGTTGAAGTGCACGTGTCATGCAAGTAAATTTACATGTGTATGAAAGCAAGCAAAGGCGGTACTCGATTATACATAAGCTTCAGAAAGAGAAAGAGAAAGAGAGAGAGAGAGAGAGAGAGAGAGAGAGGGCATCGATAGGGCGGCAGATGTTTTGGGCTGATCCGTCAATGGACGCGTCGCAGCGTTCATTGTGCGCATGCATTTGACTTGCATACACGTTGCTGCACATTATACTGAGAGAGAGAGAGAGAGAGAGAGAGAGAAAAAAAAAAATAAAAGAGCCACGCGTGCACGTGCCTACACTTCAAACGCTGGTCTCTCTCGCATTCAAAGTCGGAAAAATGCTCTTTGACTTGCTATGAAAAAAAAAATGGTTTTGATTTCGGAATATAATGCGAAATTATTTCGAGGGAAATTGGGTTGAAAAAATGTTTGAAATTGGATGCCGGTCTTTTTGTTTCCTTTTGGAAGAAAGAAAAATTTCAGTGGCAGTTTGGTACTCAGTAATTTGATTACAAACTTGCAGTAGGAAAAATTGATGGTTTTATCCCAAAACTTATCAATACACTGCAGAGTTTATTCCAGGCGACAACTAATTTTGACAAAAATCATTTACTGTTGACTATTTAAATATTCTTTCTAGGTGCAGTTTGATCACGTAATTGAAAATAGACTCCACCTAGCGTTCTTTGTCACAAATTAATTCTAAACTGTGTTGAAATAAATTATTTGCTGTTCACTATAGCTCGAAATATTGCTCAAGCGTACAAGGTAAAATCCTCGATTTTTAGCATCGTTTCAATTCGCAAAGCATTATTTTTTTGCCTTGCGGATCAAAATGTCACGATAGACTAAAAAGAACTGTATATATTACCTACACACATGTAGCTTTATTATCGAAACGTTAACAAGATTGATCATCTTCCCCGCTTAATCTGCATACACAAACTCTATATAAGCTCTCGATCGAAATCCCAAATCAACAACATCGACCTCGAACTAAAAAAAATAATTTAACTATTTTCCACACGCAGATGTTTCGCCGGATATTCCACGCGCGGGCAGAAGAAGATCTCGCGACATTTGAATCACAAAAAAAAAAAAAAAAAAAAAAAAAAAAAGACGCGGTAGATATAAGAAACTTTTGGAATGGCTATTTCGTGATCGTGAGAATCAATTTCCCTTAAGGCTTGCGCGCATTTTACGATTCTCTCCAAAGTCCGCGCTCGCAGCACACACACCACACACTCGCAGCGTTGTTTTTGCATAACGGACACCTTCTTCTTCTTCGTGAGAGTCATCGCGCCGCTGCCGTGCCGGTTTTAATCGTGGGATATTCGTGGTATGCCGATGCCTGATACAGTCGTTAACTCTCAACGATTTGATTAATTTGTCGGCTCTTTCCTTCTCCGGATTGTTTACATTGACGCGTCGTAAAAAAGCTTCGAAAGCAAAATACAAAATTCACTTTCACCGATAAAACTAATAATACCGAAAATAACGATGCGAATTTACTTTATGCAGTTTCGCGTTACGTAAAAATACACACGAACAAAAGATGAAAATTCGAAATTACCAAAGTCGTTACTCGCGCGCGCGAGGTATAATGAGAAACCGGTTTATCCTCGCGCGCGCGTACACACCTCGACAAATCTAATTAATCGAAGATTTCACGTCTGTCCTATATAATAACAAATGCGCGCGAGCAGGCGCAGCAACAAATGCATTACGTCTTCCATCATCCGCGAGCGCGATGGGAGCGAGTAATGAAGGCTTATAAGCTTTATCATCCTTTTATGTCGGATAAAAGTCGACGGGCACTAATCCGTACGTGTATAGTTGCACAGTTAGACAAGGAGGAGTCTTCGTGAAAAGAGAAAGACAAAAAAAAAAACAGGACGAACGTGTTCGTATATATACGATGGCAGCAGGCAGCAGCAGCAGCAGCTCGTGGAAGGTAACTGTCTCCGAGTGTGTGAGTTATCCTACGTTGGGGATTTTTCTTTTGGTTGCGAAGGGGAGAGAGAGAGAGAGAGAGAGAGATCTGTTTTACCGATTTGGGCTTTTCTTTGAGTTTCTATCGATCGAGAAGAATACCTTACAATACCTTACCTTTCTTTTTTCTGTTTGGGAACAAAATTTGACGCAACTGTCGTTACAAGTGGTTAGTTGAACCTTGACGATTACAAACGAATTAAAGAGTAATCTATCTCGAATCGAAAAAAAAAGGATATTGCATTTCCCGTAAAAAAATTATCCAGAAAGCAACTGTAGGTAATCAATGCCCTACTCCAAAAAGAGAAGAAAAAAAAACGTAGAAGAAAATTCCATAGCCACGTGCAACTTGAAATTAGAACCAATCAACGGCCATAAAAGCAGGACACCGAATAGTCCTCCAATTCCCACAGCTCTATAGCAGCAACGCTTTGGTATATAATTGAAACAAGAGTTCGTCATCCTGCCGCAAAAGGCTTCACGTATGTGTGTGTGTGTGTATACGTGGTAAAAGGGCTTCCTGCTTGGCAAGATTTTCTTGTAATTTCCACGAAGCCGAGAGCCACGATGAATTTCACCGTTGTTGAATCGTATCGGACGATTTTTCCGTTATATCGCGAGTGATTGGTATCGGTTTTGTCGCTGTTCAAGCTTGTTACACGTAAGGATGGAATTGTTTGTTGCTATACTGGGAAATTACCTGGGTGGGAGAATATATATGATGTATATGATAAAATTCAAATTGGATCAGTTGGCCTCCCACATCAAAATGATGAATGTAAAAAAGAACTCAATTATTGATAATGATGAAATCTGGAACTCGAAAGAGTTATTGAACCAACTGAAAGCACAAGTTTATATCGAGATTTACATTCAAGTTCGAAACAATGTATCTCACTGTGTTAAAAATGCAAATATCCCCTAACGGCCAACCTACTCACACATAAAGAAAAAGCACTAAGAAAAACGAAAAATAATGTTTAATTCAAGAGCTATTCCACGTCGAAGGATTTTCATCTTGAAATCGAAACAAAATCAACCAGATTTAAATGTAAAAAAAAAAAACTTCCGAGATACATATCCCTATCAGCTTCGAGATAATCTCAAATCGTATTTTGCATGCACAAACAAAGCCTTTTATAGTACAGCATCGCAACAACGCGTATATATACGCAAACGCGCGGGACAAAAGGCCAACGCGCGCGCGCGCGAAAAAAGAAATGGCAAGCACGGGGCGATAAGCGCACACGAGCCATTACGCAAATACGCACTTCCTCGAGAGCAAGAGAGAGAAAAAGACCTCGTATCTACTGCCCCTTATCTATGTATGTGTGAGCGCGCGCGCGCGTGTGTGTGTGTGTGTGTGTACGTTTCAACTGCTCTCACGATCCCACGCTCCTTTGCGCAACGCTGCGGCGGCGTAAAGTCTGCAATTTCCTATCGAATTTTCCAACGGAAAGTATATAATCCACAGGTGACGTACGTGTGTAAATCGCCCCGAGTGTGTTTGTATATACGTTGTTGATTACACACCTTATAGTGTCATTCCAAGGGTTTCCCTACGAAAACCTAGAACTGACGGAAGTCAGTTGGCTCGATTACAAAAATTAGGCCGAAGCGCGTGTGTGTATAGTAGTGGGAATGTGTGCCAAAATATCCGCTGAGAAATTTTTTTTTTTTTCATTTGCGACGCGTTTGCGCAACTAGTATACATACACGCGCTGGAGTTATTGTTCAATAATTAATAATGGTTGTTTGCGAGCTGCGGTGAGAAAGTCCAAGCTATACGATGATGTAAGAAAGTTAGTAGTGTTATAAGGCTTTTTTTTTTCTTTTTGTTTAGAGGGAAAACGATAATGATTGGTATTAAGGCTGCGGGGTTATGAGAGCGTTTGTGGAAAAGATCATTGAAATGAATGGTAATTTTCGTGAAAACAATGTTTCTAAAAATGTATACTTGGGAAGAATTCTTTCTTTGGTAGCTTGAATGTGAAATTATTTGGTCACTTTACGTGGTTTGGGTTGTAAGAAACATACAACTTTCTTGACCTAAATCATGAGAAGTTATTTTCGATACAAAGTTATATTTTTATTATACATTTACGCGATTTTTCATCAGTTTGGCAAACTTTTTCGTATGTTAAAATGAAGAGAAGAATTTCCTCCTATCGGATAATTTGCTATACTTACAAAATAGATAGTACGATCTGATTCAACATAAAAGTTTTAGCAAAACCGCCATGAGACTACAACAAAAACCTTAAAGCAAAATAAAAAAAAAACTTCTGCACATAAGGTACTCGTGTGCATCCACAATAAAAAAAGCCGCAAAAGTAGCAGCACAATAGAGCTGACCATATATACCCATACACCGCAAGTGGCTCTCAACTGCACTCTCATAGTAAAAAAGAATAAAAAAAAAAAAGGTTGGCGACATAAGGCCAACGAACGCGCCGATCGTTCGGTTCGATTTTGAGTGTGTATGTGTGTGACCTCGCGTGCATCGATAGCCTTTTGCAAAGTAAAAAAAAAAAGAAAACGTCTCTTCGAGTGCATCTCGCTATACAAAAAACAAAAGAATAAAGAGTGGATAGTTATCGACGGCATGAGTTATTTCGTTGCTTTTTCAAAAGTCTACGAAATTAATGCGGCGACAAATTTATACACTCGACCCATTAAACCGAAATCGCGAATAAATTAGGTCTTCTCAGTGCGCCACGACGACGACGACGACGTGCTTAAGGCGCGACAAAGTGTACACGGACAAAAAGGGTTGTTCCCCTTAATGAACTTCTCTCTCTCTCGAAAATTTTCGCGGGAGCCCCTCTAATGAAGCTTTGTAAGCGTCGCGTTGCTCCTTTGTACGCCAATCGGCTCTGAATTACGAGAGGTTTCTTTTTTTTCGACGAGGGGACAGAGAGAATGAGAATTGAGGTTTTTAATTGAAGTACGTGGACTGCGAGCGAATCGTTGCGCATTGTTCGTTGTAGTGTGGCTATTGAGGAATTAGTTTTGCAGTTTATAACATGTTAATCAGTTGGTCATGTCGAAATTGATATGTGGAAATTCGTGTATTTTCAAACTTTTATTCATTTGAGCCCAAAATTATCTAGACGTACTCCACATAATCAAAAATCCATCTATCGGACTATTCCAAAGAATTATCATCGAAAAAACTTTCAAACATTTATCTCGACAATTTGAACGAGCGACAATCGCAAAAATTCTCCGAATAGCAAAAAACATCGAGATAACCACACATCATTCGTTAAAATTATACTTTCAATTTGTCCGACATGGCTGAAAAATGAGTGCATATAAGGTCAATCGGATTAACAAGACAAACAGACAGACATTCACAGTGACGTCAATTGCGCGTATAACTTTTTTTTTCTTCGTTCGTTTACAATTGTCGCTTGGCAATGCGTCCGTGAAGAAAAGTCCCAAGGAGAAAGAAAGAGAAACGGAAAAGGATTATCAGGCTTTGGGATCGGAACGTGCGCTGCGGCCGTCGCAATAATTAAGGGTAATTGGGACACCGTGCAGAGCATGGGGCACGCGACTGACTAAACTCGCGTGGCAGATGCGGCTATCTTACACACACACACACGCGCACACACACACACACACACCAGCTTGATGGCGCCGTGCGATTGTCAACAGCGAGAAAATTTTATGGCTGCACTTTACCACACGATAGTATACTCATGATAACTAAATGCTCGTTTTTACCAAGGATTTAAGTATTAATGGGTTGATAACAAGTAGAAACTTTTAATTTTCAAAGAGTATATTTATTTTTCACAATTCACTTGAAAATTTTACAAGCAAATAGATTAATGAGATATACATTTTTAAACTAGTTTCGTACGCAATATAATTTTTATGGAGACAGTGCTGCACGACGATATAAAGTGTACATCAAGGTTAAGAAGGAACAGGTGCGCGATTGCAAGCTGCGTTTTACACCTGAATTGGTTATACACGCGATATCAAGAATTCAGAAAACGAATGCGATTAATTTTGGGAAATATTCCACGTGGAAAATTTTCACAAAGTGCTTTGACGTAAAAATGGTTCCACATAATTTTTTTTTTACAAATTTGGCAAACTTTGTGTAGAAATTTCATGTATTCATATTCGTTTTCAGCTAAGTTTGATACAAATATTTCAATTTTTCAACTTTTCATCGTGTATGTCTAATATAACACAAATTTCACAAATTTTATGAGTAACTTTTGAAAAGTTTGAAAAGTGAGATATTGAAATAAAATTTTATCGAAAAATATTATGTTTACATGAAACTCCAATACAAAGTTTGACGAATTTGTCAAAAAAATTGTGTAAATTATTTCTTGGGAAAAAACTTTACAAAAAGTTGTTAAAAGCTTTACAACGCTGATCACACTCGCTCACTTCCAAAATTTTACGCAATTGAAACATTCAAAATCACGCTTAAAACATCTCGTATGCTTGTTTACATGAATATTTTGTTGGAAACACCTGATAATAAAACCAACTTTGCCAGAATACCAATAACAATTTCGATAAGTAGTGCAATACTAGAAAATGCCCATCCATAAATGATTAATTCATAAGCAAAAGACAGCTGATTCGAATTTAGAGGATCCGGTTCCGTTGCAGTCTCATTGTTCTTCTTGACGTATTCACTTGCGGCCACTGCTTCTAAATGTTGATTGATTCCCGATTGATGGATATATCGACGGATAGAAATTACTCTTTGACGAAGACTAAAGTTATCTCGAAACAAAGTAACTTTATAACGACTGAAGTATTCGTCAATTTTAATGATGTGCATCTTACTTGATGTCTGTATGAAATATGGTATAATACCGGCTATCGCTGCGCAAGCGCTTTTGGAATAATCTTGAATGCGCCTAAAACATTCCACGTGATCTTTAACAGCTTTGATTTTATCAAATAAAGGTGAGCCTTCAAACATCTCGTAGAGAGAATCGTAGGTGCTAAGAATTTGGTAATTTAAATCGAATAATTCTACGATTGATTTTACCGGCTGATCATAAGAAGGTACAGTCATAGCAGAATATAAATCGCCTTGTTGGATAGTTGTCAATACTAATTGCGCTGTTAAGTACAGAGTAAAAACGAATTTACCCATGCATGACACTGGTTCAGATAATTTAGTCATATTCAGCGTCATTAACTTTGAACAAATTGTTTCTAGCATTTAAAAAACATTATTTATTTTAGCCATTCTTAAAATGATCGATAAATCCATTTTTCCAAATGAAAAAAATATACATCTCTCGAGCGAAAGTCAAGAAGCGACTGCTAGCCCATTAATTCAGCGCCGCGAGTGCAGTGCAAGCTAATAATGCGCGCGAGTCACCGCAAGGCGCACACGCAGGAAATCGATCGTGAGCGGTTGGCAAGGCAAGAAAGAAGGATATATTTCACAGCGCGACTTCATATATATATACGCACCAGAGATCATCGACACCAATGCTATTCTGCCTTGTAATCGAACGCTGATTTGTAACTCTCGAGTTGTGCATCAATGCTTATTTCTGATTTTTCACAGCTGAATGCTATTTGAAGATCAAGTTCTCATTATCTCTATTTTATCACCATTAAACATCGTCTCGACCTAACCAAAGTAAATCGATCACCGAATCACCACATAAAATTACATCATAAAACACGTAACATCTGCAAACAAGCATTTGAAGCAGACACCAAATGGAAAATAAAATGAGCCCGTAGCCACCTAATTTCATTCGAAAAAAAACCATTACCCGCATCTCATCTTCTGCACGATGGAGACCTACAGGGTAATCTATATAAGTACGCGCGGCATTTCAGAAAACAGGATAAGAGAGAGAGAGAGCGTCGCGTCGACGACGTCAAACCCGTTGTTTATCTCGAATGCGCGCGAGAATAAAAAAATTTTGACGTATTGGCGTGTATATAAGTTTTAAACGTCTTGCCGATTATAGTCGTTTGTAAGTCTTTAAAATCCGCGCGCCGTGGGACGATCATGAGCAGTTTTGGTTTATTATCGTATATTCTAATTGATTACTTTGGCCAGACGATTTGTTTTATCGGAAAACACTTTGCGCGACCGCAAATGTTCTCTCTGTTTTAGCTTCTAAGCTCTCGTATCGATCGCTGCTTAAGAATGCATAGCAAAAAAAAACAGAAGAACCTTCATAGATATTTCAAGCCGCAGAGGAAACTAGAGCTCGGAAACTTTGCCTGCAGACTACACAGGCTTGAAAACCTCCTCCCGCTCGGTATTACCAGGCCGCGCACCATGTATACGAAAATAGTCGGAGGGATAGAGAGAGACGTCGTTACAAAGTTAGAGCTTGAAAGCTTCATACCGGAAATGAAATGCTTCCTTTCGTGAAATTAAGTGCTCCGACAAAAATGTTGTTGTTTATAGCTTACAATTTATGGGTTACCTGCGGACGGTAGTTCGAGAGGACTGTTTAGACGACTTTCACTGGTTTTTTTTTGTAACTCACCTGCAACAGAAAGAGAAAAAAAAACGTTAATTTTGTTTTACCCACTGATTTATTGGTGAGAATTTTTAGAAAAACCGATTATTTTTATATGCGGGGAAAAACGTTGACAAAATTATTGCCTATGATTTGTTACAATTCGAAAAACAATTATATGAATTGCACGAAAATGCCGTGCAGTTTTAAATAATTTCAATATGAGTAATTTCATTTTTTTGCTCAATTATCAAAGTTTTTGCTCAAATATTTTCACTTCCATGATATCAATGAACGTATAATTTCCACAGAAAGCGCCCTTTCACCCATCAATATATAGATTTCCGTCAATTAAACGATCAAATGTCACATTCCTCGACTGGCCTTTTTAACTCTTTCTTGATGAAAAAAAAATTTCACAATGACTCATACGCTCGAAGGATTCGCTCTAAATGGATATAATTAACGGTTAATCGCTGGCGCTAATTGACCGATCGAGGATATTCCGTCTGTGCGTGTTCAACAGTGCTGAGGTATATACCTGATTTCCTTTCTCCAGACTGTGAATGAGTCATATGGAGTAAGGAATATCAATGAAATAAAAACCAATTTTTTCATTTATATCATTTGTATTTTTATTTTTCACACACTTACAATCTGTTTAATAACGCTTTAAAATCGAGGGATACATCTTTCATAATTATTATAGAACTACAAAGTTTTGATTACGTACATATATGCATACAAAAGATATTTCAGTATTAGTTTGAAAATACCTATTGCAAAAATGAAGGAAAAAGAGACTTATTCGAAAGTGTACAAATACTTTTATTTTAAGTTTCAATCTTTATCGAAAGTAAATTTTCAACCTTTCACAAACAATATAATTTCTTATAGGACAATATTGCACGACGGTATTGTGTATAAATGGGAAATCAAGATTTAAAAAAATTAATTTGAACAATGTCGAAAAATGTTGATCAGGCTCACACATATCAGAATTACAGGAAATGGACAAATTACATTTTTCAAAATCACGCTCAAAACTTCCCATACTATTATTTAGTTGAATATTTTCTTGCAAATAATTGATAAAAGGACAAACTTTGTCAAAATCCCGAGAAGAATTTCGATGAATAATACAATACTGGAAATAGCCCATCCATATATGATGAAGACATAAGCAAAGGACAGCTGATCTGAAGAAATAGGCTCCGGTTCCGTGCGAGCGTCACTGATTTTTTTGGTAAAACGATTTTTAAAAGAATTTAGGTTGAACTTATAAATACCTGACTCTTCTATACGTAGAAACGTAGAAGAAACTCTTTGAAGCAGACTGAAATTATCTCGACATGGATAAACTTTGTAACGACTGAAATATTCACCCATATCAATGACATGCAACTTGTTTGGAGCGCTTACAAATAGCGGCAAAGCGGAAGCAACCATCATCGATACGCAAGCACTTTTAGAATCATCTTGGATGCGTCTCAAGCATTCCTCATCATCTTTTACAACTTGAATTTTGTCAAAAAAAGGCGAGCCTAAGAAAATCTCATGACGGACGTCATCCAAGCTATATACTTTGTAATTTAAATCGAATAATTCAGAGAGAGATTCTATCGATTGAAAGTAAGGTGATGTAGTAATAGAAGAATATAAGTCGCCTTGCTGAAAGGTTGTCAAAACAATTTGAGTTGTTAAGTATAAAATAAAAATTAATCTACCCATGCAAGACACTGGTTGAGACAACGTAGGCATATTCAGGGACAATCTTAGCAAATCTAATGCAGCTCGGGCGAAAGATACATTGTTAAAGTACATCACAACCAGAGTTGACGAAATGAAAATGCAAATAAACATGACAAATGATTCAAAGCTGATCAGCTTAGTTATCATCAATCTGGCTGGGATGAATTGTTTCTGAATTATGCAGCTCGGCTTTACTTGCAAATATTCGTACATCTGATTTTTCCAAAGCAATTGGTCAGTTCGTGAGCCTAATGAAGAGTCGTATTTACCGTGTAAAATGTCACCCAGCATGCCGCCAACAGTACCGTTCAAATAAATATTACCCCTTTGTGAATGTATATCAAGCGAAGGGTAAAGGAGCCAACGTGGGGTGGCGTTCAATTTGTCCCATATCATTTGGAAAAACGTCGCTGAAATGCTTTCGAATTTTTCTGTT
>JAWWMK010000008.1:14435620-14517916 GCA_035047105.1 Galeopsomyia nigrocyanea | reverse complement strand
GCAAGATAAAAACGAAAAATAAAAAAGTTCTTAAATTTGCTGCATACTTAAAATAAGAACTTTTTTTTGTAGTGTAAGATAGAAACTTCATAATGTTAATTAAGGTCTCGTTTTCATTGTTATTAATCTCATCAATTAAGGTCTTAATACGCATAACCAGTTTTTTTGTACACGACTTTGAATTTTAAAAGCAACCCCATATTAATTGACATACTCGTAAATTTTGCAAAAATGGAAATTCGTTACAAATCAATATCACCCGCATAACACAATATACATTAACAACCATAACATGCCAAACCATCCCCCGAAAAAGAAAAAAAAAAGAACAGTAAAAAAAATCACCAATTCATCCTCATAACCGTACGCGTGCATAAAGTTACACGTCAGCGGGTTTTACGATGCAACGCCGCGCACACTTTACAGCTGCCGCCGCCGTGATATCCGTATAGGTAACGCCGCGAGGGACACACACAGACGCGCGGCAATTACAATTCAATGCAGTATAAGCATTGTTACGGCCGTGATAAAAGCAAACGACGCAACGCGACGCGGCTACTGTACGAAATTCGCAGCCTTCGTTTTTTATGGGCTGGTTGTAAAAGGATATTTTGTACGATGATTGAGTAGCGTGATTAGTTAGGTTTTGTCTCGAGTTTTGATTGACCATTTATTTCTCTCTCTCTCTCTCTCTCTCTCTCTCTCTCTCTCTCTCTCTCTCTCTCTCTCTCTCTCTCTCTCTCTCTCTCTTTTACAGGTGTGTATTGAAGGGAAAGTTTGAACGAAAAAAAAAATGTTAATAGTACGATATTTGATAGCACGAGTTTTTCCATAATTATTCAACGGAGAGGAAATTCTAAACGACAATGTTCATCGATGGGTAATCGGCGGAAGTATTGAAAAAAGTATAAGAGGAAGAACGATGATAATATCCCGGTGGATTAACTTTCACGAAAATGAGTATGCACAGGTGGATAAAAGAACGAACTTTACGTGCGGCAACAGTTGATTTCCAGTCTCGCGTGCTTTCTTTACTCAAAGTCAATGTATCTCCAGAGTAGATGGAGAGAGAAAATGCAGAAGTTTCCGATCAAAGAAAAAAACTCTCCGGTGAGCAAAGACAAACTGCATACCGAGCGAGCTTTCTTTTCGATGCGATCTGTACACTCGAAGAAGAAGCTTCTGTTGAATTTAAGCAAGATGAAAAAAAGAAAAAATACAGCTTGCAAAATTGACGCAACTCTCCGCGAAATAAACCACGTTCGTATATATACGAATTACATATGGAAACAAAGTGTGTACGTCGTCCAGTAATACAGTATAGTCCTGAATAGGTAAGCTCAGGCGAAGAAAAGCCAAGCAGCGCGACGAAGAACTGACATTTCCATGATTTATTCATGCGTAGTCGTTATATATCCTCTCTGTGTGTGTGCGTATAGCTACTGCCAATCGCAGAAAAATCCCCGTGGGTATATGCCACTGTCGGGGAGCCTTTAGTCGTCTTTCCAAGTTGGACAGGTGCACCATGGGAAATGATCTTCGGAAAGAGGGGGGATATATGGAAAATCCTCTCTTTTGATAAGCCTCTTTGTGCTCTGCCGGAAAAAAATCTCATTTTCATATGATTTTTGCAGACTCCACATCATCTTTTTTTACGCTCTCTTAGAGGTTTGATGTTACATTTTTGAATGAGAATTGAAATAAAAATTGTTTTTTTTTTAAATTGAAGTTTTCAGTTACTCGAAATTATTTTTAATTTTTCGCGTAAAAAAGTTATTTTAAAATACAATTGTTTTCCCGATAAAGTCAAAATTGTTATTCGCATCGTCCGACAACATACATCGCTGCACGGGTGAACACAGAATAAACGCAAAGAGCGACACTTTCAGCCCAACTCGCGGTAGTACATCGTGTATATGTAAAAGACCGGACATGGGTAGTATAGAGGATATATACAATGTCACTTTGTGAGATACGGAAACAATGCGTTTTACCCCACCGCGTTTGTCTTTCTCTCTCTCACTGCTGTCACACGAGACGTGGGTATTAAAAAGAACGAGAAACTCGCTGGCATCGTTAAAGAGAGAGAGAGAAAAAGGAAAATTTCTCTCAAAGGACATTTTCAAATTGATGGTAACGAGATGCACTCGAAGAAAAAAACTTTTGGAATGAGAGGCTCTTTACGCTCCCAAGTCGTTTGATGTCGGTAATATATATTCCAGCGGAAAGTTAGCAAAAGTCGGGGCACGGAAAAGAGAAAAATCTGTATTCTATATTTGTTGAGATGACGACGTCACGTACGGACTTGCAGTCGTATTCCTACGTGTTTGAATCAACTTTTTCTTCTCGCGGTTCTCTTGTTTTCTGAATAATGAGCTTATGTATCATCTCTCCCTCGCCAACTTGAAAGCAGACATGTTTTTTTTACTCGCTCGTTGAATTTAACGTGAGTTTCGAGTTATTTACAGTGTGTTTTTTCAATGATCATGCCTCGATCATTAGACAGTGTTGTCGTTAATTAAATTGTTGCGAAGCATTATTCGTTCCGAGTACTTTTTAATGGTGATTACATCTGACAGGTGAGTTAATTTTGTAAATGACGTCTCATAGTTGTAGTATCTGTGAGTCATCAAAGTGAAGAGTATGATTCTGTAATAAAAAAAAATTGAATGGAAAAATTTTTGAATTTTTTTCTCTACTAAAAATATGACTCAACCGAATAATAAAAACGATTTCATTCTAACTTCATATATGACGAAATCCAGAAAACAATACATGTTTTCTGAGGACCAGAATTGAAACATTTTTTTTCGCCGCTAGGGCTTCTGGACCTGTTCCTCTTCTTATTTAAGGTATATAGTGACAGAAAATGCTCGTGAACATTAGAAAAGTCCGCAGGGACTACTACTTACTTTTTTCAGCATTTTTCCGATATTAATAACAAACTCAAAATGTAATTATTTTGCAATTTTTTTGCTAACTTGCCACCGGATAATTGTTTTTGAATGAAACTTTTTTCTACGTAAAAGTCGTCTTTTTTGCTATCATTTTGAGTGGTAAAGAAATTATTTTTAGTGGTCTTAGAAGCCGAGAAATCAATATTTTGAGAAATGCCGTTTTTCGCCTATTTTCTGTGAGAAAAGGCCATTTGATTATAATGGGAAAATGCCGAAAAAGTAGTTCCTGCGGACTTTTTTTAATGTTCACGAGCATTTTCCGTCACTATATACTTTAAATAAGAAGAGAAAATAGGCCCGGGAGCCCTAGCGGCGAAAAAAATTTTTTCAATTCTGGTCCTCAGAAAATAGATATTATTTTCTGGATTTCGTCATATAAAATTCAATATTTTCAAATAAAACACCCTTTGAAAATTCTCAATCTATTCAAACCCTATTTCTCTATTTAAACTTCCATTCTATCCCGATCAGAACCACCTCGCTCGCCCACGCACAAAAGGCAGCTGAAACTAGACGGTTTTATCCGATTGCGTGATATACGCAGACACAGGCATTACTATCAGCAGTTAACACTCGGGCGCGCGTGAATGAAAGATCACTTTGGCTTGCGAAAGCGACGCACTGTACACGTATATACATATCATGCGTATCCTCCTCAACGAGTCAGCCACTCAGACGCTCTACCTACGACGAGGAAGTGCAAAGACAAAGCTTTGCCACGCGCATCGTTGGCTGTAGGTATATAGTGACACGCTATCATCACTGAGAGCACGCGTTTGTTAATGGGATGATGCTCTGTGGGCTTTTCAGTGATGTGTGAATGAAAATTTCGCGTGAAATTATTGAGTATGTGCTTTTTGATTAATACAGATATTGTTTTTTTTTTATTTTTGCAGGCACTGCCGTACATTAATATTAACAAAAAACCGAAAAAAACTACTTACATGCAGGTTTAGCAATACGTTCAAGTTCGTAAATTTCTATCAGCTAGTATATTTCTTGCAGATTATAAAAACGGATGAAGGTCGCCTTTTCAAAACTCATCTAACGGCTAATCCGGAAAGTACTTTGTCTGCTTGTAGATGTCTCTTATTTATTCATAACTATTTTCTAATAATTGCCAGTTTAATATAGAAATACTCCTGCAGCTGAAAAGTATTGAATTGTTTTACCTATACTGAAAAACTTGCACGGATAATTCGAAAAAGCTGAAATCATCCGTTTCCCTTATAAGTCGATTTTCTTAATTGATTGACATACGCTGCAAATACGTCAAGAAATTGTAGTTCTCGTGGAAAAAGTTATTCGCGTTGGCCTTCGATTTTACTCGAATTTTTAGCGTCGACCAAGGTTTCACATTGAAAATTCTTTAAGTCACGCGAGCAATTCTGTTTGCCAACAAAAAAAAACAAAACTCGTTAATAGTTTTTATTTTATCCTCCAGAGGACAGAATAAAATCCTCACTTAATATAAAAGTCAAAACAGTGAAACTCGATAAAGCAGATTAGCCAGGGCTTAATCTGAAAAATCAAGTGGGTGCAAGACATGCAAATCCAACGCAGTCTTAATTGTTTATTTATCAAGCCAAGAAGGAAAAGACTCTCGCGCGCAGCGTCTTTGCAATTGAGATCAAGAGAGAAAGAGAAGGCGAATGTTTTCATTTCGATGCAAATTCCCCACCGAGAGAGAGAGAGAGAGAGAGAGAGAGAGAGAGAGAGAGAGAGATAGAGAGAGAGAGATAGAGAGAGAGAGAGCGAGTGGGTGGGCCAAGCCAGATAACTGGCCTTTTGTCGTCGCTCGCGGAGCCGACGAAGACAGGATTTATAGTTTTTTAATTGCAACGTCGACACTTTTTGGGGCCGAGGACGCGCGAAACGCGCCTTTTGTGTCGGCTTTTTCAATCGAGAGCAATTCTTTTTTTTTTTTTTTGACGTTATTTTTTTTTATTCGGGGCATTGTTGTATTGTAAAAGGAAGATTTTTTAAATATACATTGTAATAATGTACAATGAAACTAGACGATTTTTAGGTGTGGTAACAAATTTGGTTATCTTCGAAAAAATATTTTTTTCCTTTAAGAAGAAAAACGAATGTTATTTAAATGGAAATTTTTTTTAAAATATCAATTGTCGATTTTATAAAATTAATTCACAGAAGTCAAAAATCGTTTATGTAAATGTACAAAGCTAGTAAGTTTTTAACATTAAGTTATGTTTGTTATCGTAAGGATAATGATTTAAAAACTGAATCGCTCATAGTTTTTTTTTTTACATTATCACGGCAATTTTTAAGAAAAACAAAATCCACTGCAACATATCAAACAAAATTGCAACATTATCTATCCGAGGTCAAATCGTTAAGTGCAACAATCCGAAATTTAAATGTAACACGAAAGCACTTTTGACGCGCGATTACCGAAATCAAGAGAAAAGCGACATCTAGTGCAGCGGCGATATAATGAGGTCGCTGTCGATGCAGATTTATGCAATCAATTAGGCGCAAGCTTTTGTCGTGTAAGCAGCGCGCGCTCATGAATCGGCGAGTTAATGCGCGCCGCGCGAGAGAAAAGGAAAATTGCTTGCGCCCTCGCTCGCTGAGTTTGTACAACTGTAATTAATACAAACTCGCTTCTACGTAGCCACTAGTTTGACCGAGATTTCTCTCTCTAACTCCAACTTTTCTTTTCAAGACCCCGGTCTTTTGTTGTCTGTAATGGAATTCGTTGTAAGTAGCTTTTTGGACTCAGCAAAGCTCTTTTCGAAATTATTTATGACCGGTTTGCGTGGACCGAGGCATTGTCTTACTTTCTCCTATAATTAAAGCAAAACTCACTGCGAAATCGTTCCGCGCATATTAAAAAAATTCATTTCTCACTCGAACGAGCCGATAAACTTTGAACCATAAGCGCGTGCTAAAAAAAAATGAATTCCCCTTCGCACCCAGCTGTCGTCAAGTCGTATAAGGTGCGCGTGTGTGCAGTTGTAACGGCACGCGGCCAAATAGCAGCAGCAGCAGGTGCACGAAAAGTTTCGCCGCACCCCCTTAACGCGCGGGGAAAAGGTCAGCTGACGTATGATGACAAAGGAAACAAGGGCATCTGGTTTTTTTTTTTTTTTTTCACGATGGTCTCCTTTTTTTGTTATCATTATCGGAAGAATTTCGTGACTGCTCTAGTTTCCGGTGATTGATGGCTATACACGGAATGAGTATCCGTATTTAAGTGATGCGGAAGAATTTTATTGATCTGTGCTTTTTTTGGTTTTGTTTCTCTAATCGATAGATATATTAAATGCGGCGTGGAAATTGAAAAAAAAAGGGATTTTATAATGACTAAACGAATTTTTCAGTGTTAATCGAATTTTCCGTAGTAGCGTGATCGGAACTTCTTGAGGTAGAAGAAAATTGATTGGAATGTTATCGATCGCAAAAAGCAATCAAACGACGAGGTTTGAAAATAGAGTAACTCATTTCACGGAAAATTCACTGTACTCCGAGAAATTTGTTTCTTATCCAGTTATATACGATAAGTTTATTTTATTTTTCTCGTCGAATACGCGTTCAAACGACATTTCTCACCCAAAATACATGGCTGTACGACAAAAAAAAAGAATCCATCACCATTATAGATCTCCGAGCGATTCAACGCTAAACGCCACACAGTAGGAAAAGTTGGCAACGAAAACGAGAAAAATTTTTCGCTTACGTCTCCCACGGGGAGAAAGCCGTCGATCATTTTCCACTTCTCTCTCTCTGTCCCATCGCAGTTCGTTGCTCTCCTTTTTGCGCCGATATAATCCGAAATGACCCGCGTGACACTACGCAGCAGCACGTGCTCCACTTTATTTTATATCGCGTGCCATGCCGCTTCTTCTTCTTCGCAAATTTGCTGTAATATATATTTCTGGATATCCGGAACACTGTTCAATCGACGATTTTATTATTTATAGATTATGATTGGGCAATTGTTCGCAAACGAGAGAGAGAGAGAGAGAGAGAGAGAGAGAGAGAGAGAGAGAGAGAGAGATCGAGAGATCGAGAGAGAGGAATTTTTACGCGTGTAGTATATGATGAGAGTTTAATTAATGAGGCGAGCTTCCGCTAATGAGATTATATATATATATATATATATATGCAATGAATGATGGATGTGTATTGATAGGTCGACGCGCGCAGTTCGTGGTATCATTATACTCAACGTTTCGATAAATTTATTCCTGCAAAAAAAAAAAAAAAAAAAAAAACAAAATTCAGTGGTCGGTCTCGAATTGTTGTTAAAATTCAAGCGACGGAGTTCCAACGGAACTTTCCCCAATATTTATATATATGTCAGTCACAGCGATGAAGAAGAATTTATTTTAGCAAGAATGTATTTTGGTCGCACACACGAGTAAGACATTCGCTTTGTCAACACTGCAGTTCAATGCACCGACTTGCAGTGTACAACGAAAATCCAAGATAACACATGCACTTCCGTTTATCGTATATAATTGTCGTTAAAAAATGTAGATTTCATAACAACCGTCTGTGTTCACATAGTCTCTTTCTAAAATAACATTTGATCTACGAATTCCTTCGAATTCCCGAGAAACGCGACACCGGCGCCAAACACTTTACGCGGAAATCTACGCTCGAAGCGCAAACAATTACGCGCGATATGTATGTATTATGCTTTTTGGCGTTGTATTTATAAAAAAGAGGGCGCAGAGGAATTATTTATTGGCGATATATATATATATATATAATTGATTCTATTTTTATTACTGACTGGGTTTCAAGTGTGTGTGTGTATGTGTGTGTGTTTCATCGCTATCAAACGATCACCTCGATAAAATATCTAGCAGAGACGTTTTCGCAGAAAATTCTTCGACGCGACGACCTTTGCGCGTCTTCATTTGTTATTCTCGACGTGGAGCGAAAACAAAAGTTGAGAGAGAACAATATATTCTCAACGCACTATGTGGAAGAACCGGTAAAATGTTTAAAAAAATTTTCTAAATTTCAAAATCGAATTCCTCAGCGTGCAACGAACGAAAACTCATTTACAAAGAAAAAAGAACCCGTATAGAATTCTCGAATCTTCTTTTAATCTTTTTTAAATCTTTCTCGTACAAAAATCTCGAACTCATTCACAAAAAAGAAAAAGAAAAGAAACTCACCACAAACATTGAGCCAACCTTCAACGCGACACGGATAGTCTGGGATCTTCATATTGCCGGCAGCAGCAGCAGCACAGCTTCCGCCAAAGGAAATAAAAAAACAAAACCAAATCTCGCGCACACAATATACAATCTCACACAATTATAGAACACAAAACATATATATACAAATTCTTCTCTGCACTCGTCGATTTAAAAAAAAAACACTACCGTAACGGTTGTCAAAGCATCGTCGAAACAACTTGCACTCACTTGCGGGATGCGAAAGAGGCGCGCGCGCGCGATGTCGAACAAAAATTCGGCGCGATAACGATGTCTTACCGCAAAGAGATGCGAGCGAACCGGCGTCCGGATTCAAACTGACGGCTGCTGTGCTGCTGCTTGGGTTGCGATATCGCCGTCACCGCCGCACTCTCACCCATGTGGCGCGCCGCGCTTGAGTCCGCGCCAGCCGATAATGTAGATTATAACATAGCGCGCGCGGTCAGCTGGCAGCTTGACATCGATCCAGACTGATTCGAAAGTATATATAAGTATATTATGAAGGAATTCGCTGCGTTTTTTGGGGAAAGTGAGATAGAGACTTTGATTTGATAGCTTCGGGGTGTGGTAGAGTTGAGTAAAGTGTGTCAACAGTTATTATATAATCAAGATTGAATTTTACTTTCGATAAAAAAGTGAAAGAGCTGAGTAGTAAATATTGTTGAGCGAATGATTTAATGTAGCCTGCAGGTGGATAAACATAAACAATACTTACGTTTTCAGTCAAGTCAAATAATTTTTCTTTTCACTTCAGTATATGTGATAATCTTTATTCTTGTATAAGATAGAAAAAAAATTGACGCACAAATATTTTACTGTTGTATTAAATATTTTTTCCAATATTTTTATAAATTTGAAGTCAATGTGTTTTTCTTATTTAGTATCTTTCCTCGTAGTTCTACTTTATATAACTTTATTAATATCATTTTCTTTTGCGAATTCGCATCTATATATGAAAAAAAGTACAGTAAACCATCCGAGCTAAATATCCGTCAGTCACCTGCATCATTAATCAAAACGGAATGAAATAAAACTCCAACGCTCTAAAACGCCGGCGGAACAATATCGATCGCTTTCCGGATGAACTTTCCAGACTATACTACTTGACAAAGATAACTTAGACGACCCCTCATATTTTGAAAATTCTTGATAAGTAATAATAGTTAATATTTATGGAATTTGTAGCTTTTTTTGTTAAATATGAGATTGAAAATGATAATATATTGTTGTTGTAAGTATGATTTATTACAAAAAGAAATTGAGTGTTTTTTCTCTGCTTTTTTCAAAGGCATGAAATTTGATAATTATCAACTACGTACACGCCCTTGTAAACTATTATTTTCTAATAAACAATTATTTATTGGTTGAGAATGGATTTATGATTTTTTATTTGGATAATATATCAATTGAAGTTTCGATTTTATATAATTAATCACAATATAGGGAAATAATGACAAAATTTTTTCTCATTTACACGTTACGCGTCAATTGTTTATATGTATATACTATGCAGAACAAATTAGCCCTTGGAATAATTCTCTTCAGCTGCCATCTATTGCTATTCGCATAGATTGCATCATCTTCGTCAAAATGATGACTATGATAACGGATAGGTTCCTCTTTACCCTCGTCTTTACCCGTTTCCGGAGAACCGATCAATACTTAAAATTCGTACTAATTCTCTAAAATTTCTTTGAAGTTTTTTATAATAACAAAGAAATTATATTGATTGTACACATAGTGTAATCTTCTGTTTTTCTTAATATTTTGACTTCGCGTCCTATAATTACATAAACAAAACTGTGAAAATATACAAAATTGATAACGATTGTTATCTTCACCAAACCGATTTCATCAAAGAATCACACACCTTAATCATACAATTCACAACCAATTATAGAACCATCCACAACACCTTTTCAACAATTACGCACAGGTATGACGCACTCAAACTTTCCCGCTACACATGACTCATCACCAATAGTCGGCAGCACCGTAGCCCAACAACCTGCGCATGGGCGCGTGACATGACAGTCACACAACGCGCACACACGTCACACACTCACGAAAAAACAAGTAGAACGAACGCGAAACAAGGCAGCCGCGGCGCGCGCGCAGCAGCCAGCAGCAGTCGGTCGCAAGCAGTGAACAGCAGAGCAGCAGTAGCGAGCTCGCAAACTCAAAATGGCGCTCAAGGCACAAGTCGGTCAAAGTGAGTAAAACGCACAGAAACATCGTTATTTTTTTTTATCACACTTCGACCAACAAACAAATTCCAAGTGTCCTCGCTCGTACGCCAAATTGTGTTTTGTTGTGCGACGCCGGGGGAAGTTGGGAAAGAAAAAATCTCAGCCCGAGGTGTGGGCGTGCGTCGATGATTTCATCGCGCGAGAGTGAGAGAGAGAGAGAGTCGGCTGCTCCGCGCATCCGAGAAATGTCAAAATATGCGGGACAAATATCATCCACACGCAAATATGTACACATCGACGTTGATGATGTTTTCAAAGAGGGGGGGAGGGAGAGAGTATCGGATACGCAGCTTGCAGACGGCTTTGTTTTGAATGATATGCAGGTCACGCGATTGACAGCTTCGTTGTTTGATTTAATTTGTTATTGATTGACTTTCGCGTATTGCAATTCCTTTGATGATTGTAATTTAAATGTTTTTTTTTTGCGGTGTTTCTTTCATTGTGTGACAAAACTGCGATAGAACGTTCGGAATAATTTGATAAATTCGTTATCAAGTTTCGTTAATGAGATGTACATATATTAAACTTCATAATAAGTGCTACCTTCCGTTTCTATCGTAATCTTGAAGATAAGAATAGCAATACCATCGAACAATGTTATGATGTTATTCTTTTCATCGAAGTCATGTGCGATTCGCAATTTGTATTAGCTCTGAAAGAATGTCAATCAGCTGATGAATGCCGGATGACTCACCGAGCCTTAGCTAATCAACGGAATTATCACGCACCTTTCGCCGTGTCACAATTATAACCGGCGCGAAAAGAAGATTTCTTCTCCCTCGGATTTGAAACATGATGCAATTCCAATTTAAAACGTCGGCTTTCGTAAACTGCCGCTGCCGCCACTCGTAAACCGAATCAATTCCGAAGTGAACTCGATTAATGCATCTCTCTCTCTCTCTCTCTCTCTCTGTGTCGTGTTTTGCGCGCATTATATACATGAATATACATGGACGGGGGGGGGGGGGGGGTATGTAATCGAATTAATTAAGTAGTGAGGAAGAAAGGCAAAATCCGATCGTTCGCGAAAAAGGAGACGTCAAAAGAAGCCATCACGAAGCGATGACGATATAACGTCAAAAGTTTCATTCATATTATGTTTGCATGGTTCACCGGTTTTTGTTGTATACATCGTCGCTTTCAAGTCACGAAAATGATTCAATGGCGGATGACTTGGACAAAAATTTCAACGCACCTCTATGGACTATATGACGTCATAATTTTTTTTTATCTTTTCGTAGCGACTTTTATATGTCCCAAAAGACGTGTTTTATCGATCTAAGGAAGATTTTTTTTTATAATACGCAAGCTTCGTTGAGCACTTTCAATAAAAAAATCTTTATCGAAGAGAAAAAATAAGTTCTTTTACTGGAGAGTAAACGCGAAATTTTCGCAGGGAGACTCCATAACGGTCGGTTAATAAAGAAACTTTAATGAAAATGTTTATCGAAGAGGAAAGTAAAAAAAGAAAGAATTTCATGTTATAGCGTACCTTTAATAAAGATTCTTAATTAAAATGTTTATATCGGAAAGGAAAAAAAAACAAGTTTTTTCTTTTAATAAAAACACTTTTCCCCCTAGGAGTTATTGAAGTTTTTTAATACAGTATCGCCACTCCGAGTTATTCAAAGGGATATAACTCCCACGTATATAAAAAGTAAAATTAGAAAGAGAGAGAGAGTATCCGTGCGAAACGGCAATAAACGCGTAAATCGCCCACGCGCGTATGTTGACGTTATTTCCCAGCGAAGATGTAAGCAAAAGCTCGCGAAGTTTTTTATCAACGATCAATCTACATCGAAACTTTCCCGTAATTAAAGTATAATACGAGTCGAACCAATTGTAATCACGAAAAGCTCCGAGCTTTCTTTTTTTAACTTTCGCTAATTAATCAAAGAGCTTTCGATAGAGAGCAAGAGAAATATTTAATTTTCATCTCTCTCTCTCCCTTCGTAATTTTCTTCGAGTGAATTTACATCTTCAAAGTACATCAGGCAGCGTTACGGTAAAGTGGAGAGGGAGAGAGAGAGCGTCGAGTACCTCGTCGCGCACGAGAGTGGTGAATTTTTTTTCTTCTTCGTTCACCGTTAATGCAGCTTTTATAGTAATATCGCGCTATTTTTACTCGGATGTTCAAGTCGACAATGAAACTATTATTACTCGCGTGCTTCTATTAATACACTTATAATAGCCGACGAAGATAATGAATGGCACTGTAATTTTTTCTTCCACGAATGTAATATAGGATTGCGTTTATCGTTCGAATCCTTTTTCCCCCCTTCGAAGCATATCATAAATCTTTGAGGAGAGGATCTGAATCACGGAAGTTGAGGTTTACTCGTGTCGCGGAAAAATAGGCTATCCTTACGAATAAAACTGACCTCATTTGCCATTCGAAAAGAGAAAAACGTTTTGTGTTTTGTTCTCCAACACCATCTTTCCCTTTGCAAACATGTCAATTCACTCTGCCAAAAAAAAGGAAAAACATTCGAGAACCCAACCCACTTGGCAAAGCGAACTACGTAATTTGACTTGTCGGGGAATCCCCAGAACTATATGTATATATCTTGAGAAAGGCACATAACAATTACAAGCGAAGCCAGCATGAAGGGATGTGTAATGAAATGTTCAACCATGATGATGTTGATATACCCACGCGGACGAGGGTAAAATAAAAAAAAAATCTGAGCGCGCGCAGCCGTCACGGCATTGGCTCTTTCTCGCGGCCGATCAATACTTTCCTGCTTACTACTACATGCTACTACTATAAGTACGCTCGCTCTTGGAGCCGCTTTTCTCTCTCTCTCTCACACTGTATAGCTGATTGATCGCCAAGCATGACTTTTCGCGGGCTTTTCTTTTCTCTCGATGTATGTCTGTGGTTATGTGTTTGGTCGATTTTTTTTTATTGCGTTGCGTGTTTACGACAATTGTGCGTGGGAAATTCTGAAGATTGATTTTTTTTTAAGAATAATTGTTTTGGGCTTAACGGATTGACGTGTACGTATTTACGAGAGGGAAAAGTTTTAAACACTTTATTCGAGAATTTTTTTTTTTTTTTGCAACTTTGGAATTTTTTTTTGTACATATAGCTTTCAGAAAAATAGTCTCTTTAGTACAGCAAGAGAATTTCTGTTGTGCTCGATACTTTTCATTGGGCTAAGAATCTCTCTTATCTCGAGAAGAAATCGTCTTCGTGGACGAGAAAATCCTCTTGGTTCTCCCTCTCGTCACAAGGGGAAGTTCTTTTATGTGAGGATTGTCCTGCGTCGAGAGAAATCTAGAAGAACCAAGTAAATAAAAAATTATTTCTTTTTGGGAAAAGAAATTTTAAATACTTTATTTTGGTTCATAATTTGTTTATTACTTTAATAATCAGTTTGTTTTCGAAAAATTATTGAAAATGCGGTACATACTTTGTTGTATCGGAAACAGAATGTTTAAATTTGAAGTAGTGCTTCTTTACATTATTTAA
This sequence comes from Galeopsomyia nigrocyanea, assembly GCA_035047105.1. Classification (NCBI taxonomy): domain Eukaryota; kingdom Metazoa; phylum Arthropoda; class Insecta; order Hymenoptera; family Eulophidae; genus Galeopsomyia; species Galeopsomyia nigrocyanea. The sequence continues at coordinate 14,504,037 of JAWWMK010000008.1, read as the reverse complement.
AATTAAAAAAAAAATTTATTTCTAAATCCAAGCAGAAACGAATCAATATTATAACGATTAACACCGATGCACTTAAGAATCGCTCATTAATTATTCGCGTACGTACTGATGAATTTGAGCTTTTGCTTTGGGTAAAAAATTACACTCCCAACACCAAATCAACCCTATAGCTCTTGAAAATCCCGGGACCACTACCTACGCACACCTTCTACCCTTGAAATTCCCTGTACCCACGCTTGCCAATTACGAGCCACGGTTAGAATGCTGTATTTGCCTTGTCGCGAAACTATTCATTTCATATCAAATTGAAAGCTCTTAATCCCTTGAAAATACCGGGAACTGCCACCCACTCAAGTGCGCGCCCACGTGAATCAAAGCATTTTGCAGTCAATGCGGCATTGACAAGCTTCTTCCCAACTTGAAAACCCCGGGACCACCACCTTCCAATTACGAGCCATGGGTGGTATGTTCTTTGATCGCGAATTAATTGCATTCGCGCTACGAATATATTCAGAGCGTGAACAACCTTTGCGACATTGTCAACGACTTCGTATTATCCCTATATACGGAACCAACTTCTACATAATTACGATCCTTGCGGGTGTACGAAACACGACGGAATTTCAAATGCACATTACAATCGATAAAGCTATACACCCATTGCCTTATCGAGAACCCGTACTAATTTCCTGTCTAATTTCACCTCCTCTCGAAAACAGAGATAATGAACGAGGTGATAAAGCAGAAGAAGAAAGGCGCCGCCAATACGGAATGGCGTATTATGGTCGTGGATCAACTGGCAATGAGGATGGTATCGGCGTGTTGCAAGATGCACGACATAAGTGCCCAGGGTATTACTCTCGTGGAGGATATTCAAAAGCAACGCGAGCCGTTGCCGTCGATGGAGGCTGTTTATCTCATTACACCGAGCGCACAGTCCGTCAACAAGCTCATCAGCGATTTTGCAAATCCATCTAGACCTATGTACAAGGGTGCTCATGTTTACTTCACTGAAGGTATGATTCTTTTTTTCTTTTCTTTTTGTCTTACGTCAGATATCATATAGTCATTTAAATATGTATTTGGGCGAGTGTGGAAAATTTTGATTGAAAGATAGATAGGCAGATGAGAAAAAATAACTTTTTTTTTGTTGTTTTGTAAAAAAAAATGGAGGATTCGTAAAAAAAAAAGATAAAAATCAATTTTTCAGCTTGTCCGAACGAGCTGTTCGAAACGATGGTCGCTAAATTAAAAGACTTTTTACTCACGTGCATTGAAATTAACGCCTCTTTTATACCGTACGAGCAGCAGGTAACTTTTTTTTTTAACAAAGATGCTCGGCGATGAACGTTTCGATGTAGTTTTTTTCTTTTGTCGGTTTTTTCTTTTTCTGTGAGCGATGTTTTCTATATATGGTCTACGGTCTTTTTCCATACATACTAACAACAACAAAATCGATGTTTCCTCGATGTTTTGCTGTCTCTGTCTCTGTTCATACAAAGAAACACTATTATACTATTTCTCTGCAAACATCTGTGACGAAAAACGAGAATTACACGTTTATTGTTGATTGGGATTTAGTTATTATTGAAAATTTGTTTTTCTTTTCGAAGAGAAGACGAAATTTCAAAATTTTCTCCTTTTTTTCTTGTTATCTTTTATTGAAAATTATTTAGAACGAGATTTTGTGTATTTCCAGCGTGTCCCGACCAGTTGTTCGAACAGTTGCATCGCATAAAAATTTTTTTACGAACATTAAAAGAAATCAACATCGCATTTATACCATACGAAGAACAGGTAATTTGACGAGCAGCGGTTAACCAAAAAAAAATTAATAAAAAAAAAAACTGAATGTACTTTCTTGAATTGCATTGGTGATGTACCTCTCAGCGATGTTTTGTATATGGTGGAAGGCTTCTGTATATTTACTAACAATTTTTTACCAAAACGGATATTATTTTTTTTCTACTTTCGCCAATAGTTGTTTTCAAAAACTGCATTCGTTCGCTGTAAAACATAGCTTTTTTTTTTGCCTATAATATAATTGCAGCATGTCCGGACGAGTATATCGCAACGATGGGTACGATGATACGAAAGTACGTTAAAACGTGTAAAGAAATAAACATGGCGTTCATTCCTTACGAGGAGCAGGTAAATTTGAAGGGTGACACTAACCGATACCTACTAAAAAGACAACGACAAAAGTTTTCGAAACAACTATTGCGCTATCGACACGAGTGTTGAACACGATTAAAAAAGATTGATACGTCTCGCGTTCAACACTCGACTTTCAATATATATTTTTTTTTCGTAAATTGTGTGACTAACAAATATTATGTGAGAGCACGTTTATAAAAGTAACAAAACAAAAAAAAAACCTCAACTATTGGATATGTTGTGTTCATGCTTGCACTTGAACTATAGTGTGTCCCGAGGAGCTGTTCAATGAAATTTGCAAGCATATCTCCGCGAAGAAAATCAAAACGCTCAAAGAGATCAACATTGCGTTTTTGCCCTACGAGTCTCAGGTGAAAATCTGAATGACTTCAATCATCAGTAGATTTTTACATATTATTATTATTGCTCGATTCATATTATATATTCCTAAATCGATGCAACCTTGTTTATTATTTTATCAACCTTATAGAGTATTCAATTAGAATGAGCGGATATGCAATTATTGTTTTTTACTCATTTTTTCATCATAGCAATATCAACGCAAGATGAATTTTATTTCCAAGTAATCAAAAGAGTATTTGAAAAAAAAGAGACCCTCACCCTTGTAACTTCTGCTTGCCGTATATGATTTGTTAACAAAACAACCAGCTTCCTCATATCGTTTATAACAATACACGTTTGTTTGAGCTTGCAGTTTGTGTCGTCTTAGTGTGCTCTGTATATTTTCCGTTTTTGCATTTATCTCACCGCACTAACTTTCCTTTATTATTATTATTATCTCGCTTTTGTATAAATACCAAACACTTGGCGCTCTCGAAACTCCACTAATGAACGGAATTGCGTAGGTTTTCTCATTGGATTCCAAAGAGACGTTCGCGTGCTTCTACAATCCATCACTGGTGGGCGTGCGAAGCGCAAACATGGAGAGAATTGCCGAGCAGATTGCCACTTTGTGCGCCACTCTCGGCGAGTATCCATCGGTCAGATATCGATGGTAAAAACAAAGGCGTCTTTTTCAATATTAATCAGATTGCGAGATTCAAAAAGCCACACATAACACGCTCAATTGTTACGTTCTATTTGCAGTGACTTCGATCGCAACGTCGAACTTGCGCAGATAGTTCAGCAGAAGTTGGATGCTTACAAAGCTGACGAGCCGACGATGGGCGAAGGTCCTGAAAAGGCACGATCGCAACTTTTGATTCTTGATCGTGGCTTCGATTGCGTCTCACCGTTACTTCACGAGCTTACACTTCAAGCTATGGCCTATGATCTGTTGGACGTTGAGAATGACGTCTACAAGTAAGTTGTTACCTCAACATTTATTTAATCAATGTGTTTTAACATCCAATTAACATTGTTTTTTTATTCTCAAAAAGGTACGAAGCTACAGCTGGACAGGAGAAAGAAGTACTGCTTGATGAAAATGACGACCTGTGGGTCGAATTGAGGCATCAGCACATTGCCGTTGTATCACAGTAAGTTCGAAAAAAAAACATCGATCCGCGACAGTGCATATATTATAACAATGTTTAAAAACATGATTCGTACTACAGGAACGTAACGAAAAATCTGAAAAAGTTCACGGAGTCCAAACGTATGCCGGGCAACACCGACAAAGCGAGCATGCGAGACTTGTCTCAGATGATCAAGAAAATGCCGCAGTATCAGAAGGAGCTTAGCAAGTATTCTACTCACCTGCACCTCGCCGAAGATTGCATGAAACGTTATCAAACCAATATTGACAAACTTTGCAAGGTTGAACAGGTTCGTAAATTGAATTGTTTATAAAAAATAATACACTTTCGTACATTTGCGCGTCTAATTGATGAAAATGTCATTAGGATTTGGCAATGGGCACCGACGCCGAAGGTGAAAAGATCAAAGATCACATGCGCAACATCACACCAGTCCTCTTAGACCAGACGGTCGAGAGCATGGACAAATTGCGTATCATTGCACTCTACGTGCTCAGCAGAAACGGCCTACCCGACGACAATTTGAATCGCCTAATCCATCACGCTCAAATGACACCCGAAGACAAGCAGACTATTGTCAACATGGCTAATCTTGGACTGAATGTCGTTGTCGAGGTAAGCTATTTAATACATCGAAAGTGTAAAAAGAATGATATCGTTGCTTTACGTGGGTATTGTATTATTTTTGCAGGGAAATCGTAAGAAAGTCTACAACATGCCTAGGAAAGAGAGAATCACCGAGCAGACTTACCAGATGAGTCGTTGGACACCTATCATCAAAGACATCATGGAGGACGCCATCGAGGACAATAAACTCGATCAGAAACACTTCCCATTCTTGGGTGGACGAACTGCTGGATCTAGCTATCATGCTCCTACGAGGTACTGTCATTTCTACAAATTCATTGTTGTTAATAGTTTAAACGAGTGGATTTTTTTAACGCAATTGTTTTTTTCTTTTTTTTTTTGTTTTGTTACGATAGTGTTCGTTATGGTCACTGGCACAAGGAAAAGGGTCAACAAACCGTCAAGAACGTGCCACGCTTGATTGTCTTCATTGTCGGTGGCGTTTGCTTCTCGGAAATTCGTTGTGCCTACGAAGTCACGAATAACGCCAAGAATTGGGAAGTCATCATCGGTAAGTTGATGCAATATATGATTCGTAACTTTATTGAAAGATTGAACTAATGACAATTTAACATCGTTTTTCCAGGTTCGTCGCACATTATTACACCAAAATCCTTCACATCCGAGCTCGCCAAACTACACATAAACGTCGCGTAAATGGCTACTGAAGATCAACGATACACGTTTAACATTCCCCCCACTTACATTTCAATGTAATAAGCTGAGCCCGCATTATGCTTGAGCTGTAACCCTGATTCCATCGTCGTCATCCCACACACAAAGATTCAGCGATGGTAGTCGTTCTTCGAAAAATTGAAAAACAGCACACAAAATTGGCTTGATCCGTAATTTTTCATTTTATGGTTTTCATTCGACATCTCACACAAATATCCATCGGTGGTAATTGTCATTCGAATCTTAACAAAAACAAATCGTAATTGGCTCGATTATGTACCCTTTTGATTTCATCGTCACTAAAGCAACATGCATGTGAAAACCAATCTGTGGTAAATATTAGCCAAATGATAAAAGAGATCAAGCTGTAAACCAACAATAACTGTGGGAGATAAAATATGCATCTGAGTCAATTTACGTAGCAGCAATTAAATGCTATTATGAGAAAAAAAAAGAAGCGAATGATGAAGAAAGGAAATGAATGGCATTGAAATGTCTTAAAAAAGTCGAGAGTGAAAGAGAGATAGTTAAGAATAATTAACGGACTTACATGTAGATAGTCAGACAAAATGTGCTTTTTCGAGCGCTAATGGGTTTACCTGGTAATGAAGTGCCTGTGCAAAAGGAATCGCGAGACTCTTAACACGATGGCAATATCACTGTAGAACCTTATTCCAGGTGGAGTTTTTTCTCTATGTGTCTGGGGAAAAAATTTATTACATAATTATATATATAAATATATAGTGCCGACGGCGATTACATACTTATCCGATGACACTCTCAATCGCATTATTAGTATAACGCAATGAAAAAAGAAAAGAAAAATCATGCAGTGAATATATGATTATAGATAATTTTTTTCCCAGTAAAATATTCATGCCTAAATTGTATGTATTAGCTGAAAAACAACATTTAATTGTACATTTTACTTGGCTTTTGTTGTTGATAATCAGATCAGATTTAAATATTGTCTGATTAATGTAAATTAGAACGTGATAAGTTGCAATAAACTTCACGTATACATTCGATTGATGCACTAAATAACATATTTAATTTAACATATTTAAGGAAGTTTTAAACGAGATAAAATAAGTTCATCATAATTTTGAATACGTGAAGTTTGATTATAGTGAAAGCGAGGAGCAAGCAAAGTATATACCAGTACACATCAGAACCGTGATCTTATCAAACGGATATCATATTTAAAAAAAACGAAAGATTATATAACAGGTAAAAGAACAAAGATAATATTGTATTAACTAGATTTTATTGTAGCCACATCATTGTTGTAAATTATTTGTTACATATATTTACAATGAGTTCTTTTTTGTCTCTGGTTAAGTTTTTCATGCAAAAAAAAATGAAAGAAATCGTCAAGGTCGATTTACCTGATCTCACTCGTGTCGGCCATCGGAGAAAGCTTATTAAAAAAAATCGCATCTTTAAAGCGTAGCTTGGCGATGGATTTTCAAGTAGAAAGTGCGCGTGTAAATTGCCTTAAAGATTTTACGTTACTTAAATCCTACGAGATCCAACGTTTTTCGTCCTGGTTATAGAAGAGCAAACGTTTTCTCGGACCCTTCTATGGTCGTTACTGTCGCGATGGCTTTCCAATTAAATTCATCACTTTTTCTAGCTGTATAATGTCATTCTTCAAAGTATTCGACGATAAGATATTTAAAAAGAAGACTTCAGTTTGACAAACTAACTAAGATAACAAATTTCATATACGACTTACAGACGCTCGTCTGGTAAATCTAATTCAATGTATCAAATCGTCGTTTCTAAAGCCATACTTATATCCGCGAGATCGTTTGTTATAATTTTCAATGTCAAAACATTGAAAATGACGAGGTTCGTAGAGAGCTTGCTTCGAGCTTGTGTAAAATTATTAATTGTTGACAAAAAAAAATGAGCAAAGCTATCACGTATTTATTTTAGCTCGTAGAATTTAGCTTGATTGTTAGCATAAAAGTACGATTCAGAAACATACGTTGATACATTGAATTGCCAAACGAGAGAGAGGTAGTGTGACGATGCGTGCTGAGTGAGCAAAAAGTATAGTGAAGAAAGTTAAGAAAAAAGATGATAGTCCGTCAAATCTTTGAACTTTTAAACCTTTAGAATTATTCAACTACATTCTTAGTATTCTCAGCACTCAAATCTCTCTTTGCAACAAAAGATATGAAATAATAATCTAGTGGCGAGAATATTGTCGATTAGCAAAAAAGTAGATGATGGTAACGACATTCGAAAGACAAATTAAAAAAAAAAAACAAATTATCTAGGGGATCACTTTTTTGGTCAAGTGGAAGTTTGCCTGTTATTCGATCGTTCACGAATTACAGAAAATAAGTAAAAAAAAGAAGAAGTACGTTATTAAAGTGAGCGTTGCGGTTGTACGGCAACGGGATTATTATAGAGTTTACGATATTTATAAAAAATTATATGATTATTGAACAAACAAAAAAAAACAAATATATTATACGTATGTAGCTGTAGCCCAGAAAAGTGTTCTGCTTATAAAAAAATGAATGGTCTACACGTCACTGTAATAAATCTTACCTTATTACTAAAAGTCTCTGTTTTACGATTTTCCGATATCGAATGTCTACATATTATAGATCGTAGTTCATTTTTGATATTTCTTCTCTTTTTGTTACCAAATAGAAAGGATATTAATTTTATTTGTCTTGTGCGTCAACCTATCATCTATACTTTGTATTAAATTTTAAGTTTTCCACGCGTACGAGGAGATATGACATGACACGCGAATATAATATAGCACGCTTCTCTTTTTATTTCGTAACTTTTTTTTTTTAAAACCCAATTTTTATTTTTATGTACATTACGAACAAAATAATAAATTATTGTTTTGAAATCCAATCTGATCTTACATAATTTATTATCTTCGAATCTGATAACATCAAAATTCGATTATCATTAATAAAAGGCAGGCAAAAATAGCATTTTAATCGAGAATATCGATTAACACTGTACTTCCCAGTGAAGAGCGAAGCCAACAACTCACCTACTCGACGAGCAGATTAGTTATCTGGAATCGTAGACATTGACATCATATCGTAAGGTTATCGAAAATTTTTCCGTAAATGGGTCAGCCATTGCTTTCAAACTATGCCATTATCAGCAGCTGTCCGGCATTGATGATCGTTGATTTTCGGAGTCGTCGTATGTATAAGGATTACTTGGCGAACGAACGATGGAAGGAAAGGAAAGAGTGATTTTAGCTTACAGCGGAGGCTTGGATACATCTTGTATTTTGTTCTGGCTCATTGAAAAAGGCTACGATGTTATTGCTTATGTGGTACGACTTTAGTTTTCTTCTTTTTTTTTCATAAGTGTATCGTTTGTTATCGGATTCACGTGTTCTGTTTAGGCGAATATTGGCCAAGATGAGGATTTCGATGCGGCAAGAGCGAAAGCTCTGAAAATTGGCGCTAAAAAGGTAAAATTACACCTCATCGCGATCTTTGTAATTTAATATTTAAAAATAAAACAAGTAATCTTCCTTAAAAAATTTATACCGTACGATCATCTCAAAAAATGACTATTCACAAAAAAAGGTAATAATCGACGATCTACGCGAACGCTTCGTCCTATCCTACGTTTGGCCAGCAGTCAGTTCAGGTTTGCTGTACGAAGGCAGATACCTGCTAGGTACTGCGCTCGGTCGACCGTGTATCAGTGAAGGTTTGGTACGTGCCGCTAAAAACGAAAATGCCACTATCATTTCACACGGAGCCACGGGCAAAGGCAACGATCAAGTGCGCTTCGAGTTGAGCTGCTACACTTTGATGCCATCGTTGAAAGTGAGAATTTCGAATACTTTTTTTTTCTTTTGACAATGAGATTAGACGCGTGTAATTAAAAATGAATTTTCGGAAGATACTGGCGCCATGGAGAGAACCGGAATTTTTCAATAGGTTTCAGGGTCGACCCGATCTGCTGGAGTACGCTCAGAAGAATAATATTCCCGTGTCGGCTACGCCGAAAGAGCCTTGGAGTACAGATGCTAATTTACTGCACGTTAGGTCTGAATTTAATTTTTATTTTGTTTTGTTTGTTTCGAAATCACTTAGTTCATGAATAATTTTGTTATCTGTACAGTTATGAATCTGGAATTTTAGAAAATCCCGCCAATCCAGCTCCAGTTGACATATGCAAAATGACGAATAATCCACAAGATGCGCCGGAAGAACCTCTGGACGTCGAAATTGTTTTCTCTCGAGGGCATCCAATCGCTGCGGAAAACATTGCTACGAAAAAGACTTACAAAACTCCACTGGCGATCATCGAGTTCTTGAACAATGTCGGCGGTGAGCATGGAATTGGCAGAGTTGACATTGTTGAAAATCGATATATTGGACTGAAGGTAATCGAATGTCGAGTTTTTGACGAAAGGAGGGAATTAAACGATTGATTGAATTTGTATAGTCTCGAGGAATATACGAATCGCCTGGAGCGACAATACTTTACGCGGCGCATCAAGATTTGGAAGTGTTCCTGTTAGACCGAGAAGTCTTGAGATTGAAATCATACCTGGCAGAGAAGATGTCTGATTGTGTTTACAATGGTAACGTATTATCCTCAAAAAAACTTTTAGTCGATTTTAAACATTATTTCTTCTGATGTTGGTACAGGTTTATGGTTCTCGCCTGAATGCGAATTTGCTCGCGAAAGTATCAGTTTGTCGCAGAAATACGTGACTGGATCGGTTCACGTGAGATTGTACAAAGGGAGTGGTCAGTATTATCTGATGGGTGTTTTTCCATATGTATTTTTACCATTTGACTTGAACTTTATACTTACAGTCTGCGTGATGGCAAGGAAAAGTGATGTTGCGTTGTACAACGAAGGTTTGGTATCGATGGATGTTAAAGGTGATTTCCAACCTGAAGATGCTGGTGGTTTCATCAGAATTCAATCTCTTCGATTAAAAGAATTTCAACGGTTCAAAGCACAACAGAGAAAGTGAAGAAAAATGAAAGCAGCTTTAATTTGGTTAATGTCATTAATTAAACTCAAATAAAAAAAATTTTCTAATTTAAAAGTTAATGAACTTCTTTATTAATTTGAAATTGCGAAAAGGGTTGGAGGAAAAAATTGACGACTGTGATTTTACTTTCAAGTAGTTATTTAATAATAATTCAATCTTAGGATAATAAGCATATTTCTGAAGATTATAATAATATATACGATAATATATAATATGCATTGCCTTACGGTTACAATAATTATAATTATAATCATAATTATAATAATAGTATACACAAAGTTTATTCCACATCATATATTTCTCGCTCTCTCATTTCTTTTTCTTTCGTAATATTCTTTTTTTTTTTTCATTTCTTCATCGCTATGAATCAATAACTCAGGAAAGAACTTCAGATATACGCTAAATGACAACGTCGCGCTCATTTCCTTTCACATACTTTACATCTTTTATAATCTCTATTTATACTTACATTCGCTCTCGTAATAATTAATTAATCAACGCACTTGCACGCATTCGATTTTTTTTTATTTTCTTCTAAATTTATATTTTATTTCACATCTCCACCATGCGCTCGCACGCTAAATGTGCGACATGCAAAAGAAAAAAACTGCACTTCGAGTGTGTTAAATCTATAGATCTGGGATTTCTTCGTAAAATTGTCGCTTTTTTTTTTAATTTTTGATAAATTTTTTTTTCTTCACATTTATCGTGTTTTTTTCTTTCATTAAATCTTTATATTTACGACATTAATTATTCAGTATTTTTTTATCCACAACGAACAACCGTTTGACTTTTTTTTTTTAAATTGAGAATTTTGAAGTTGCAGAGTGAAGAAAATGTCGGTTTTTCCACATTGAGATGATGAATATTCGTATATTTATGTATTTTTTACGTGCTTCTCAGCACGGCGAATCAATTAGTTATCTCGATAAAAGAAAGTGAACAATCGACACATCAATTTATTGCTCCATTTCTGGTTTACATTATTTCTAACATGTTATATCAATAATCAAACAACAACAATTTTTTTTCGTTATCTCCTAACAATAAACATCCGCAGAAATAATTACGCTAAGCACTACTTCATTTCCATGATTTGAACTGTCGGTTTTAATTTTATTAATATTGTTTGCTTTGTCACCGACACGCAAATTTCTCCTTTTTTTTAAATATTATTCTATTTCACTTATCCAATAGTCAAGAAATAAGTTACGAGTAAAAAGTAATTTCAATAAATATTCCGGTAAAAAATATTTATTACAGTTACATACGCATTGTATGCGATAGCAATTGAAAAAAAAGCCTAGTGCTAAAAAATTAATGCTTGAAAACGAAAATTATTGCTTTATCATTACAATCTACGCGATAGACAAATATATATTCATTATATTTGTTATTGACAGATTTAACTAAAATCTAAAATGACGTACTTACTTAATATAATAACTGATAAAGAATTGTAAGTTAGGGGTAAATAAAGGGGATTAGTGATATCACTTGCACAGCAAATGAGGAAAAAAGAGTTTATCAGATAAATCGAGAAAAGAAGTCGACATTCCACTCCGCAACATCAAAATCTCATCTTCATTTTTATTTCATTTATTCATTTAAATTGAATTATTATTTATATACAACCATGTTTTATTTTAACGCATCTCAGTATTAGTTATGTAGTTTTTTTAAATATTAATTTTTTTAATAATATGTATTGATTTTTTTAAAGTCTGACGAGCTTCATGTGCCATTAGAAAAAATGTGCGCCCATGATGGAACTTACATAAAAAATTATTTTTTATAGCTCTTCTGTTAATTTTTTTTCATCCAAGAGAGGAGTAAAATTTTGGTGTTACATTACGAAGATATAAATATCGTATATAATTTACTCTCGTTACAAATTCTTTTCACTTCGTTATACAATGTCTAAACTTAGGCTTGAGATCTATAGTTCTTTAGATTGAACCATCTACAATATTCTTCGTCCAACGCTACTTCTTTTTTATATTCCTCAAACATTACAAACCCTTATCACATACATAGAGTTTATCTATGTTTTTTCGCAATATCGAATTTTATTTTTTTCCTTATTTTTTGCTATACACACACGCACCATTCAAAATCTCTGCGCAAAATTGCTGCCATTCGATTTATTTAATCCTTCGTTACAGCTGTCGTATTTTATATGTTATAAATTCATGTTTTATACAGTATCTATAGCTATATGAAATTTACATTTTATCTTCCGTCTAAAAATCTCTACGACTCACTCGTCCTTTAAAAGACTCATTGTTTCAAATTACCTTTCTATGTATTTTGTAATTCTAAATTCTCAATACATTTGTCAAATTTTTTTTTTCATTGCATTCGTTATTACCTGAGCCGTATTGATGTATGCGTAGATAAAAATTTTCTCTTAATTTATTTTCTTTTCGGAAAAACTTCGCTCCTATGTCAATCATAAACAAAAGCAAAATCAATTTTATTCAGGGACTAGAATTCAGAGTAAGAAGATTAAAAATGTAAGTAGATTAATAATCCAATTGTTCGTTGAATGTTGTTTAATGAAATTTCCACAAAAAAAATTTGAATTGTCAATTCTCAGATTGTGAAGAATATAATTTTTTATTTCGTTCGGTGTTTGACTTGGCTGATTGTACGCCAAATATGATGTTTAACAAAAAATTGTTACTTTATACCATTCAATAAATATTATAAAACTGTGTTTGTTCAGAATTAATCAAACGATGGATGCAATAATATAGAATGAAAATATACGTCGTAAAATTATAGTGTCAAATCACATAAAATTTAGATTATTTTGTAATAAAATGTTTTTTAATAACCATTCTACCATTATTTAGAAATTAAAAATTCAACGATCGAGTCATTCTAAAACTTATATAAATTTTGTTTACAAACTAAATTATATTTTTTATTTATTATTTCTACACGTTAAAAATGAATTTTGTTTAAATTAAAATGTTATTCCAAACAAAAAAAATTAAAAATAAAAGAATCACTCAGGTATAAGATTGTCAGATACTTTTAATAGAGACGTTTAAAAAGCATACATTTAATTAGTGTAGTAAAAAAAAGGAAACGTTTAAGATAAAATTTGTTTTATTCTGTATGGAATGCATGGTAATTTTATATAACAAATTCTACATCCTTATATAATACACTGTTATAAATCTCAAATTTAAAGTAACAATTTTAAAATTACTAGGACACCTTAAACGAAAATTCGTTCTTCATCAATCTGACGAATGTCTTCACATATGTACTCTTCTTTATTTATTTTTTATCGATTTTTAGTTAGTATCAAACGATGATTTTTTTAAATTGCACGACGCTTCAAAGAACAATTACAATGAAGAAAGAAAAAAAAAGAAAAGAATCGATCGACATTGCTGAGTAATTGAGTTTACTACACTTTTACAATGTTGCAAGTGTGCTAAGATACATTATTCAAAACTAAACTATCAGCAAAAAATATTGTACAAATAAATGATCAATTAGCACACATAATAGCTAAATTCTTTGAAAACAAAAAAAGTATGTATATATGAAAATAGTAGAACATTACAAAAGTGAGTAAACGAGCAAAGTTGCCAGGAATCACTTTTTTGTGAATGCAATATTTAGTTAAAATACGAATGCACGCCTATCGAAAAACCCTTTTTTTTTTTTTTTTTGACGCAAATATTGAATGTTAGTATACGCATAGAAATGAGTTATGTTAATTTCGTGTTTCTTATGCACGCGCCTCTTTTATATTTTTAAATGTCTCCGTCAATATAATAATTTTTAGTTACACGTACAAACTTCGAACCCATCTTACAATTATTATTTAAGAGAAATTGAGTTTTTGGTAATTCAATAATTATCCAACCGGTAGGATTGTTTTGAATTTTCAAAACTCCTAAATTCCAGTATAATAATATTTGAATAAATCAGTATTTTAGCTTTTTACATGTAATGCCGCTCATGTAGTAGGTACACGGTAAACCCATGTGTGTAAATTTACACACATGAAAATGACGTCACCCATAAGAAATACATTGCCATCCAATTTACTCACGGAAACGTGTAAAATCCGTGACCATGTATTTCTTATGGGTGACGTCACATTAACACACTTAAAACATGTAAATTTACGCACATGGGTTTACCGTGTGGAATATTATGATATAATGAAAAATAAAGTAATGCGAAAAGAATTCTATAACGAAAATTTTCGAAAAGCACTCAGTAATTTTTTTCCTTTTATATAAATAAAACTTTAACTCGTCTTGAACTCAAATATTCAAACAATACAATATTTTTAATTCATCGTCAATTTTTAATAGTCAATAAGTCAATCAATTATTTTTAGTACATCTAAATAGATTATATATTTTATTTATGTTAAATCAATCAATACGAAATTAATTCGTAAAGAAGACTGTTGCAGCATTTACAGCTTCATTTATATTTATCACATTTTACATAAAAGAAATTTTTATATTTATACATTTAACGATTGTTGAAGGAAAAGTTTTAATTTATGTTTGTATTAGATATAAAGAAAGAGGCGCGAACAATAAGATAACAACGCAACCTTACAATTTTATGAAAAATGACAATTTCCGCGAAAAGTTCAGTTAATGAAGCCGTACACATGTTTTATTTTCATTTCACTATAGACTAAAAAAATTCCGCAAAGTACACCTTAACGAGTAGAATCTCTAATTTCTTTTCAATCATTAAAACTAGATAGATTTCATCGCAATGATTCCACTATAAATTTACAATATTACACTTCAATCGTTTAATATAATCTCCGCAACGTTTGTACTTCGCTTGTTTAATGAAAGAAATAAACGCTTACGTCCATTACTGTAGGATTCGAAGCTTTTGTCGATTTATCCAAACGTATTTGCATTAATAATGATTTCACATAGTCTCGAGACTATTTTGATACTAAGTCCCACCGACTTCATTTTTATTCATCATTTCGCTAAGCATACATATCAAGTACAGGCTCTTACGATTACTCGGCTACGTCGAATCGTTAATATGCGTGAGTCTTTGATGATCGCATTCTATAGGAAATCGTATAGGTACACCAATTTTACCGGCTTAGGACGAGAGATCGTTTAATTGTTTCGCACTAGTACTCAATATTACATACCATTATAATCATAGTAATTGACGATTTGTGTATTTTTATTTTTTTTTCATTTCATTCTCTTGTTTCTTATTTTCTCAAACGGGATTTTTCGAAGCCGTATAAAAAATCTAGCGCTACCCACTCAGCAGTATTAAGCTAGCAATTAATTTTTTCTCTATTTCCTTTTTATTATACAGCTCCACGTCTCTCAAGAGAACCAAAGTATATAATACTCACTCAAACGGAGAAAAAAATATTCACAAGTGAGAGGACAGAGATGAAGCCCGCGAATAAGTTAAAGGATATCATAAGCCATACTTAAATAGAAAAAATATTAATTTTTAGCGAGATATTGCTTAGTCGGCGTCGGCTTAGCATCATATCCCGCACAATTGAATCGTTTTACAGCCTTTCGTCGCTCGTCACACACAAAAGTTCATGGTTATTTTCTGGCGACAACATTATTTTCATTTTTGATGCGTTATTTATAGGTAAATTCATCATGATTTTTCTTCTTTCCGAGTTTATTTTTGCGTCTCGCAAGACACATCGTATTACAATTGTTATTATTATTTTCCAGTATCTCCGTCCGACGTCGCGAAGCGACAGCGCGAAATTTGCTCGATTTGTAATTATTCGTTTGTTATTGGCAGAAAAAACTATCTATAATAACCCTAACAACGATCAATGACTGAAATGTGGAAAAATATAAAACTTAACTAAATGTACACAACGTTTTTTTTTTTCTTATTTTCGCGTTCCATTAATAAACGCCTTATTATATCAATTCTTATTCACACACGCATTCCCGGCACTCGCAAACGTATACACACACGCAATCTCTCTCGATTCACGCACAAAAACACATTGGTATTGTTTTGTTATCATAATATTTATTACTACAGCTATTTATTTTGTCACTTGCTTTTTTTTAATCGTTTTCTCGCAAAAAGAAAAAGAAGAAAAAAATCACGCTCTTACTCTCTCTCACGCTCGCTCGCTCACACACACACTCTCTCTCTCTCTCTCTATCTTTCTTCAAATTTACATAAAGTACAAACTTATGAAAACCGGAAAAACGTCGCAAAACAGTTATTACAATGTAGTCAGTGTAAGTATATATACCAGTGAGGCTTCTTCACACGGCTTCACACGCAGAAACGCACAATAATTGGTTGGTCGCTTTTTCTGGACAGGAAGTATGTATTCTCATAGCAAAAAGAAAACAAGAAAAAAAAAGAGACGTGCCTCGGCAGTGTGTCCGTGTGTTTGTTGTATATATTATATTCGTGTGCGAATATAGATATCAAGATTAAAGTCAGAAGTGTGTATATGAGTGTTTGTTTGTGTGTGTATGTGTGTGTGTGGGTGTCTCTCGCACACGCGCTGCGCGTCCAAAATATTAGTCTGTACACAGTTTCTTTTTTTTATAATCGTTCAGCACACACACGCACAGTTTTCATTTTATTTTTTTCGTTTCTTCCGTAATAGCCCGTGCTCCACTTGTGGCCTTGTCTCTTTTTTTTAGCGACATTACAGCGACTCCTCGAAGGCGGCCATCAGGTCGCTTTGCATGTTCATGTCGATTTGACCAGCCATCTGAAACGATAAATAAATACCACGATTCTATGGCGGAACCCGCTTTTTTCGAAAGATTTTTTTTGGTGTTTGTGTGTATAATGTGTAATGGGGTATAAAGAGACTTCGAAAGAAGAAAGAGATAACAGATCGTTTAGGGCCGAAACAACTGCCGAGCAGAGTTATGCGGCTGCTGGTAGAGTTTCGACACGATCTTGTCTATAACTACTTCAAGGGGGTGACTTTTGGGTATGTAGGCTTTTTACGGACTTACACAGTTTTACGCTGGCAGTTTTTTTTTACAGAGATAGTTGATATATCAGATAATGAGATTAACATTTGATTTGATGAAAATTGTTTCTCAAAAAGAATTGCATTAAAAATCAACAATCAAATTTATTTCGAGTCAACTCACAAGTTGACAGAGTTTCATACATGCAAATATATATGTTAGAAAAAAATATCTCAAAATTTTTAATTTTAATATTTAGCTAAACGAGCGCTAGTTATTCAATATTTTTCACATAAAATAAATGAATATTTTCGTCAAATCAAATTCATCAACACTACTATTTTAATATCAGTTACATATGATTTTGGACATTAATTTGAAGAAAAAAATAATATATATTGCACAAAAAGCATCATAGCCATTATTTATTACTACAAAATTCAAAAACAAATTCTATGCAAATAATAAACTGAAAGGCATTGAAACTAATGTCCAGGTAAAAAAATGCTGAGGAGACACAAACTGTCATTTTTTTTAAGAAACGAGCATTTTTGAATAATAATTTGATTTGAAGCAATATTCAATTCAAATAAGTGTTATTTTTCAGATCATTTGCAAAAGCAACAATATTAATAATATAATTTTGCATCTCCTCGTCATCGCTGAAAATCGAATGATCTCTCTTTACCAGATCAAAAAAAAAACATCTATGAAAAATCACAAACTTTGGAAATCCTGGTAAAACAGAGCAAAACATCGATCCGTCTAAAGCCAACACGAAAGTATCGACAGAAAGAAAGAAACGAAAAGCCAGCAAACCTTGAAGAAGAAACAAAAAGAACACGAAAACTTACCGCCTCACGTCGACGTCTTTCCTGTTCCCTAAGCCTCTGTCTTTCCCTCTCGGCAGCAGCTTTATCCGCACCAGCCGAATGGCTTGGACTACTGCTATCCGTGTCGGCGACTTCGGCAGCAGCTTTTTGCATCGCTTCGGGTCTCGCACTTGGTTGCTGCGGATGCTGATGCGCGACCGGCGATGCCGACGAGGGTGGCGTCACGTCCGTCTTACGCGACTTATCCATCGCGTGATCTTCTTCCTTCTCGCGTCGACGCTCGTTCTCTTGGCGCAGCCGCTCGCGGTCCGCTTGCTCCTTCTGCTGGCGACGCATTTCCTGCTGCTCTGCTAACGCCCGTTGCTAAAAAAAGGACAATCGTTATTTTTTTCAAGTGAAGATGAAATATTAAAAAAAAATTAATTTATCACTAAATAACGTTTCGAGGAAAGATATCTCGAATAATTAATTACCCTGTCCTGCTTTTCCTTGGCTTGTTTCTTGAACGCTTGGAACGTATCACGCGTCGCGTTCTTTGCGCTCGTGCCTGCGGCTGAGTGCGGACTCGAGGCTTGAGCCAAAGAAGACCACGATGATGCGTTTTTAACATTTTGCTCAACGGCCTAAAAAAAAATAGATAAACGAATTCGTATATTGCAAAAAATGAATTGTAAAAATCTTCGTGCTGCCAAGCTCAATTTCTTCTAAAATACCTTATTCTTGAAAGCCGAGGCGAAATTGGCAGCAGGATTCTTCGAATCGGGCGGCGTCATCTTCTTATCGGGCATAATTTGAGAGGTAGAATGGTTGCTCATCTGTGGTAATCCAGCCATACCAGCCATTTCTGCAAAAAAAGCTCCGGCTAGAGCAACAACACGCGAGAATGAATTGATTAGTGACGGCGTTAGTACAGCGTGTGATGGTCGTTGTCGTCGTTTGATTAATTACAATCATTTTTTTCACATGTTAACGAGTGCAGGTGCCAAGTGAACAAACGAGGGTAAAGCGTAAATAATATTAATTACAAAAAAAAATAGAGAACATGCGTGTAGACTGAACATAAAGGACGAAGGATAATAAAAAAAAAGTAACATAAAAGGATAAATATTTGAATATCAGACGAGAAAAAAAAAGTAAGGCGAGTGAAGTGGAGAATGAAGTGAAGGAGCGAAAGCTAAGCAAAAAGCGGAAAGGCGTTTAAAAAAATGAACAAAAAAAAGTAGAAAAAAAGAACCACAACAGCAAAGAACGAGACATCCTGCTTTTCTCTCTCTTTTGTTTTGTATGGGCCACCTACCATCCATCTTCTGTGGCATCTGCTGTTGCGCCATGGCGGCCGCCATTTTGTCATCTTTCTTCATGGACAGCTGCGGTGGCAAATTCATAGGCATAACCATAGGGTGTGGATCGAATATCGACGCCATGCCCATATTAAGATTCATGCCCAATCCAGGAATGCCATTGTTGTTCAACATACTCGGCGGCGAATCCCTTTTCATGTTCGAGAAGCCATTCGAGTGCTGTTGAGGCTGCTGCTGATGATGATGACCCATCGTCGTGATCATATGACTATTTTGAATGCCAAGTGGCGAGGAGACATTGATAATACTATCAAGTTGATTTGCCATGTGCGAAAGACTCTGCTGGAAGTTCATGTTGAGACTGCCAAGTCCTAAGCCGCCCATCATGTTTTTCACGTCTTGAGGCAACAGATTCATATTGTTGCTCGACGGTGGGAGCTTGGTACTCAACATCGACGAGACAAGCGACTGTTCCAGGGCGCTTTGCGATGTTGGCGCAGACACTATAAGGTTGCCAAGTCGCAAAGGAAGAAGAGAGATAGAGAAAGTTAGATTTTTTGCCGTGGGTCAGTGTGTAAATGTGGGTGTTTTTCTTTTTTTTTTATTGGCTTGTGATGTTCGTGTGTGTTAGCAGATATGGGCAAAATATGTACGGGGTGCGGTTCTAGTGAGTGTCATGATGGAACGTGCGGAGAGATGAAAGATTTTTGTATTTTTTTTTTTAATTTGAATCTACTTTCTAGCATACGCTCTTGCGGGTATGAATATGATTTCTTGATACTTTCTAGCAACGAAGATAGACGCTTACCAACGAAGATAAGCGTCTATCTTCGTTGTTTCTAGAGTTAATTGATGATAGGCAGCCCTCATAAATTCTAATTTTAAATTCAAGTTTCATTATGTTATTTTATGTAAAATAATTTTTTGTTGCGTCTATATTAAATAATTTACATAATTATCTGTTTTTGAAATGTCGTCAATAATCATGGAAGTTTTTAAGAAAATTCCACATCAATCTTAAAGAATCAATAACCCGTATTTGCCCGTATCTGTTTACACGTGTATTTGCATTCTAAAATTATTTACAAAATATAAATGATGACCATGGAATCGTCGTTGAAAATCTGCGCTTGAGAAAAAAAAATGATGAAATAAAATGAAACCGAAAGTAAATTAAAATACAATATACCGTTGAAGCTACGATTATATTGATCGAAATTATACCAAATTGCTGTTTACTAATAATGTTGAATATTTAAAATACTTTTTTGCGGATCTTTAATTATTTACAAGATAAATGAATTAGAACTTTATCCATCTCGAGATCAATAAATGTCTCACGATTTCAAATTTTTGTATCATTGTCACCATTGTTCGGAAGTGAAGATATAGGAAAAACATTGGTAAGGTTAGTACACTTAAAAACGAGACAAAATATTAATAATCGGAAAAAAATTTGTTAGTCAAACATTGAAAAAACTGTTGTTTTTGCTTCAAGTGAAAACATTTCTTCTATAAAAAGCGTAATATTAGAGTAAGCTTCATAATTAAAAAAAAGCTACTTCAAAAAATTCTGAACGTTACCTGGTTCGTGCTAAAATATTTTCGGTAATGCTCCTCAATGAAAGAGAAAAAAAAACAATGAAGCGCAGATTTAACGACAACCACGAGAGAATCGGTCAACGATCATAAGCGATGTAAAAAAAAATAGTGAACACAAGCAAAGAAGAATATAGACGCAATAAGAACGAATTCGTCACTTTTTGGAGTCATCGACAAACAGGAAGACTACCAAATACCTACTTTACCGACTTCGAATTATCGTACCGCAAATTGCATTGAACGTCATGTAATAGCTGTTATAATTTGTTGGCAAAATGACAAAATGTACTGTCTTTGACGCACGACAACGTGGCGTAACTGATTACGATCAAACGACAGATGTCAACGGGTTATGCAGAAAATATCAGAGTCGGTAAAGTAGTTGCGACAAATGGTGCTCGATCCACCAGCAAAGATAATACAGCTGAGATGGAACAAGGTCTGACGGCATGCAGATCACATCATCATCATCATCATCAGCATCATCATCGAGAGCGAATGAGTGATAGAAGTAGCTCTACCTAGAGCATTGAAGTTGGCCTGCATGAGATCCTGTGCGACGGAATCGTGTTGGCTGATGGGAGCAGTGGCACTGGAAAAGGAACTGACTGGCGGCTGCGGGGCAACGAGGGGCGAAGTAACCGGCGCTGGTGGCACGCTGGCTATCGTCGTTGCGGTGGTCGTGGGAATCGACTGTGTGGCCGCAACCGCTGGCGCGACTGGTGTGGGTGCTACCGAGGCTATCGTGGGCGGTATTATCGGCGTCTTTTTCACGGGCGCCGCCGTCGCCAGTGAACTCGGTCGCGACGGCTGCGCCGGCATTGAACTGTGACTCGCTACCGGTGGCGTTGGCATTGCTAACGACGACACTGTGGTCACTGCCGCCGATCCTCCCCCTGGACTTGCTGCTGTCAATGGAAGTGGCTGTTGACTGCCCGCTGCTGCAGCGGCTGCGTGGCTATTGGGCGTCGTGGTCGTCGAGCCTACTCCGCTTAACACTGTTTTTCACGGGTGATGCGTTTTGTGTTATATTTTTGCTTTGTTTCTTTCTTTTTTTTGGGGGGGGGGGGGGAGGAGGGTTTGCTTTTATTTTATCTCGGATAGCGGTTCGTCAAAGTTGAATTTAATCTTGGTTTTCAAACATTTTTAAATTGAGAAACTGGCAGTTATTCATTCAATTCTCGAGGAAGATTTAATAAAGATTTAATTTACAGACAAATCCAAGTTCAATTTAGAATCGAGTAGATTCAACTTTGACATAAACTCAAGTTCATTCTCTTATTTTTGTATTCGAAGCGATGATAGTTGTCATGAATTGGATTTGTGCGAAAAGAATATGTACTGTGACTGAAATGTGTTCTACGATTCTATCGCGAAGATTAGAAAAGTGAAGGTTGCTGAATCTTGATATAACAATACACTATTTTACAAGTTAATAAAAATACAGAAACTTTTGGTAATATTTTTTGTCAACGATTTTTACAAAATCTACATTAATAAGTAATGCTTATATTTTAGGTCTGGCAATTATATTTTGGAAAACGTTATTTTCACGGTCATTTTTATAAAGTAAACAAATAGCTATAAGAACGTTCTAAATATTTCTTTAAAAAAATCAAAATCCATGTAAAATAGTGTATCGAATTAAGGACTAAAAAAGTAACGAAACTAAAAAAGTAATATTTACATCATAAAACTAAAAAAGGTTACTTTGACTAAGATCTTAATAATTCAAAAAAATTTGTTTTTATCTTTTATATATTTAAAATTTTATTTATTTCTTTCAAAAGTACACTAAGTTATTGTAAATTACAAACATTTGTTCTTGAAGAAAATATCCATTTTACAAATTTACTGACGTCATAACGTAAATTAAACTATTTTTTTTATATCAATATTAAAAATGATCTGAATCTTTAGTCAAACTAACTAGTTTTTTTTCCAAAAAACAGCTAAAATAATATCAACTCTCAAATAATGTCTTCATTTAAACATAATAATTATCATATGGAGTAAGCTAATCCAGCTAACGTTGTATATATTATTATAATAAAAGATCTCATATAATAACGGCTCGTCAAAAAACTTACTAGTAATTCAAAAAGGAAAACGATCGATATAAAATCAAAGAATATCAAGAAAGTTCCAAAACAACAGTTTTACGTCGTAATGAAAGTAAAATGTTATAACGCTAAAAGGTCTGACGATGAACCACACGGGAATGTAAAACATTTTGAAAACTTGCAAGCTATAAAAAAATCTTGAGTAAAAACTTGACTAGCCGAATATTTCTAAAATACATAATTTCTCTTTAAAAACTAAATTTAAACAATTTCATGCAAGTTTCCAATAAAAAGACTCAATACTTTGTTGAAGAGTATTAGCAAAAAATCAGATGTATATAGTCTTGGAGAGAAAAAAAAATTTTGACATTCGCAATAAAAAACAGTAATAAGTGAGTTTCAGATCCAATGCAACAATTAGTCATGGCTATTAGTTTTTAGAAGAAAAAAAAAATCGTCAATTTTATCCATTTTCGTATCAATCAAAGACATTGTTTATACCTTGTTCAGTGGGATTATTGCTAGGTTGCGTGACCGCCGGCTTCGTCGCCGATGCTGCTGTTGGAGCCGTGGAATTCGCTGACGTTTGACTATTCATTAATAGACCTCCGGTGTGATTTAAGTTCGATGCCTGTATACACGACCACAAACGATCTTTTTCATCAAATCCGTTCTTTTCGAGACTAACTAGCAATTATTTTTTTCGGTCGATGTAAAAAATTGAATTAAATTTCAGTATTTACGTTGTAAAAAATAAAACATTGAACTAAATTTTTTTCTTCAAATATTCTTAAAAAATTTACAAAAAACAGTTTTTATGCAACGTTTATAAAAATTTTTTTTTTGAGAAATTAGAGCAACAAACGTTTTAAATAAACGAAGCATCGACCTTAAACGATAAATCCTA
Source organism: Galeopsomyia nigrocyanea (assembly GCA_035047105.1). NCBI lineage: Eukaryota > Metazoa > Arthropoda > Insecta > Hymenoptera > Eulophidae > Galeopsomyia > Galeopsomyia nigrocyanea. The sequence goes on along the minus strand of JAWWMK010000008.1, from coordinate 14,480,397 downwards.
AGCGATACCTACCGCAGGAGGAACAACCGTCGGAACGGTGGTCGAAGCAGCGGTTGTCGTGGTCGCCGCAGGTGTAGTGGTGGCGGTCGCGCTAACAGGAGCGCCAACTTGCTTTTTCGCTTTTTTTCTAGGCGGTCTTGTGCCCGTGCCTCCTGAAATAATTGCCATACATGCTACTAACAAAAACAACATACGCACTCACTCGCACACATACCCACAAAACGACAACTCACACTTTGACACGTTATGGTCGTTCTGCCAGTGGAGTGCCAATCAAGAGGATACCATTTTTGCCATGTGATCAAAGAATAAAGGATAATTTTTTAGAAATAATGTGTGTTGACGGTTCAATAAACAAACATTGGTCGGGTATTTTCTAATAGATTTTTATTTATATACTTATATTATAATTATATCACTGTGTACAACAATGTTAATTTAAATATCTCAATTGTATGCTTCTTTTGTGGACTTTCATCTTAAGGTTTCATCTTTTTCATTTAATTATTTATTTTTTTGTTTCATTTAATTTTTCTTTTCTTTTCTCTTCTTCGCTTTACTTCTCTCTCGTGAATTTTCATCATCGTCATTTGTTTATATTATTAAAAAATCTCAATGCGTTGAACAATGTTTTCCTTCGCTCTCTTGCTCGACGCGAAAGTCGATCATTCACGTGTGTATATGCGAGAAATATTGTAAAATTTCATTTTTTTTTTCATTTTCCTTTTATTTATTTATATTATGTATAAATCCATACGCAGACAGAAACACACGCAAAACTCCGACACATACATATATACACCAATTATATGCGTGTCTTCTCTCGCTTCTTTCTCTCTCTTTTTTTTAGCTAAACTCGATTCTTTATTCCGACGTCTGGTACAAAGGGTATAATAATAAATGACAATATTTCTTTCGACATCAAAATCGAGTCGTGAAGACGTTTCGTTACAAAAAAAGGGGGTTCAGCAAAAGAAAAGAAGAAGAAATCCACTAGCGTCTTATGAGTTTTTCTTTCCTTTTTGTTCATTTCGTACAATGCACTATTATCGCTAATAACATTAGAAATTTATATTAATGGTAAATAATAAAAAAAAAGAAGAGAGTTGGATTGAAGGAATTGATAAAAATTGGTACAATTGCAGCCATCTTTCTCGAAACTTACACTTCGTGAACGATATATATTTATAAAAGTAAATAATATATATGAGTGACACACTCGCAGAAGGCTTTTAACATTCTCTAATAATATATTAACTATATCCATAATCTTTAGCTCTCTCTCTCTTTCTCTCTTTCGTCAAGCATAATTTTTCCATTACAAATCCAAAAAACGAAGGATCCAAGTCGCATATATGGGCTAAACATTACTGAGATCGCGTCTTGATATCGACGTTGCGTTTGATTTTTTTTTTCATCTTTTAGTTCGGTAAAAAGAGACATTTTTTGTACGAATTCGAAATGTGATATGCGACCGATCGCGGAGTTCGTCGCCGATTCTTTTTTTTTCAGTGGAAAAAAAACAGGCACTTACAGCCGTTTTTACAAAAACTTCGGTACAAACGTATAAATTTCGGCGAGTCACTCGCGTTACAGTCGACAACTGCGTCTACGTGTGTGAGTGTGCAACAAACGTCCCTTTTTTTTAACTCTCTCTGTACCCCTAAGGAAGCGGTGCGCTAAGCGAATAATAGTAATAATAATCATAATAATATGGAAGAAACGAAAAGAGAAAAATGAAGTTCAATCGTCATCTCTGGAAGTGAATGCCCGGCCTATCTTACTCTTTATATAATATAGTCGGCCGAGATACAATATATATGCGCGTCATCGTCCCTTCGTTGAGGGATCATCGTGTCATCGTCATTTTTTCCTTTCCTTCTTGTGTATGCCAAAGTATATGGTTACGAGAAAAAAACCATTTCTACGGTAAAAACTATATATGCGATGCTTGTTTATCATTACTTTCTATATTTACAAAACGCGTTACTCGCTCCCTACCGTTTATGTATATATTTATATTTATATAATATTTATATATGTTCATTTTTTCTGTTTATGTATATATATAATCATAGTTTCAACGCGATAAAAAAAACACACTGCACACGCACACAAACGACAGAAAAAAGATGAGAGAACACACGAACGGTGCGGAAAGAAATCTCGAAGTGGTTAAAAAATACTTTTCATTATTTTTTTTAGTATTATTATTATTCAACGTGCATGACACTCGATAAAAAATGTTTTGTTTTTGCGCATATCTTGGTAACACGAAGTCGAGATGATTCTGCGTGATCCTTTGTACTTTCTACTACTCAATTATGACTACATGATTATTTTTTTCGTTATTTCGTTTACCTAAATATACAAAAAAAAATTAGAATAAATCAACTAACAGTCGCGGAAGAAACTGATCGGAAGATCGCAAAAAACGAAAGTCTGGAAGAGACAAATTACGTTTGAACAAATATATAGAGATAACCGCCGCACACACAACCCTATTTTAAATTTTACTGCTTTTAAGTACGCTGCTGAGTGCGTGACGTGTGTTCGTGAGAAAAAAACAAGCAAACTACACGTTGTACTCGAGTGCAACTTGGATCGCACGCGCGCGCGAATTTGTGAAAAAATAGTATAATAATAGATGATAAAAAGTAAGACACGAAATATATATATATATATAATTTTTGCTACAGTGTATAAATCTACATTTACATGATATAATCATCAACAAAAAAAAATATAATATATATATATATAATGAATCGCTATCATGGAGCAGAGACATTTTTCTTTACACGTAGAAATCTAAAAAACAATATAATTCTACAAGACGCGGGGACGGGTCTCGACAACTTATATAAACCTGCGAATGTGAAGAAGAAAATTAGGATACACGCGCGAACATACACTCACATACGTTTTACAAAAAAATTTTTCTTTCTCACTCTCTTTCTCTCCTCTGTGTGTACTCATTTTTTTTATTTTTCTTTATGTCAGCAGCGAAGCACACGACGAAGCTTAGCGGAGTGCAAACAATGTGTTTGGAGGCCAGTGGCGCGTTGCCTTTAAAACTCTTTTCTTTTCCTCCACTTTCTCAAAAATCTCAGCCTTCAAGCAAGTTTCTTGCTCCGTCAATCGACCTTTTAATCATCCATTGCTCTTTTTTTTTCGTTCATCATCGGGTTTGCTTTTTCGAAGACCCTTGCAGACAACCCTATTATACACAACTCGGCGCGACGAGTGAATTTTTTTGTTTTAGCTCAGAAAGACTCCAAGGGAATTCACTTGTTCAAGTAACAGTCTCGTGTCGTATTATGTACAAAGAATTTTTTTTCATGTCCAAAGTATATTAAAAAAAATTATATCACCTTGCGTGTTAAAAAAAAAAACAGCTGATTGTTAGTTACTCAATTGAAGTTGAAATCGAAAATATAAAGTTCTATCGTCAAACAACACTGTCAGAAAAATACGATGTATCGTCGTAATATACTTTTGATCCTACAACAATTATCTCAATTACGTCGAATACTAAATCCAGCCACCAATACACATTGTCTGCATTTCATTTTCGTTATATAAATACGTCACTAAAGTCTAGCTCATAAAGATCCTCGTTTACCTATTCACGCATTCACGCACTCTATCGCTCCTTTCATTTTTTTTTGTCTTGTTTCTCGTTTGATTTCATTTTTTTTTTGCACATTTTTTTACAAGCAAGATGTACACCACAATTGCACGTGTAAAGCTGCACTCGCATTAATGTCACGGTAACGTAAAATCATACGTTGAAAATGAAATCAATGAAAAAAAAAATTGTTCGTCATCCAAAAAAAAATACCATTTTATTTTTATCTATCCGATTCTATAACTATGGCAATTGAAAAAAAAAAAATTTCTTTAGTTCAAACAATGACCATGTCTTTTTTATTAAATTGAAAAAAAATATTTATCTTAAACCCTTCGTATCTCGTCGTACGGAAGGGAATTTGCTTTTCTAGATTCTGGGAACTAACGATTGTCAGAGGAAGCAGTCATAAGGTACGACTGTCTTATTGCGACAAATTTTTTGACGCAACAGTTAGAAACTTTTTGATATTTTCTATCAATTTTTTCGACTTGAAATAACGAAAAAAGCGTCGATTTATTTTCTATGGATTTTTCTCGATGAAATAAAGGTTCTTTTCGAGTTATTGCAAAAAAATTCTCAGTCTTTTTATTATTTTTTTTAACATGCAATGATAAAGATACAAAAGTACCTTAGAAACGTCACATTACATCATATATATATGTATATTTTTCAATAACCGCGAAGAGAACCTTTGACACCAGAAAACTACGCAAAACTGAAATGAGGTTGTTGTTGTGGGGGGAACTTTGAAAAAAGCGGTAAACCTCGACCAAAAAGGCTGCCGTTGACTTTCGAGCAACAGAACGTACCTTAAACACCAACAGAGCAAGAGAAAAGAACCGACTCTCTTTAGTCGACGTCAACACTGTTCACATATAAAATTGTTGTATACATATAATAATTATTTTAAACAAAGCTGGCATGGCATTATAATATGGTATCCTCTAAACACAGTCTGCACTCCACTAGCTCACCTTGTTCTTACCATAGCATGTCGAATTTCATCATTCATTATATTGATATTTCATTAATTTAAATAAAAACACTGGAAATAGCGACAAATTTCAACAGTTTGCGTCACGATCAATCCTCATTCCATTATACAAAAAAACATCATATACATCTCAAAGTCAATTGTATCGAGGGTGACGGAACGGTGAAATTTGTCGCTGAAATTTCCCAACAGCGAAGATGCATCGCAAGTATTTCGACTACGTATAAGTATAAATATATAGATATCCATACTCGAGACACGGCCCTAATAAATATACTTATAAAGAAATATTCAACCAATAATAAACGGATTTGTTTCGTTTTGTTTCGCGCTCAGTACTTTTGTGCAGTCGTATGTCGCATCGATCCCTCGTGTTGCGCGTGTTTTTCCTAATATTCTCGCCCCGTATTTTTCCTATCTCTCACTACTAAATAATATTGCCGTTAAAAAAACTTGACTTAGCCCATTTTCCAAGGCTAAAAAAAGTTCGACTTCGCGACTCAATGAGCTTTATTTATTGATATATCGAAGAACTCATGTATTTTCGCAAAGCAGCCACCGAACCAGGAAGCATGTCTCACGCATTGTATAAATCGAATGCTGAATGGCAAAGGAAACGCGTGGATTGTGTGTGATGATAAAAAAAAATTAATTAAAAAAAAATTCATCAATGATGGTACTCGCGTCGCTAACATTTAATATATTTACAGGTAATTAATTGCAATGATGATGATTGGAAGCGCGCTGCGACGCTTCAATTATTTGTTTCAAAAATGTACAATTGTGATGGTTTGTGTGATTTTTTTTTGTACCAAATGATTTGTTCTAAGCTTTGATCTAAAAACTATGCTACTTCAATACGATGCTTGGCATCCAAGATTCTAAAAGTAAAAAAGTGAATAAATTTTCTTATAAAAAAACACAAAAGAAATTCTACTAGTTTGGTCCAAAGTTCACTAAGTCGCACGTACAAAAGCTACATGCTCTAAAGTTTGATTGATCATGCTGCGTGGCTAGGTGCGCTACTTTCCTTCCTCTATCTTTCACCCGAAAAAAATTGCTTTTTCATATTTGATTATCCGTATTATTACTTGTTTCCATTCATTTTTGTTTTATTCAATATCTGTAGATTTAAAAAAGAAACAAAAGGAAAAAGTAACGCTCAATCATTCGTTACATTCGTCGAAACGATGAATGCGACACAACAGCCCGGAAGCACAATAATCTAGCTTTATATATTGTTTTTCTCTCGTTAAAACTCGCGTGCGTGTGGAAAAAGAATTCTACTTGTTAACCCAGTGGAGGGAAGAAGAAAACCAATGAACAATCAATTGTCGGCGCTTGTCGAAACGTACAAATCGTATTGTCCATACACAAAAAAACTGTCGACGACGTGTGAATCAATGAATATACGCTCTTCTCGCGGCGACCTCGAAGTTTACAGCGAACGCATTCCGCACTCTAAATCAAGTCTTACCGGAAAAATAATCTTCGCTATCGTTATAATATATTTATATATTTATATTTTTTTTGCTTTCTGCATCTTCGAGTCACAAACAGTCGTGAGTAAACCGCGCGCATAAAACACCTAGTTAGCTCGCTCTGCTTTCGCCTCCGGTATAGTTTGTTCCCCATTTCTTATAGTTTTGTCTTTTTTTTTCGGGCATGTAATGCGACAACAGTTTGTTTGTTTTTTACATGAGGCTTATATCTAACCTGCTTCACTGTCGCTCGAATCGCTGGAACTCGAAGAGAGCGAACTGCTACTGGAATCGCTGTCGCTGCTACTACTGCTCGATGCCGACAATCTTGAGGGTCCACTCGCGCCACCGGTGCCGACTGCGTCTGCCGATTTACTACTCTCGTCTGGAACAGCGCAACGTAACAATTTATTAGTCAAACTTCGTGCAAAACTCTCACTTGATGGATAATCAATGCCGAATTTGTGAAATTGGTACCTTTCTTCATAGACTTCTTCGCATTTCCTAGTTGCCCTGTGACTTGCTGTAACCTATTCTCCAGCTCTTGCTTCTTTTCTGCCATTTGTTCGTCTTTGGATTTACCGCTGACTTTTTTATCTGTACACACAAATATGAGTCAGTACACTTTTCATAGCAAATTTTTGTCTACCACAAAATCTTTACAAAATAATATATTCTTCGAAAGTACTGATCATAACTTATGAGAAAAAAATGCATCGAAATTGTACAATATCTCAAAGTAGGGGTAAAATAATTAGTTAACATTGTAAGAAGGGATAAAAGTAGTTCCACTCACAAACGTCAATCCAGGACAAACTGCAGCACTTTTTCGTTAGTACAACAATATAAAACTACGCTACAACGTAGTTCATTAGATCAAATGGACAAAGGAAACGTATAATTACAAACAGTTGATGTTTTAGTGTTAACAATAAGTTAATTCGTGTGCGCAGTTATAACGGCAGATCAGGATACGAGAAAAACGTGCCGGGTCCTTGAATAGACGTTGGAACGGAACTTACAATAGAGCTTACGTGGCTTTTTCCTTAGGCAAGACGCAACGTAGCTTTCGAGTTCTCTCAGCGTCGACGGTTTCAGCGTTTCGAAGTCGATCTCGATTTCATCGGGATTCGAGTCCCTCAGCGATGGCTCACGTGACTGTATTATGTGCACAACGCGACCCAACTTGTCACCTGTATGGATTGAACAAAAATAATAATACAATAAACCAAAATAAAACTAATGCACGTGATGATGATACAAGGCTATGACATGCGTTTCATATGATTTTGACGTTAAAAATCGTAAGACTAGTTTACTGTTTTGACTTTTTATTATTCGTATAATCGCTTACATAATCGAGGTACGTTCATAAATTCGATAGAGACGGTTTGATTGTTTTCAATAATTGAGGTCAATAGATTTGAACATTTAGATTTTCCAAAAAAATCACATTAATTATTTGTAAGGTAATTGTTGCCTACACAATTTATATAATACTGCTTGAAGTTTCATTTGTTCGTTTCAAATCGAAACTAATACTTCTACAGTTACTTATTTTTGCACTGACTAGAAATTGTTGCACTATTAGGATTATCACACAGCCAATAGAAAGGTTTATCACTTATCATAGATTGTCAAAAGAGAGAAAAATCATATGAGAACCCACGGCCTATTAATCATTTGTCATAGACAACGTACCCGGTAGTTTATTAATGTCCAAACTGAGCTGCCTCTTCTCGTCATAAGACATGGGTTTAGCATTGTCCTCATCTTCGGAGTCGAAAGCCATAGGCGGTGGTTGATTCGTGGCGTTCTTCTTCTTGGTGCCGGTCGATCGACTATTTGCCTTCGGCCGTTTGTTCGCAGCGTTAGCCGCGGTGGCTTTGCCAGGGCCACGGCCTTTACCGGCCTTAGGCCCTTTTGCATTCATACCAACGGCATTAACTGCTGCGGCCATTGCCGCTTGAGCCGTCGTCGCGGCCACGCTCGGCGGCAGATGATGGCCTGGGGGCACAGAAGGATAAGTATTGTACGGGTAGCCGTACATCGAAGCTGTAAATACAATGGGGCCTTATTTCGTTTTTTGTTTTTTGTTGCAAATTTTCATTAAAAAAGAGAATTGAATAACGAAAAATAACAAGTAAGAATTGGTGTGAAAAATGTGATAATTGTTTTGGTTTTATTTTGCGACTGATGGTTTACGAGTGTGTGTCAGATAAAGTGTTCGTCTGACTCACATCGAAATAAAGTCCCAGTGAGAATGAGGTGAAGCATAGTTAAGAGACGTAACAACGACTGAACGAACGACAAAGATATTTGTGTGTGATAAATTACCTGCGCCGAGGGATACATTGGCTAAACTAGCACCAACACTGTCCGACACGCCACGAAAGCTGCCGGTTGGCTTCATCAACTCTTTCATGGCACCGCTGTGACCGCCAGCCAACAGGTCTTTGCCCATGGGCTTTGGCTTGCCAATCTTCTCTTTCTTCACCTTCTTCTTCTTTTTGCTTCCGCTTTGTTCCACGAGCTTTCGCATTTGCTCCTGCATCTGCTTGAGCTCCTGTTGCAAAGCCACAAGCTTCTGTGTCCTTTCCGCTTCCTCGGAGTCGTCCGATTCGGACGAGTCGTCGGATACGGAACTGCTAACGTCACTGTCGGAGCCTTTCAAGGCGGCCAGGCTTCCCATCGGTAAATCGTCAGGGATCTTGGCGTACCTGTTCCAACAAAAATATTCGTTACATTCGAGACTACATTTTACCGATGTCACACTGTAAAGAGTACTGACCTCATTTCAAAGACATCCTGTAACTTTTTCGCCATGGCGACGACGTCGTGATCAGGTGGATTGTACTTGTAACAATTTGTGAATATGAGCCGTACGTCAGCGGCGAACTCTGATGCCGAGTTGTACTCTCTTTTGTCCATTTTTTGCTATAAAATTAATCTCATGAAATTTCACTCGATGAGACGAGCCAAGTTTCGAATGCGATAACGAAACATTGCTCAATACTGGGACGATAAAGAGCAAAATAATGCAAACCTTCACGGTGCCAAGATCCATGGGCTTCTTGATGATGTCGTGGTAGTCATGAAGACCCAAAAGCTCTGCGTCAACAGGCTTATAGAACGGCCATGCATAACTCTGAATTTTGAAATAGACTTTGATCAGTAACGATCTCAGAGTTAAGTACATTCATAGTTTAGTCGTGATAATTACCGAGTGCTTTTTGGAGAAAAGCTCTTTCAGGATCTCGTTGCATGATTTCAGAGCTTCCGTGAGCTTGTCCTTCGTTTTACCACTAGCGTGTTGAGGCTGCAACGTAAACGAGTCAACTTTATTTACTAACATAAAAACAACTATTTTTCGTATTAGTAGAATAAGATCTGTACATTCTTAATCAAGTTTTAGTTTGTTCAATTCACAGTTAAAAACTTGTAGATGCAAAACCGCAAGCACACACTGAGAAAAAAAATTATAAGTAACGAAAATTTTACGTTGATAAATTTTTCTAGAGGTCGCGAATGATCGAATGTGTGCGCGTGAAGTGGAATTCAATAAACAAAAAAAAAGGAAAAATATGTGAAAAGCGTCAAGAACATCACAATAAAAAAAATGAAAGGCAATGATTTGGAGATGATAAAAATGATAATGTACCTGCTGGGCCATAGCCCCCATCAGGGGCATGTTGGCCTGATGGAACGGCACCAGGCCGTCTTCCGCTTGCCTCGTCGGCTGAAACAGCCCCATTAACCCACTGTTAGTACGTAATGTTTTTTTGCGATAATGGTTACTCATGCATGCACCATAGACATTTTCATAAGAGCTTAATCCCTTTTCCCTTTTTCACGTGAAAATTTTTTTTATCGTCGCATTGAAACATTGAGCTTTCCAAAAAAAATAATTTTTTTTTTCTCTTTTCGCTAGTGAAACGGATGTAATGATGAACGTAGGTAAAATCAATCTTTGAAAATAAAAATAATGAACATTGCTAAAATCAAAATATAATTTGTATATCTAGCGGTTTTCAATGTTGATGCGATTACGTAATGATTATGAGTTTTATCATAGATTAAGATTGGTTCAGATGATTAATTTATATATATGGATCAAGCAATACAGCAACGTTCGGATACATAAGAAATTAGTCTTATCAGTCGCTTTTTAATCAGGACATCTTTTAACATGAAACGTTTACCCTTACACATGATAGTAACGTCACAAATAATGAAACAATATGATTTAAACACCCATGACGACGATGAAGGACGAAAAAAGCGGCAAACTTACCTTTTTAATTTGTCTGCCGGACTCTCGCCTCGTGGGAAGCTTGGCATTTTTGTCCATTGGCGCGTACATGGGGTCAAAGGAGTTGGCTGTGGGAGTCGTGGTGTCGGCCTTTCTCTTCACGCCTTTTTTCAGTTTGGCGGGTTGCGAGGGTGGCATTACCGTTGCCGCCGTCGGTACCTGCACATTTCGTAAATTCTACTCTTGATACTGTGTGTTTACTTTCACCGATATAAACATGATAGCAAAAAAAAAAAACAAAAAAAAACACGAGCTAAAATTTAGCGACCATCCATCCATCGATGACGTAATCGTGCATCACGTGGAGGATAAGTCGTTATTGATGAGAAGAAAAAAAGCTATCAATTTCCTCATAGGAAAGTATTTGTCACCCGATGCTATTTAGAGAAACGTCCGCAAAGTCTGAAATGAGCAGGTAAAATAGGTATAACGAACTAACCTGCGGCGCCAGAGCGGCGGCCGCCTGGGCCTCGAGAGCCGGCTGCGCATGGTAACCGGTGGTCGGGGGTACGACCTGCGGTGGCAGGGAGTTGTGTGTGACCATGGAGGTGACGCCGGGTATGGCAGGGGCCACCGGCGGCGGCGGCGCTATCGTGGTGGTGTTGGTGCTGCCGGGCACGGAGACGGGCGCTTGCGTGCCCAACGGAGGCATCGCCGGAATGGCGCCGGTGGTGCCGGTGGTCGTGGCCGTCGGTGGCACCGCCATACTGTTGGGCACGCTCGACGTCACGGTGGTCGTCGAGGCCGGCCTACCGCGGCCGGGCGTCGTCGGCGCGCCCGGCACTCCGGGCACGCGACCTGGCACTCCGGGCTTCTTGCCCTTCGGGCCTTTCGGCACTGGCGGCTCCAGCTCCACTTCTTCCTTTGGCATTTGTGCAACCTTCGTGAGGAACAGCTTCTCCAATGTTTGCGCCATCACCACCACGTCTTCCCCGGGCTTGTTGTACACGTAGCAATTGGAGAACATCGTGTTGAAGTCTTGCACGCATTCCTTGCCGCTCCAGTAGTAGCAGTTCTCCAAACGCTTCTTTATCGTGCCCAGGTCCATCGGCTGTTTGATGATTTTGTGGTAGTCCTGTGGCGCGCATCGAATCATTTTTTTTTGTTTTTTTACTCAGTGTTTTCGTTCGATTCCGAGCGGTTAGCGGTGTAAAAGGAAGATATACGTACGGGCAAATTGAGCTTCTTTGCGTCGACAGGTTGCTGGAAAGGCCACGCAAATTGGTGCTTCCATACTGGCTTGAGAACACCTTTTTGCAGGAATTGGAGCTGATTTGTTATTCGACCGGGTCGATTTGGCGGAGGAACGACCGGCGGCTGTACAATGCCGTTAACCGGCTCCAAGGGCGGTTCTTCCCGTGGAGGCGGCTCTTTAACGGGAGCTGCTGGCGTAGTCGATGCCTTGCCAGGGGCGCTCGTCTGCAATAACATGTCAAGCAAACCCTATTTTTCTTACTTTTCTATGTATCTTCATTGGCGTGTTCTATCTTTTTTTTTCTTTCTATATTTACTTTTTCTAAATTGTCAAATCAAAGCTGGGTCTGTTTTTATAAAATCTTTTGTTTTTGCAGGGATGTAAATACTACTGTCGATCAAGATTGATGGAAACTATGTATGTTTTGTTATACAAGGCAACTACAAGTATTATTAAAGTGAGAATTGTGTTAACAAAGTTTTTTGTCTGGTTAGTCACAGGAATTTTCTACTGTGCTGTCGAGGATGAGAACATGCATGTACAAAAGATAGACATAGAGGAAAGAGTTTGAGCAGAGTTGGCTGTAAAATTATAATACTTTCATATCAAGCTGTAGAAAATTATTCATAATTATATAGAGTCCAGTACCTCAATTATACAAAAGCCTTGCAGTATATACATGAAATTCATGAAGGTTCTTTTTACGCCAAATAGAATGCTGACTTGTTTTTATTTTACGTAAGATAAGCATGGAAAATAAAATGTACAGAGCGATAGTTTTTACTAAAAAGAAAAAGAAAAATGTTTGAGAAGTCTTAGTTAAATGAAAGAGATTTCCATGCATTTTCTTGCTGAACGTTGTGATAACAAGAGGTCTGCAGCCAAACTTAAAGGCAAATGAAAAAAAGAAGAAACTTGGCACAGACTTAAGCAAATACACTTAGCAAGTTGCCTAATGGCATATATCCTCGACACGTACTACAACAATCTATAATCAACAAGGCTTTCTCACCTTCGGTATATTACACAGCCTTTCTCGCTCCTCCACATCTAACTGTAATTCATACATACTATTCAGTCAAACGGGGGAATTATTTTACAAGTACTTAATCCTATCCTTTAAGGATAGACTGTTACTCAAGCCTAATGGATTTCCTAGAAGCGGTAACAGGATGCAAAAATGAGCTAAAACTTAAAAGTGAAAACAAAATTATTTCAACAAAAATAGTATGCAGATTCACTTTACTTATAAAAGTACCTAACGTATCATTTTGAACTTTCATATTACGTGATTTCAAACTTTAAAAAAAAACATGGGGGTGATATTAATCTGAAGTAATTTACAACAGTACATTATCTGGAGGGATTGTTTACAATGGAAATAATTCAAACAATGTGAAAATGTTAGACTTTCAAATAGTTAGTGAATTATTGATGCTGCATTCTTAGTTATTGGTGAATATAGAGTGATAAATTGAATTTCTGTATGATACTTACAGAGTTTTGCGAGAGTGTATCCACCTGCTGCATCTTGGCTTCAATTCTGAAATACATGAAACAACATTGCTTGTGATTTCTCAGAAATCTACATGTGTATGCTTCTTACGCCAAATATTTATTGAAATAAAAGTTTCTTTTTTTTTCTCAACTGATAAAAAAATGAAATTAGGAAAGAACTACAACGTAATGGATCAGTCACTAAAAAGTAAACCAACCTGTTTGACAAATATTGTACATAAATGCTAAGTAGCAGGTAACTGCTGTAAGTTGATGATTAGCTTGACAAGGCTTCATCAACAGCGTAGTTGATAAAAATGAACCCTAAACAGAGCATAATAGCTCAACAACTGCTTGCCAAGATGATGGAGCCAGGGAGATCGATGCTGCGGATGCATAACACTACTCAAGTCTACCAAAAGGTAGGATCTTGAATGTCAGCCCTGTGTCTTGCTGTGATTCTCCGTGCCACCAACCAGTTGTCGCAATACTAGCAACATCTGCAACATAATAGCAAATTACATTGCATTATAGACACTTGTTTGACTTTGAGATTCAACTTAATATATAATTATTTTCTATATTCACATTCACACATAGAATACACAACTCGTCAGTATCATACTTTATCAGATGCAAAACCCACTTATTTTCAAGGTATAAATCAGCCGACCTTGGGAAAACTATTAACTTGGAATGTTGATGACAACACTTCCTACTTGTAGGTGCCTCTTCAGAATATCCAATAATTATCAGTGACTAATGAAATAATATCATGAATGAAGATAGAATTCCTAAAGTTTCATGAAAAGCTATGCTTGTGAAGTGATGGAAAGATCAAGTGATATTATAGATAGCATTCTACACAGAAAAGAACGCTCTGTATCTGGGGAATTTCACCTGTATCAACAGCAAGCTGCAAATTTCCTGACACACAATCATTTTGATCAAATAACAGATGAAATTTCACAATGGGCTTAACCCTTGCCAACTGTAATGCACAGATGTGGAAAATGTTGAGTCTTTTCAGTGTATGATTATAGACTAGGACAAATCTCAAGTGAATATAGGTATTATTTGAAAGAAAATTCAATAATATATCAAATTTAGGTCCTTTTAACGAATGAGTTAGTGAAATGAAACCACTATGCATGTATCTTATGTTATTTTATGACCTACTTTAACCAACAGTGTCAAAAATGTATAGAGAATAAGAGTATCTGTGATATCGACAACTATTGTTGAAACTACATCCCAAGCTCATGCCTAAAACCTTTTTGAACTAGCAAACAATCATCTGATGAACAATCAATGCTGATCAACTTGAAGCAACTCATCACCTAGCCACACACCTAGCCAAAACAAACCAACTCATAGTAACCATCACATTACACGCCACGCTAATGCTCTATTACAGACCAACAGCAGAGAGCATAGCACACACAGACACAACCACACACGCACACGCGCGCGCACACACACTTGATCCGTTTTAGCTTGGCACTATCAGTTCGCAATCGTTCAAGGTTACAAGCCATGATATTACACATAACGCTGGCGCTTATCGCGAAACTACTGCATCTGCTGCCGCGGCTGGCGTTTTATCCGCGAAAAATCGACGCAGTGTCCGCACGTACACACGTACACGCACGCACACACGTATATACGTACGCAGGCAGGCAGCAGGCAGGCGAGCAAGCAGCAGCAGCAGCAGCAGAGCCACGGCCGTGGGAGAGTGAGAGAGACAGAGCGATACGAGGGTCAAAGTGGAGACCCGCGCCCACACGCACGAGTTGTACACGAGAGAGCTTGAAAAGCCCGCTGGAAAAGTAACTTCGATGATGGATTCAGCGTGGCAGGCACTCGTGCGAGTTGATAATTGGGCCTGGAGGATGAAATAACGGGACGAGGTGAGAGTTTTTTTGGCGGCGAGAGAGTAGCGAGTAGCGAGTCCCGCGCGCGCTGCTGAGCCATACACACACACACACACGCACGCATGTACACACCGACAGAGACACACTGCACGGCGGCACGCGTCGCGTTTATAGCGGGCGCGCGCGGCCTACAACCGGAGCTTCAAAACAGCACATTCACCACTGAAAACACATCACTTTATATCACAGACGACGAGCAGAAGGCCAAAGGGCAAATACCAGCAGGCGGAGATGACGTACGAGCTATCGGACACTAGGTTTGGGGCTCGCTTCTCGGGCGCTCGATTTGGCGTAGCTTTTCAGGCGGCCATTCAACATGGCGGTGCTGTGTCGTGAGAGAGTGAGCGAGGGCTCATGCGCGCGCGCACATCGCCAGGCCTGCGCTGCCACAGCCACACCGACCACGTATAGCTATAACACAGGCGCCGCCGCCGTTCAGCCGTCGCAGCCGCAGCCGTCGCTCGCTCGCTTGCTGCTTGTGCTCTGCTGCTGCTGCTGGCTCTCTACGAGCGCCGCCGCGGCACACATATACCTGTGTACACATACACGTACATACATGCATACTCTCTCAGTTGCCGCGACTCGACATCAGGCCAACTAACCGCCGGCGATTTCGCGCCGCGCCAGACCAGACACTGGCCTACTATCAAAGCGGGGGCAGCAGCAGCCAGCAGCCCTACTGCATAACACACACATATTCACACGCACTCGGAAACACATTCGTTTTGTACATACGTCCGAGAAAGAGGGAGAGAGAGCGCTCGCGCGCGGGAACCGTTGGCCTTTTTCTCTCTCTTTTTTCCTTTTTTTTTCATATGTACAGTGTGTGTATGCGTGTACTTGCTCTGATGCGAGAGAGAGAGAGAGAGAGAGAGAAAGAAGGTGGGATGGATACTTGACTTGACTGCGAGGTGTCTCCTGCTGGCCGAGAGATACACGAGGGTCATAGACCTTTGCAAGGTGCGCCTAAAGGGGGAACCTTTAAGACTTTTGTTGATGAACAGTTTGTGTGCCTTTGGAGGTGTGACCCACGATTTCTGGAGGCTGATTGGGTGTGATGATCTTTCTTTCTTTCTCTCTCTCTCTCTCTCTCTCTCTCTCTCTCTCTCTCTGTCCCTCTCTCGCCGCGGTGTATAATGACTGAATGGACAACGCGCAACGCTGAATGAGAGATATTTTTAGAACAATTGCGTGCGGGCCTCTAGCGAGACTGGTGTTACATAGATTGAAATATGCTTTTTCGACGGTTGAGATTCTGGCTTGAAATTTGATTTTTCTTCAGATTGGGCGATTTGTGCGTGATGCACTTTTAAATTGATGAAACATATTTTTTAAGTTGTTTGTTTTAGAAGAAAGTATTTTGTGATTATTGTGATGGAGTTGTTACCATTGAAAGAACGAATTGAAGGAAAATGATGAATTTCAATTTAAGAATTAGTGAAGAACATGAATATGGAGAATACATAGTGATTGGTTATTTTAATTGACAAAACAAACATCATTTGACTTTTAAAAATTTTAGATTTTGTTCAGCAATGTTGAAGCTTGGATTAAATCAACTGCAACTATAATGTCAAATTTTGTA
This sequence comes from Galeopsomyia nigrocyanea, assembly GCA_035047105.1. Lineage (NCBI taxonomy): Eukaryota > Metazoa > Arthropoda > Insecta > Hymenoptera > Eulophidae > Galeopsomyia > Galeopsomyia nigrocyanea. The sequence goes on along the minus strand of JAWWMK010000008.1, from coordinate 14,463,765 downwards.
CGTGCAAGTCATTTGAAAATCAAGTTATTTATCAATTTTAACAAAGCTACTTGTGTCGTTATAGGCAATTCAACATTTTAGATGGTGCACTTATTATATTAAATGATAAGTGACACAAGTGTGATAAAACTTTGATGGTTTGAATGATTTTATAGTTCCGCAGATTATGTATTCCCATATTTAATGAATAAAATTGATAATAGTTTGTCAAAAGTTAAAAACTTCAAGTCACCAAGTACCGTTGCTCCAAAATTCAATGCATCAAAGAACGAATAGAAAAAGAAATTGTAGAACAAATTGAACAACCTAGATGATATGATTCTGAATGAGTTGTAATGCAATATTCATTTTTTCATAAAAAAAAGAACTGATCAATATGGATTGACCATAAAAATTAAATGTATTATAAAAGAACTTGAGAAAGAAATTGAAGGGCAAATGGAACAAAAAATATTATATAATTTTAACCAACATCTGATGCAATATTCACATGTTTATGTAGGAGTGCAACTAATCAATACAGACTAGCTATAGCACCTAGAAATTTTGTAAACAGAAGGTTTAAAATCAACATCAAAGCATATTTCTGAATGAAAAAGTATTGAGAAAAGATCACAATTCACGTGGAATGATGAAAAAAAAATGAGCAAATCCGAAATTGGAGCAAGACAATTATGCCAGCCAGCAGAGAAGGGTCCACCGCGACACTGAATTTCCAGTGTGCTCTCACCTCTCAAAAAACCCATGGCTTGCATCGCCAACTCTCTCTCGCTCTTCACGTTAATTGCACCCGGAGGTTCGGCGAATAAAAAGGAGAGAAGACATCGGGGAAAACCCGTGTGTCAATGGCACAGAAGACGTGCCTCACAACACACATATACTCTCCGCGGTTGCACTGTTTAGACTCGGGAACCCGTGGAACAAATACACTCGTGGAACTAACACAATTCTTCCTGCGGCAGAGAATTCATTATCACACTGGTTGGATGCATCCACCAACCCTTCATCCATGTCACAACATCGCCATCGACACACGCGAAGAACTCGGTGCACACGGAGCAGCAGTGCCGCCGCCGCTCGCTCGCGCGCACTCCGTGAGTGGCCCGAATTCCGGCGTTCCGCGCATGAGAAAGAGAGAGAGAGAGAGAGAGAGAGAGAGAGAGACAGACTCAGACAGATAGATGACGTAGTAAGTAGCAGAGCGGTGATGCCTCCGCTACACTGGAGGATCAGCCGATTTGCCGACAAATAAAAAGTTTCAAATATCAATGCGGCAAATCGGATGATCCTCGCAGTGTAGCGGAGGCATGAATGACTGTCAGCTTGGCGCGATGAAGCGACTGTGTGCGCGACAGAGAAGCAGCCAATGGTGATGATGCGATGCTTTGTTGATTTTTCTGCGGCGACTGACGCCTGATACGACTGTTTGTTTACGTTCGTATTGATAAAGGATTCGATTGTGTGTCTCAAGGCTGTTTTGACAGATGCAGCGACTTGTTTTTCTCGAAAGTAAAAGTGAAACGGATAATGCGTTGTCATGAAAATTTTTTAACTCCAAAAAAGGTTTTTCCAAGCACGATCAAATTTAAATGAAATTTTTATAATTAGGAAAGAAAATTAAATGTTGTTGAGTTGAAAAATACCGTTTTCCAAGCTATACGAAAGTAAATAAAATTCTTTTTCAAAATAAAAAGAAAAAAAAGTGGAAATAAAAATGATTACCTAACACGCTGCATATCTGACAACGTAGTCCTAGATGATGGAAAAACAACAACAACAACGCAGTATGACAACAGGTTGAAAAGTTGATCAACACTTTCTTATAATTTTACCACTGGCCAAATAAACCGAGTAAAATTACAACAAAGTCCAGAACTAATGAAACGGTGAAATAAACGGCTCGTAAACATCATTGAAAATGAAAGTTTATTTATTGTATTTCGAAATAAAAAATTACAATCTGAAACTATTGTCGATCAATATTATAAATTAAATGCTAAAGACTGCAGAATACTGTTGAGAGAAAACAAGTTATTAATCATTAGAAATTGCAATATCACAGATACAAAAATTATCACATCATATTTCCAACACAATAAAAAAATAATGAAGCCAGACTAAACTGTATTTTGTAAAGAAAAAGAAAAAGCGGCGCTCCGAAAAATACACACGAAATTTCTCAAGCAAACATCATTGTTATGACGCATCATCGCTGCACGTTGGTAAGCTGACGGTCATTCGTCTGTCGCTCCCTCTTTCTCTCTCTCTCTCTCTCCCCCCATTTAACATATCGCGTGCGACAATGTGCGTATGTGTGTCGTATCGTAGTGTTTGATTTCTCCCTTTTTCCTTTGCTGAATACACACGGCCGCGCGAGAGGATGATGACACGCGAAGGAATTCGGCTCGGCTCGCGCACCGGAATTCCGCGCGCACAGCTGACGTTGTGATCATAACCTCCAAACTTATCGGACTTACCGAAGGAGCACCGCGCTTATCTGTTTTTCTTTTTCTCTCCACACTTTGTGCGCTCTTTTTCTTTCTCCTCTCTAGTTATATACTGTCTCACACGAAAATCAAGGGGCTGTCTCGTGTGTTTGTTTATTTTTCGTTCTCTCGTGCTCTCGTTTATTGAATTTTTTCGTTTGTTTAGTTATCCAATCAACACTGTTGTTTGCCGCGCATTTGACCACCCCACCCCAATGTTTTTTGGCCGAGTTCGCGCGCGCGAATGAAAAAATGATCGTAACCTTGTTGCGTGAGCGGCGAGATGTTGAATCGACCGTCGGCGGGAGCGGCGTACGGTGGGTCCTCAAGCTTGGGACGCACACGCGCGACTGGCGCACGGAAAGCCGAGCCAACGACAGCGCCGCAGCTGCTGTTCTTCGCGCGAGAGCGGGGGAGGCGTGTTCCAACATGGCGATCAAGGCACCTCCACGAGCTATGAGCTACGGCGAGAGATGCGTTTTTTTCCGTGTTGCGCCCGCTAGCGCAACACACTCGCACTTGCTGATCAATCTTTCAATCCCGAGCAACTTCTCTAAAGGGTTCAAGGTCGTGGAGGTGCCTTGTACACATCACGCTAGCCACCACGCGCCAAAGAGAATCCAACAAACCTCTTGATATATGTACATGGCAAAAGATACAAGGCTAATGTTTTTTTTTTTCAACCTTTTCGTAGTCTGTATATTTTTTTATTACCAACAATCGTGAGAGAGAGGTTAATGACCCCTGGAAGCCGCAAGTGTGTACGTGTTAGCGTCAATGGTATTGTTTATTTTTTGCTTCGTCCGTCGCGTAACGTGGTGCTCTAAACCGAAAAAAAATCCCGTCGTACGTAGGTAGTAAGCGAAAAACTGACGCGGCGCGCCACGCCGACGGCCATTTTTATAGGCTTACAAGACTACGCGAGTAGATTGATCGTTCGCGCGATTTGTCACGTAATCGCTTTTGTATAATTTCACGCTTAGATTTGTCAAAATTTTTGCGGAAAAATCAATCCCGAATTATCGTCCACACGGGGAAATGAGAATCCACTGTAACTTTTGCTATTTTTACGTTGCGCAAGATGTTGGTATGCGACAGATTGCTGTGAGATTTCGTGTAAATATAATGAAAATACTGAAATTCGATGGTATTTTATTTTTTATTCAATATTTTACAACTTTCTTCGTGATTATTCATGTTTCTAGTACCAATTCAGACGTTGAAAACAGTATCGCAATCCTGTCCCACAGGCTGCTTCCTGTTTGTGCGTCTGATTGAAAGTCAAAAATTCACCGTATCGCGATAGTCGATGAAAATTCGACATACTGAGCATAATCAATAAATTCAGACGAACGTAATTAACGATGTAAAAGTCTCTAAATTGTATTTTTAGAATATAAAAACTTTTGCACACGAGACGCGCACTCACAACACACCGCTGCGCAGACGGCTGCTTCCTGCCACACGAGAAAACTGCGTTCGCATCCGCGAAATCACTCAAGAATTATAACGAGACTACGATGAAAACACTCGCGCGAATTTTATCGAACGATCGACTACGAAAACTCGCGTAACTTATCAACGACGATCGCGCAAACGTTGATTTTAACTGCGGCATACTGGTCGAACGAACGAAAACATGGCTACCGCGTCGCGGGTCTCGGAGGGGCTTGTGGCCCCCAAGAGGAAAGCCGTTGCTGCTGTGCGAGGAGAGCGAAAATGCAGCTCGTGAACGCTCGGGCGCCGTGATTTTTCCGTGACTCGCGCAATATTAGCGAGCGCGAGCATTTTCTCGGGACGTCGCGAAGTCTCGAGGACGGCAACCTTTCTCTCCCCCGGGCCCCCGAAAATATTATTCGCTTGAGCACCGCACTAGTCAATTCAGTGAGTTTCACACTTGGAAACTGCTTCCGGTCGCCGGGAACTTCTAGTGGCTATATGTTCTTGTGTGGGCTCACATGATTGGTTGGCTGGTCGGTGGCGTCCTTCACGGCGGCCAATCAAAAATTAAGTAATATTGAGTCGTTGCCTAGAATTTACTGGAAGGTTTTTAGGAGGATGCTGGAGATCTACGTTGCGCGCGGATTTTTGAATTTAGATAGAGCTAAAAATATTTTGATAAAAATCACTTTTTATCTTTCCGTACAGATTGAATTAATGAAAAACGTTCAGAAATTGTAAAATTTAAAAATATTTTGCTAAATCTTGATGTTTTTGTCTATGAATTCTTCTATGTGTAGTATTATATTGAATCGTATACTAAAAATAATGTTAATGTTTGTAAAATAATCAAGTATTTAAACAAAATACAACTCTACTATTACATTTTAATTTACTGAGATGTGGTAAAACATGAAAATGTAAAACGAATTTTCAAAAACGCGGGGATAGCTATAACAGCAAAAAGCACGGAATGCTACTTGTTATGTAATTTTAATTTGTTATATAATTATTTCGTCATCTGGTCTGTTAATTTGGATAATTAATATTTTCTTATTGACTGCGTCTAAATCTACACAAAAGATTCATTTCAAAATAAAAATTGTTTTTTACATCTAAGATTTTTTGTAGGCTTTAGTAGTACGCAAAGAAGACGAAATGGGGTTTTTTTTAGCGAATTAAACTACGTATTTTGCGATAGATAGACGATAATTGAAATTTTTCACTTTTTTTGTGTAGATGTACGAAAACTCGAAGTAACAAAACCAGGGGGGCAGGAGGGGAGATTGAAAAATGTGGTGATTAATTTATCATTCTCTTCAATTATATAAATAATTAACTTTATTTGGAATGAAAAATTAGTCTAGAAAGCCGTTCTTTTAATTTTTTTGTGTAGATTTAGCCCCAGTGTTTCTTATTTGCTAATTAAACGTGAGCCAAAAACTAAATTTCCAATTTCTCTCTTAACACTTGGCACTTTATTCCATAATATCTTATATAAAAAAAGTTTCAAATCTTTCATGACCTTTCAGTAAAGTAATTCGTATTTCTAAACAAAATTTGTTCTTAATTTAATCAAATGAAAATAAAATATTTTCATTCAGTAAATTCTACTAAAGTTTTTAACTCTGTAATACTAATAGGTACCCATACAGGTTTTAAGCTGTTTATACAATACAAATATAAAAAGTGGCCTACAACATTTCTCACAAAAATGTCTACTAACGTCAGTACAAAAGTTGAGTGTCACGTAATTTGCTTGCTAACTTAAAGTAAAGAATAAAAACATGAAAATTTACGAAACGCACTATCTTATGAAATAAATATTTTCCTCATATTTCTGAAACATAACTAGGTCGAGTCTTCTTTACAACAGCTATTCGCCGTAATATTTACGGACAAGTTCTTCAAGTTCGTCCTGGCCGCATACATCTCGCATGTATACGTGGTCATCGCTGCTAGAGTAATTTGTTTATATAGCCGGGGGAGCAGGTTTGATTTCCACCTCTTCTTTCGGCATTTGTGCGATGTTCGTGAGGAAGGTCTTCTCAAGGAGTTGCGCCATCAAGACCACATCCTCGTTTGGACTGTTGTATGTGTAGCAGTTGGTGAACATTTGATTGAAATCGCGTATGCATTCCTTTGCACTATAATAATATCGATTCTCCAGACGCTTCTTTATTGTTCCCAGATCCATTGGATTCTTTATAATCTTGTAGTAATCCTGTTAATGATACACTTCGATTATTATGGCAATCGTAAATTTTGTAAATTAAAATATGCAAGACAATTATTACTCGTTTTGTTGACAATCGAATTTGATCAATATGATTTTTAATTTCAAACTCGTTTAATACGTTTTTGAATTCATTCAGAAACTCTAAATCGAAGTTGTTTAGTATAATAAATTTTCAAAGCCGCCTTTAATGAACGAAAGGCGCTAGCGTGAATTTATTTGCAAATTAAAATTCGAAACTCGAAAAATTCTTGACCAATAAATCGAGCTCTCAATTTCATAATAACTCGCACTTCGAAGCTCGAATCGATTTTAGCAAAATGTGCAAAATTCGAGGCAAAATTAATCTTGCGAATACATACTGGTAGATTAAGCTTCACTGCGTCGACTGGCTGTTCAAATGGCCATGCGAATCGGTGGTTCCACACTGGCTTGAACACATTTTTGCTAATAAAATCCAGTTGATTTGTCAGTCGCCCGGGCTTTTCGCGCGTAGGACGGATTCGCAGCACCGGGACACCATTGACCACTTGACAAGGTGGCTCTGCCGACTGAATTTGCTGGAAAATTGTTAAATTTCGTTAGCGGAACTAACAAAGACAAAATTCCCGATAAGAGAACATCACAACACGATACACACAAATGTAAACATCTCGGATCGTATTACTTCGTGGAAATTGCGAAGACGGAAATTGAATGAATATTTCGAGAAACAAAATTACAGGAACAAAAATAATATTGTTCAATTGCTTACTTTGTTGTTGTCTTGCCTGATTGAACCCCCCGAGTTCATGGTGGCGTCGATTCTGAAAACGAAAGTCTATTTAGGATTTCACGGAAACGCTGTCATGTACATATGTATGTATGTATGCGTGCATATACACGTTTTTATCGTGTGTGTACCTGTTCGTCGAAATACGTCGAATCGAAATAATGCTTGAAAACTAATGAAATAGTTCACAACAATTATGGAAATGTGACAGAAACTCAAAGAATTCTACGTAAAAGTATCGTTCGAGATATTTTTCTAGTAATAAAATATACCTGATACAGAAAAAGCTCTGAAACTACTCGGATATCGCGGGATAGTTCACTACACACAACACTAAGACACTTCAGAAGCTCGCCAGGAATCTTATGAAAAAATAATTAATGCTTCTTAGAAACGTAAGCATACCTGGCTACGAGTTTACGGGCGTCGTCGAGGCGGCTTTGTTGTCAACTCAATCGTTATAAACAGATCCGAATAGACTGAGAAAATGCAAACTACGGCCTCTAGTTGACCTAAAGTATTTTGAACGTCAGCTGTTCTGTATAATGGGTGAGAATAGCCAGCAATGTCAGAGGATTGGCCGAGCAACTCGATGGCGTCCCTTAGCGGCAACCAATGGCGGCAGGAGGACTTTGTGAAAAGCAGAAATTGTATAGTAAATTGCCCGCGGGGCTTTGAATTCTGCTAAAGTAGTAAATTTTCATATTGTATTTTGATTGATAATGATAATATTCATAATTACTGATAGTTACATAGAAAATACATAACACTTTCATTTTTCGTGACAAATATGGAAGGGTCGTGCGAAATTCATGCTTCAAAAAATATGGTTTGATTGATATATAAAATTTTTTTTAGCATCTAGATTACACTACTTTTTTTTTTAATTTAGCTACTTCGTGCTTGCCTGAATGGCTTATCATCGAAACATTAATGCATTAATATTTTTTATGAAATGTAACAACTTTTTTCAGGAGATCTACTAGTATCACACTTCTTTTCATATTTTAGAAAATAAGCACTACACCTGGTTGAAAGAGATTATATATACATAAACTATATTTGGTATGATTAATTTTACCATAGGAAAATAGTTTTAGTAAGTAATAGAAAAAAATAGTTGTAAACAAACTAAATTGTGAAATAATATAAATAAACGATCACATTACAAAAAAGTTATACTATAATTTTGTAATATTTTCAATTTCAATAACTGAGTTGATTAAAAATACAAGCTTCTTTTTATTCAAAGAATTAGTCTATTTCAATCTATTTTTTCATTTTGTATGTACATACATAACTTTGCAATGGTTTATTTACAAACAACTTAGAAAAGCTCCATTTAGCAGTGTATGATACTTCTATTTTATAAATGGAAATTTTTACCAATTCTTTTTATCATTAATTGTTCTATACAGTAGATATACAAAATTATCTAAAATCCAACATTGTAAATGGTAATATAAAAGTTTGATGCGCAACAAAATTCTGTCATTCATATACTAAAAATTGAACGCAAAGATCTAGCTTAAATTATCTACACTACGCCCCAAACTTCTTCAAATCCTGAACATATCTTACTACACGTTATAGCAGCAGAAAGCGGATAATTGCTAATAGAAAAAGTCTCTTCCTGGTAGTCAGCTTTTACCTGAAATTTTAAATGCATATTCAATACATTGAAGTATGAAGTAATATAAATAACTTATAGCTATCATTTGACTACTCACTTGACCATGTGCCATAGCTCCAATAATAATAGTGATAGGTTCATCTTCTGGAACTAAATCTCTTGGATTTTTAATCGATTTAGCACTAAATGACATACACAGCTTCTTACATCCAACTGGCAGATGCTGAGTGATAGGATTTTTGATAACTTTTAACAGTTTCATTCGCTTATCCGATGCCTGTACATGGTATTTGTGAAGGAGTTGCACTGAAATTAATTTAATACTTTTGCAATGAAAAAGTTTAAGCACAGACAATAAAAAATGAGCAAGCTTGTAAATAATTTATCGTACCCATCAGTCCTGCAAATCGTTTGAATGTTCGAGGTATCCTTGTTTGTGGGTTGATTTCAATCAACACATTTTTCTCTGTGTGAATATAAACTTGCAGTAAACCAGCTCTGTTCAACGGACTGTCCATAAGCATAAGAAGACATTGATGTGTTATGTCTGGCCGACAGCTTCCAGGATCTCTGTTATTTTTCTTCAATATTCCAGCATGATCATCACAGTTTAACAATTCAAAACTGCTGCCAATCTGAAATTTATTAAGATAGAAAATTAGCATAAAGATCTTGCAATAAAATAGATGTTTGTAAATTTGTTCAATATTAGTACAGAATTTTTGCATTATTGTAAAAATATGCTGCAATTTATGAATGATCAGTAAATACTTATAGTCATTTGTTTAAAACAGGAATTCAGTGAAAATTATTCTTTTGTTTTGAACAAAAATTTGACAATTGCATTACCGAATTTTACAGTAATTTTATCGGAAATAAAGGTAATATTCTGAAATTTATAAAAACTAGACCAATTTATAATACAGTATCAAAACTGCATCTGTTTATCATATAAAAATTCGTATTTTTATCAAATACAAAGCTCCGCTCAAATAAAATATAACCTCACCTTGACAGACTCAAGTTGGGCATTCTCCAAAATAATAATCAAACGCTTCTCTTGATGCTTTATGTGGGCAGTCTGTAAATGTTTTGAAACAGGATCGAATTGTGATTCATCGTCTTCATCGTGATGTTTCCTTTTATTTCCCATTTTTCGGCTTAAATAAATCGTCTTGCACAATGCACGCGAACTGTAAACACACGAAACGTGCTGCCAGACAGACTTTACCGTTGTCGACTTCCGTGGTAACACTGGTAACGCGGCTGGATGTGTTCTTACTTTTCGCTACAGAGGGCAACAGCTCTCGGTATTCAAAGTTATAACTTCGCTCGAATAAAAAACTTGAATTAGTTAACTTTAATTGACTTGCATTAAAGTTACTTGCGGCTTGATTAAAACTTCCGAAAATTTTAAAACTTAAGTATTCAAAAAATTTATTCCCGAAGATTTGTTATTCTTATATATTAATTGCTGATTTTCATTGTTAATAATGGATTGATTTCATTATCGCAATCGCGTTATGTTACTTTTGTCAAAGTGATATTTTTTGTTAAAATAAGAAGCCTTTCTGGCTCTCGAATTTGTAAAATAAAAATAAATGTCAATCCTCTTTATAATTATAAAAGAAGTGGGATATAATTACACCAAATGGAAATGATTTGTCGCGACTTCTCTGCAATGATTTATTACCAAAACAAACAGTAATTGGTGCGTGATTAAATTTACCGTGAATGCATGTTCACATCTAGATTAGTCTTTTTATTTAGGCGGTCTTTTATTTAAGGCATCTATACCAAAAAATTGACTTTTTGATTTTCAATCATTTGTGAGGCAAACTAAAGTAATTGTTGAAAAATAGACATTCTGAAACGTGTCAATTTCAACTGTATAAATTTTTGAAATCCGACGAAATCTAAAAAATTAATTTTCTCCAAACAAATCAATAAATTGTTTTTGCAGAATTCCATCTATTTGCGATGAAATGATAAGTGAATTTGCAATGCGAAAAAAACGTTTTATTTACAAATACATTTTAATCAATGTAGAAAAAACCTGTATTTTTCAATACCATTAAAGTCAATCTTAAACTCACACACAATATTGTAAAAAATGTTGAATAATATATACATTGAACTTATTATTATCCTACTTATCTCCTCAAAGAAAATCCTTTTCGTCTGCTCTTCGTATCCACGAGTAACTGAGCTTGTCGTTTCAGAAAGCTCCTCGACGGAATATCTTCCTCGTCTTCGGATGGCTGAGCTTGAGTTGCCGGCATAGTGATAATTGGAAATAAAGGAAACAATGGCTGGTCTTCTACGTTAATTGGTTTTGTGGGTTCAGAAGCTGTTTCGAGTGACGTTGCTTCAATCTGAAGTATTATACAAAAATCAAGGTAAGATAACTTTCACTCCAAAATAGAAAAGTGAAAAAGAATCTTACTTTGTCACTCAAAATTTGATCTAAAAATTCATTGAATTTTTCCGATCCACCCAGTCTTGCAATAAATTTGTTGATTTTATCATTGAGCTTCTCCAAAACTTCCATTGGATCAAGTGTGTTGGCATTTTTATCCGCTACGGCTATTCCATTTTCTTCCTACAATGTCCATCGAATTTTTTATGCTGAAATTTTTATCACTCAATTAAAAGTACTCACATGTAGTTTATCACAGAATGTAAGCAACTTTTCAGCGAGTATTTTCAAAGTATCTTGATATTTGGTCATTTTTTCAGCAGCGTCGTCCTGCCGATCACGCGCCTCTTGAATTTGTTTATTGAGTTTTTCAACTTTCTCAGCATTCCTATAAAAAACCAAAACAACACACTATAAATGAAATTCCAAAACTATTTTTACCGACTCGCCCTTACTGATCAGAATCCTTAGTTTCAGAAAATTTCTGCATCTCAATCTCAGCGGTAAGCTGTTGTCTCCTCTTCTCAAGCTGAATCTTTTCCTCTTCGGCGGTAGCCTGCATCTTCTTAAGCTTCTCTTTGGTGGATTTTTGCGCCAAGAATCGATTTAGCACATCTTCAGTCCTTGACACACCTGTCGCGTTGCGTAGTTTGACGAATGACTCTTCCAATTTGTCTAACTCCAGCTGCTGAGGATCTTTCACTTCTCCCACTGGCTGCTGCTCATCGTCGTTTTTGCTGCGACTCGACGCGAAGTCATCTCGCGGCACGGCTCTCGTCGTGGAAAACATCATACGCTCCAGGCGTTCCAACTCCATTTTTCGATCTTCCACGCGTTTTCTAAAGAAATCATTGAATTAGACACTTTGATTAGCGTGTGCGTCTATGATTTAATCGCTAGTTTGCGGAGTAGTTTTTTTTTTCGTCTTCACACATTATCAAATTGAAAGTGTACATAGGCGTTAATTTCATGGAAACCGATTATTTCTCCATTATGCCAAAAAATCTCATTAAAGCCGTACGGTTAGGAACGTAACGACTTGGAAAGCTAATTTGTCAAAAAGTAATTTGTGTACCAATTTTTTGTTTTTTTTACGCCTTACAAAGTAGCCGCCAAAAAAAAACACATCAGGATACTGTCTGTACGAATGACGAATTAACGTGAAACAGCAAAAGATTTTGCAGTTGTCGTATAATATGATAAAAACTCACCTATATTCCTGAATAACAGTTTCTCGCTCTTTCGTCGTGCGCATCGCTTCGATCTCCTTCTTCGTAAGAGTTTCCTTCGTCGTATCCCGAAGTTCAATCGCTTCGGTTTTAACATTCTATCCGCGTAAAAGAAAAAAAGAACACCAATTAAAAAAAAAAACTATCATACGTAAAAAATTGATAAAATAAAAATAAAAGCTCATTACGTAACCTGAAGCCGGTTAATCTCGGTCTCCTGCTCGCGCATACTTTCCTCCAAGTTGTCGAGGCAGGACGCGTAAAACGATGCATCTGCTTTGAGACTCGCCCTCACCGATCTATATTTCTTGCGCACAGTGTCAGCTTCCATCTGCATCACGCTCACACGGTGCAGCTGGTTTTCCAGTCGCGTGATTTTCTGCGAGAACACATCCTTTCTTTAATTAACCATTGGCAGAGCTAGAATATTGTTTTAATTTTTTTCTGTTTTTTTGAGTGGTAAAACCTTTTTACTCTGGATCGCTGAAGGTTTGGTCGTGCCGATTTTTACTGCTTTGCCATTTATGAGCTCGTCGTACTCTTTTTGGAGGACTAGTAGTTTTTTGGTTTGCTAGAAATTGACATTAAATTTTTAGATTCTTTTATGAGTATTGGAAAAAGATTATTGAACTATTATCTTGCATGCCTAAAAAATTATTTTGCACAGCGGATAAATATAGAAATGATTTGCTTGAAAAACTTTCAGCTTACAAATACATGTTTTTTTCTTCAATTTCGTGGCACATGGAATTGAGGCAAAAGTGAAGGTTCTAAACATATCTCAAATATATAATCGCGATATAAATCACGAACAGCTTAATCAGTAAAACGTATAATTTGTGCCAGGATCGTCTAATTATAATGCACAATCTATATGTAGGCAGATTTTTATCTTAAAAAGTTAAGTAGTTGTTTGACCACCTTAGTTGATTATGGATTTATATAAAAGTAGCCGTCTCTCTTTTTTTTTTATTAAAATCTCAATCGAATATTTGAGATTTTGAAAACTTGTTTTTTAAGAAAAAAAAAATCCGAAGTGTATGTATTGAACAAAAAATATAAAAATGAAAGGAAATTTTAATCAGGTAAAAAAGTGAAAAAAAAAATCTGCCGAATTCTCAGACGACATTTTCAACACATATACAATTTCACGACAAAATTCACTTAACTCGTATATACGAAAGAAATCAGTTAACAAAGTTATTCAAAGACTTTTGCAAAGTTATTCGCAACATTTATCTCATCAGCGCAGCAGGACAATTAAAAGCCGAAAAACCGCCGAAGTAAAAGGTTAATTAAACGTCCGTAAGAAGACATCCAACGCGAAAATGGAAAGGATTCGCAAAGAATGGACTTCGTACATATGTACCTTATCCACTTGGTACTTGACCAAGTCGAGTTTTTTGCGAAGGCGAATGTTGTCCTCGTCGAATGTCGCATTTGCCTCCCGGAGGTTCCGCTTCTTTATTATTGCGGATGATTCGCGGCTCAGATTTGACACTAACTCGGCTGCCTCGTTATTCTAGAAATGAATCAATGATTAGTCGATGAGTATTTTTATTTTGTCTGTGTTGCAAATTAATTTATTTTGAAAGATTGTAAAGCGCAGAAGGTAAAATACTATTTAAAAAAAAATCTTTTACAAAATTACTACGAATCGTTAGTCTATACTTAGCTCTACAAGAACTATCGTGACCGCATCTCGCGAACGTATCGTAAGTGTTTATCGCCACCAATACCATACTTCGTGAACTGATAATAAAAGTAGCTACGACAAACGTCCAACAAATCTAAACAAACCTTATCCTCCATACCCTCGTATCCCTTTTTCCCCGCAACTTTTAATTAGAACTCGAACGGAAAAAGAAAAATTTTTCCGAAAAAAAAAAACGGATTAGATGTAGACTTAGAAGCGATAGTTTCAGCTAATTAAGCTCGATACAAGAGTATAGAAAGAGAAGATGCGTTGAGCGGTGCCATGCACATAAAGGCGATAGTACGCGAGCGTCTCTTAGTATCTTGCAAACGTTGCGGATAATTGCTGCACAGTCGTATGTATGTATGTATGTATGTATGTATGTATGTGTGCGTATGTGTGTGTGTGTACGCAAAGTTAAAAGATAAACGAGATGCGTCAATTACAAGTACATTCTTAGCCTTTGCGAATTCCAGCTGGAGCTCCTTCACTTCCCTCTTGAGGCGGGTTATGCGATCGCAGCTCTCGCGTTTCTTCGCGTCGCATTCCTCGAAATTCGCCTTGCGCTGGCCCTCTGTAATCAGTGTCACATTCGATTGAAAAATTTTAGACGAAAATAAGTGGCATTAGACGACTGGCATTTTTTTTTACTTTCGATGCTATATTAGGCAGTTTGAAGTTATTTTACTCTATCTGAGTTCTTTTACTTTACAATTTTTTAAAGAAAATACAATATTCTACTGACAATTTTGTATTATTTACAGATAAATTTTCTAGATAATTCGAATCTAGAATAATATGATTAAAAATTATAATTTATGTTCAAATTATATTGTTAGGATGAACAAAGGAACATCCGTTGCATATTAATATCAACTATCTTATATTTTCTAATAATATACGTCAGAAAAGTAAAACCTTTATTCACCAATCTACTGTAGTATAGATGAGGAAAGAATCAGTTGAAGTTACTCTCACGGCAAAACTATCAACTCGATCGCGTATCCGTCGTCAAAATTTATATGTATATATAAAATTAAGTTTTATTATCGACTACTCATAAGCATCGCATGCTATACGCACGTTTGGAATTTATTTTGCATTCTTTGTATTCTTATTTTTCAGAATGTTATTACAAAATGTCCTGATATTACAAAAGTACGAGTTGAAATTTTGTTTAAATTTCTTTACTACATTAAAATTATGATTTTGTTATAGAATTAATCGTCAATCTATTTAAACTACATATATCTAAATTATTTGTACATTAGGTAGTAAATAAATATATCAGTTATCAAAGGTTTCTTGGTGGTGCTTTGGAACAACTGTGCACTTTCAAGCTTTGTCCAACTCTGAATTGACTTTTTATCGTTTCCTAATGCTGTATAGAAATGACACAGCAAGTTTTGTTGAAATTCTATTAGCGTTCGGAAATTAGGAACCGATAAAGTCGCAATGGTCGAAATTTTGACTCTTGGTTCTTTTCGACAACTACTGATATTGCTGCCCTCTCGAGTTTCATCCAAATCTGATTCGACTTTGTATCGTATTCTAATGTTACATAGAAATGGCGCAATAAATGTTGTCAAGATTCTTTTTTGATTTTGGAAATTATGAACCGATAATATCAAGTGGTCAAAATTTTCGCTTCTCTCTCGACTCACTGCGATTCGACTTTGGACAATATATTCTAAAAGTAAAAAGAATCGACACATCAAGTTGGACTACATACTTAGTTGTTACAGTAAAACCGAAAAAAAACAATTTAATTTTATTGTTATCATAGGTATTTAGTTGACACAATTAATCAAGATAAAATAATTAATGAACATTCCACCCGAACATTAATTAAGAGTAAAAGGGTTACAACTATTAAAAATGTCTAATTACGTCCCAGCGAGTTCCTCATAAAACCAAGCAACTCAAGTAAAACAAAAAAAAAGCCCTCAACGCATTAGTTCTCATTAAAAGCCTCAAACAGTCGATTTGTAAGCATAGCATTCGCGATCGCCATGGGGTCCCGTTAAAAAAAAGCTGCAGCAGGCAGTGATGTCAATTTTCTCGTGATTCTCGCCCCGCGAGAACCGTTATCAATTGGCATCGCTGCTGCGGCTAGTATATATACTTTTCGTGGCAAGAAAGAAACCCAATTAAAAAGAAGTCGCGCTGAGGGAGAGCCGCGAGCGCACCTGTCCACTTAAGGTGTTGGACCTCCAACGACCATGCACTGTGCACATATATATATATATATATAAACCAGCTGATCGATGGCTTTCCAAAGAAGTAGTATATATAATGCTTTAAACAGTGATGGACCATTCCATTTGCTGAATATTTTTTTGTCGACAATTGTCCGCGTGTCATGAGATACAAATGACGTGAAAAAAACGCTATACAACCGTTTCGATTGATGATCTTAATTTAGCTGCTGGTTTACTTTCGAGAGAACGAATAAGTAATGAATTCATGCGGAGAGAGAGAGAGAGAGGCTTGTATAAGCTTGTTTATTAAAAAAGAATTTAATGACAGTTTATCGCTTAATTGCGAATGCATATCGCGCGGATGAGAAAAAACAACGACGAATGATATCTCAAACTCATATTGCTATTAAAAGGGCTCTCTCGTGTGCAGTCAATTTAAGCGTGATTAAAAATTTTTTTTGCTACTTAAGGATTTTTATAAATATAAATATTGGACAAAAATCGGATAGCATTCTCATTTTTTCAATAAATATCGATTTACATTACAGCTTTAAAAGCATGCAAAATTTTATTATTTTTCATGATTTAAGTGCATATATATAATAAACTTGTGGACACGCAATATTTACATACTGTCTGAATCGCCTCTATACGTTTACTATAATACAAGATTAATTTCAATCACAAATACAACTTACCTGACAGTTGTATCTTCTTTTTAACTTCGATAATTTTTTTATTCAGCGCATTCAACTTATAAGACACCGAAGGATCAGCCATTTTCACCTGTTATGCACCTTTTCATCCGACCACTTGGAATTATCGATCAAACTATCTCGAGATATCCTTGGCTACTACACGTGCTGCGTTCATAACGTCAAAAAATAAAAGCGAAAGCATGATCGCATTACCGTTACATAGAAATGAATTCATTAAAATCAACGTGATGCGTGGGAAAGTTGAAACTAAAAAGAAGAAAGAAAAAAAGAGGATCGTACATATATGGATTTTCCAACAAAAAGTATAGAAACGCGACAGTAATTATAACGAAGCGCGCGTAAGAATTGATAATAATTCAAGCCAATCCTCTAATTACGATTTATGATTCTTCCTTCCTTTCTTTTTTTTCTTTTTTTGTCGACATGGAGCACCTATGAAGCGATTATAATTCGATATACTGTAACTGTTTAGAATCATCTAAAAATGCGGTGCGCACGGATGGTCGCCAAGCGACTTGGAATTATCATTCCACATTTGTATTCGTTAAGCGTATAGTACTGTGTGAGTATGCGAGTGTGAATCCTTAGCTTTTGCACGCGATCGCCCAAGAGAGAGATTAATTCGTGCAGCTATGGGAGCATATAAGATGCTTGCTTCTTTTTATTTTCGTCGCTTTTCATATACTGAGAAGGAGTCTCGCGAAATTCTAAATGACTCTGTAATTTGTTGGAATTGAATCTACTGTTTTGCGCTTTCCTCTTCTTGGTTTTGCTGTTTGAAGCGAATAAGTTTTCGTTATATATATGTATATAATATTCCGATTTATCTTGAAATTTCCCGATTTACAGTTTATTCGAAAGTGAATCGAAAAAAAAGAATAATTTGACGCACGTTTATTACGTGCATGTACGTACGAAGAAATGTTGGAAAAAGAAATGTCCAAGCTTTTATAGATGTTTTTCCTTCTTTGTATCTTTTATCGAGCTGAGCGAGGCTTTTGTATGCCTCGATGTTTGAAAGGGAAACGTGCACGGCACGCGTAAGCCGAAAAATGTTCCTCCTTGTTTGACTAAGCTGATGACACTGATATAGCTTAATTTATTTATCGTACAAGTTTCTTTTCATTCCTTTTTTTCAGTCATACAACAGTGAAATCACGTACGACCAGGTAAGATCATTCAATTTGTTTTTTTTTTAACAATCACGAATGAATAATTTTACTATATTTGCCAATAAAAATTCCAAGTACTCTCTTTTCCGCAAGTGATCGCGCATGAATATTCATCCGCAGTGCAATTTTAATTTGCTATTGCATAATGTGCCTTATTATTCCCGCATATAATGAATTTGCTTGGTAATTAGGATAGAAAGGAGAGCAATATGAAATTCAAAGTTACGGCTTTGCATTGTTGCGGCGTGCGTACTTTCTTCGCTGGTGCTAATAAAAGTGTCATTAAAGAGAAAGATTGTTAGATCGTCATTGTCAACGAGACGCTCGCGTATATGTGTGTAATACTTATGTAACGTTCGCAATAAAAAAAAAGTGGTCAGAAGTTGCAAAGTGTACAATGTACATACTATGTGAGAAGCTAATTGGATGAAATAAAATTCCGCGATAAGAATCATAAAAGACACTCTGGGGGCTTTTCAAATGAATAATTATGTAATAGATTCATCCGAGCGATTGATTGGACAAGTAATGTTGCATAGATAGTCCTTTTTAAAAAAAATCGGTGGCCGGATGTTTTGAAGCATGTAATGACGCTACGCGATTGGTTGATGTTTTTTGTTTATTATTAAGGTTTAAATTGAAATATGTGAGAGGTTGCGTTTGGTACATCAGCTTGAAAAAAACTGGAGGTGCGCGAAGCACACTAAAAAACGCTAGTAAATTTTAAATAAACTTCAACGAAGCTTCGCATAGATTAGAAAAATTTGTCGAAGAATCTTTGAATAAGATTTAAAAAATCTTCAGCATAGCTTCGAATAAGATTAAAAAAATCTTCGAAGAAGTTTCAAAAAAGATTTAAAAATCTTCAAAGAAACTTCAAATAAGATTTAAACAATCTTGAGGAAAACTCCGAGAATGATTTAAAAAATCTTTGAAAAAGTTTCAAATAGGATTGAAAAAATCATCAGCAAAGCTTCAAATAAGATTTAAAAAATGTTCGAAGAAGCTTCAAGAACGATTACAAAAATCTTTGAAGAATCTTTAAATAAGGTTTAAAAAATCGTCTAAAAAGCCATGTAAAAATAAAAAGAATCTTCAGCAAAGCTTTGAATAAGATTTAAAAAATCTTCAACGAAGCTTCGAATTACACTTTTAAAAAAACGGTGGCCGGAAGTTGTGAATAATTTAATAATATCAGGTCATTGTTTGTTTTTTATTGTTTATTATAGTTTTATTGGAAAGGCGTGAGAGGTTGTGTTTGATATATCAGCTTGAAAAAAGATTTGAGGCGCTAAGTGCGCTAAAAACGCCAGTAATTAAAAAAGAGAGACTACATGAAAAGGTTGAAAAAACATTCGGATGCATATACGTTTTTACCAAACTCGGCTCCGTCATTGGGGTTTGATATTGTAAAATATATAATAAAAAATAAGACAATCAGTTCCATGAAAAGCATCATTGAAAATTTATTCAAAAATAGCCAGAATAAGGTATCGTAAATTAAAATTCAAACAATATTCCAATGCATTTCAAATTATTCTTATGCCCATTCAGCACGCAAAGCTCTTTTATAAAAAAAAGAAAGAAAAGAAATTCTTTGAAAAATCTCAACCCACGAATTTTCTCACACAAATACATAGAGAGCACAAGAGCGCTCCTCAAAAGAAGCAGTCCAATCCCCGAAAAAGAAGAGCCGAAGAAAAAGAAAAAAACCGTTCACCCCGCCTGCACACATGCACACACACATACATAGTAAAAACCTATAGGGGTGTCTAAACAGACGGTCGTTTTTCTCCCCTCTTCTTTGACGTGCTGCTGTTAGGTGCGCGCGAGCGAGCGAACGAGCGACATCAGGGGCGCTCTGTTGTAAACTCGGGCCAGTTCGCGGGCATCATCCAGTCCCATACACCGCACGAAAGGTGCGCGCGCAGCTTCGATCACACAGGGAACTACTTTCGAGCGAGCCTGCTGTTGCTCGCTGCTGCTGCCTGCCGACTTGTACCGAGTTGAGAGAGACGAACAATAGACGGACGCGCGCTACTCTCTCTGTGTGTTTACGCGAATGGTAGTGTGCTGCAGTGTGATGTCGAACGATGCGCGAGTGACGTGAGATAAGTTGTTCCCGTGTTCAAAGGAAAGGAAAAATTAATTGAGTTTTGGAATCGGTTGTGTGCGCAAAACGACGTTAAAACGCAGCGAGTTGTTCGAGAGAGAAAGTGAGAAGAGCCGCTGCTCTCGATGAAGTGGCGGTGAGACGAGAAACTCGCGCGCGCGACGACGGTGTGTGGTGCACTTCTTCCATCACGGCCGTGACAACATGCTGGGACGGAGGTGCCCCGGCAGGCACCGCATCCTCCTCGCCGCCTTCATTTTCGTTATTGGCATTCTACCAGTCGCCTACGGTAAGTCCTTTATGCCGGAAAGAGGAAGACGAACAAAAAACACTCATGCCCTTTGGAAATTAGCCAATTCTAAAAAGTCAGGATCATCGAAACACGCAACACAACGCGAGTATACGAAATAATTACAGAAAACCGAGACGTTTCCGCGAATAAAAATAAACGGACAGGCGCCATGCGACGCGCGCGCGAGCATGGCAACAGGTTTCCCCTTACACGCTCATCCTTCAAAGAAAAAAAATCATACATCCATTCATGCAAGCTATTCTCCTCGGCATCGACTAAATCGATAAAACTTTCCCGCGAAAAAGTGAAATCACTTAATCATCTCCAAAAAAAAATCTGATATTTTCCTGGGGGTAGATGTGTATAAGCTGCAGCAGCGCCCGCAGGAAATGCATCGGTATTCCGTGAGCGGCGCGTCGAGGCGCAGCTGCTGCCGTATGGCCAAAGGGAAGGGAGAGAGCGAGAGAGCCATTACTAACCTTGGCGAAAATGTCGGCCGGCTGCATGGGGCCCCGCACCAAATGCGACTGGTGTGGCGGCTGCACACACTCGTTCAAGAGTTATTTTGGAAGTTTCTTTTTTTTCATCCTCTTCGAGTCCTTTTGCTTTCAGCTGGATGATAGGATTGAAACAGACGTTGTACACTCGTGAGGAATGGAATTTTTTTTAGGGTGAATCAGGGATATTACAACTACAATTAATGATCGCGACTAGATTTACTATATATTTTGAGTGAAGTTAATTCTTTTCTGAAATTACCCGTAAACAGTATTTTTTTAGAAGATTTTTAAAGGATTTTAAAAAGATTTTTAAAAGGTTTGTAAAAGATTTTTAAAAGGTTTTAAAAGATTTTTAAAAGGTTTTAAAAGGTTTTAAAAGGTTTTAAAAGATTTTTGAAAGATAAAATTGTACCCTCAGCGGATTGCTTTCAGAAAATTTTTGTCAACATTTAAAAGATTAGTTATTAACCCAAAAAAAAGAATCAAATTTGAAAAATACATCTACACCTTCCGAGCATGTTCTCACAGTATAGAAAAATTCATCTCTGCGAAA
The DNA here is from genome assembly GCA_035047105.1 of Galeopsomyia nigrocyanea. NCBI lineage: Eukaryota > Metazoa > Arthropoda > Insecta > Hymenoptera > Eulophidae > Galeopsomyia > Galeopsomyia nigrocyanea. Next base: position 14,442,304 of record JAWWMK010000008.1, on the reverse strand, counting down.
AGCGTGAATTTCACGGTATACATTACTCTATTCGTGAAAGTGAGTTTGGTGCATAATTTAAAGAAATTCTTTTCTAAAGTTTTGACATTTAACAGGTAACCGTTTTGTTTACATTCGCGTCCACTGTATGGATTCCATTTAAAAAAAACGTTTTCTCCACGCCCAAAATACATTATTACTCTTTCTTCTCTTTCACTCCGCGTTAAGCATTATTACACAGTTTTTTTTACTGGTCGGTAATTTCTTTAGTTCTCTACTGCGCCGAGTTATAAATTACGATAATTCTCATTCATGAATTTTTCAACATTGGCACATAGAAAGCGTGGAACTCGTTGAAACCAATTTTCGTTTCTTCCGCTTCGATTTCTGTCGTTAAAAGATAAGCATCGATAATTGATTGTATAATTTTCTATCGCTTGTCAAAGTTTTACTTTCGATTGCGCTTGTTATAAATTTCTATTCCAAAAACAACAACTTGGCTAACCGTAAAAAGTCGCGCAACATCCTCCCAATATCACATGACCAATCCTTTCCGAAAACCTTCAACCTCACCACACCACATACGAAACCATAACATACATCCCCGCAACGCACTTCCTCTCTCTCCCTCTCTCTCGAGAAAAAAAGAAGTATATACATATGTGTATGCGTGTGTGTTTGTCGGATGCTGCCGGAAGGACATAAGCGTGGTTCTATATATATGTGTGCGCGAGAATTGAGAACCACTGAGGGACAGGTGCCCAACCCCGCTTTCCAGGAAGCGACGCGCGCTCAAAGCAACAACCGTGGAAAAAACGCTCTCTCTCGGGTGAATTACCTTATATACACGCGTGGGCTTGATTTGTCCATCGCTGGGGTGGATTTCGTAGGTATATGTATGATGGGGGCATTGGGAAAAACGGTTAGGTGCGCGTATATATTTGAATTTTTAGCTCTTTCTTTATGGAAGGTTGTGCATATAGTGAGGGGAGATATGTGAAATGGAGTGTTGATGTTTTGGTACGATTAGGGGAATTCGCTCGTTGACCTATCGGGTAGGCGGATTTGAAACAAATTTTAATCGTTAAAATTATATGTAGTTTTTTTGCATAATTTTGTTTAAAATGAAAAAAATTATTTATATTATTGGTGTTTTTATTTCGATTGGTCACAACAGTTCCTTTTTTAATGTTTTTTTTTGGACTTTAAATATTCAATGTATAATTAAATTAATTGAAAAATTTTACAATAATTCGTCGTAGCGAAAAGAATATGAAGATTTTCATTCTTCTTCATGCATTTCAATCTTTTTCTAATCCACGAAAAAAGCATTGGAAACGAAATATACGCGTATACGTGCAAGTTATACACAATCGCTCCTCCTAAATTTACATACATGCCGAGCATTCCGTCGATCGATTCTGCGAACAACCTAACACACATAGACGTATTCATTTTGCATGCTGCAGCAGCACAGGCTGAACTACTTCTTTTTTTTTGGCGCGTCGATGATTTTAGGGTACATGCGGCTTCCCTCCCTTCTAGTCGCTTGCACGCCTCTATACAAAAACTTGCTGCAAGTTTTCATTAGGATTTCGAAGTATCAGTGATTGTTCATTTCGATACGGTTAATGATTGTACGTTCCGATCATTTGAAAATCTAAACAGAGTATTTTTCACATGTACTTTGTAACACGTCGAGCGAAGATATACATACTATACAGTTTAAATTGGCAGCAATATTCCATGAAAGCCATTAACACGAAAAAAGTAATATACCAAAATGAATTGGCCAATTATTCGAAGCGCTGATCCGACCGTCGAGATTTCGGCATTCGTTTAATGGTAGCTACTAGCTATATACACTCGCGCTCTCTCGCATGCGTAATTTCGCTCGCTTTTTTTTCTTCGTTGTTTACCATATAGCCCCCCGTGATATTTAAGGGGGGGAACTTCGTCGAGGCGAGAGCCCCGAAAGTTTTCGAAACTCGTTAGTCAGGAATTTTAAACGCTCTATGATTTAGGTTTTTTTCTTTGGTTTCTCTCTTCGCTGGTGGTTTTTTTTTTAATTTTATTTTATAAAAATTTTTGACGAAAAACTTATCAAAACGTCTCGATGCTCATCAAGACATCACGCACAATTTTCAAATCACCACGACGAGAGCAAAGCTAATCACCATAAAGATAAAAAGCAATTACCCGCTTTAGACACTCCCACCGAACAATCACTCGGCACGCAACAAACCGATGAAAAGATTTAAAAAAAAGAAGATCGATGTCGAAATCTGGTAGTCCTCCTCCTTTCGTATTATATATATGTGTGTATGTATGTACGTTGTGCATCTGTCTGGTTGCTCGCTGCTGACTCGCCGCCGCCGTGCGCGCATTATGTTCTCAGGCTTTCTCCTCTCTCTCTCTCTCTTACTTGCCGATATATACGAAACGCTTTGATGCCTTGGCTTTTTAAACTGGGCTTTCACACGAATTCAGCCGCAGCAGCAACAGCTCTTAATTAAAGCTTGCTACACATTCAGACACTGCGCGATCGAGAGCTGCTGCGTATATTTGTTGATTCGAGGATTTTTGTCCTTATGATTGTTATTCGAGCGTGTTTTTTTTTGGAGGAATTAAAATTAACTTTCGTGGGCAATTTCCGTTTAGAAAAAAAATTAGGTCTGTAGCACTTCGAACTTCACCTTAAGCCATGTTAATCAATGTTGAAGCCCATGTATGTGCACCGCAGTGAAATTCAAAAGGAACTTTGTTAAAATTCCAGTGGCGCGGTGAGCGTCGTCGGCAGTTAATTGCGAATGAACGCGCGTGCGTTCCCTTAATTAATCGCATTCCTGCGTATTATGCGCAATGTCAATCAAAAACTTTTCAAGATTAAAAAAAAAACATCGAACAAAGAAAGAAGAGGAGACGCAATATTGAAATGGCAAGGTCGCGTATAGTTTTCCTCTATACGGAGTATATCGTCGCGGCATCTGCTAACTAAAAGCCCTCGACACACACACGCGCGCGCTGCCGCTGCTGCTGCCACTGCGGTGTCAGTGCGCGCACGCGACATTTGCATTCGCCAGATCCTCTCTTTTTTTTTCTTCTTCTTCTTTCATGCTGCTACTAATGGACGTTCATAAGTGGAAAAAGATATTTCAACTTTGCGATGTACACACACACACATACACACACACTCGCGAGAAATGCGAGTGTTGCGAATGTATATCGTGCGATAGTATTTTTAATTTGTGATTTAAAAAAGAGAAAAATAATAATTGTTAACGGCAAGAATGTTTAAAAAAAAAAGAAAGGGTTCCGTTCGAGCGTGCCAAGTCAATAGATTTCGACTCTCTCAGGTGCATGTACGTCTATCCATATCCACGCGCGCGCAGTTCTCTCTCTCGCTTTCTGTCTGTTCGTCGTCGACGACGACGAAGACGGACGGACGTACAAGAAAGGCAAAGTAACCGAGATGCTGGCGAACTCACGAGAGATAGACGAGAGGAGAAAGATCGGCAAAAGGGTATATCCGCGACTTCGATCGAGAATTGTGCAGTCAGTCAAACGGCAGGACAACTTCTTTTGAAAAAAAAAATATATATATTATAGCGCTTTTGCAGAATGCTGAAAATTGATCGATTCGTTTTAGGCGCAAAATTAGTTCACGGAGTGTTGTTTTTTTTTCTCGGATACAATTCATGTATATTATTTATCAGTGCTTTTGAGATCATAAAAGTAAACGTTACGAGCGGGGCTCTCATATTAACCGTTACGTAAAATAAATGAAGTTCTATTCCCCGCACACTAACTGCGGCCTAATGCCATTTATATATCTCGAAGCGAAAAACGTTCGTTTGCGCCGATTAAATGTCTTTGCGTGTAGACTTGCAATTAGAAGGCTTATATAGATGTATTACCAAAATGAATATATACCTTTCTTGTGCGTATGTCTATATACGTGTATATATATATAGATATTAATTTTTCTGTACAGTTAGTTTTTAATGTCGAAACTGCTCCGAATACAAGTCTCTTCTTATTATTAGTTTATTCGATGTTGAAATACACGTGTAAATATAGGTTGCGTTATATGTATTTTCCTCGTTTGGCGGAAGAAGATACCATAAATTATTGCAAGTCAACCAGATCAATAACTGCCGGCAAACTTTTACCGATATCTCTCACGCTTCGAGGAAGTGATGCCCATACTTGATGCATAACCGCATCAGTCGAAATCGATCTCCTTTCGCTCAATATTTCTGCCCAAAAATTCACGGCAATCATTCATTTAGTTACGCTCGCAGCAGATGCTGCTTCGAAAAATTATTCATCGTATAATTTGACATCTCAATTAACCGAACGATAACAATGTGATACAAAGTAGCGGAACGCTAATGAATTTCTTCGTTTTTTTTTTCACTCTCAAACGGTCAGTTTGTGCGCAGCATGTGGAAAGTCGAGAGATACGCCTACTCTGCAGCAGCGCTACGGTTTGTTGCCTCGTATTACACGCTCGCCGCACGGAACGAGCGAGCAATACTTTTCCGCTGACGACTATATGTTATGCGCGTCGATGACAATGGAACTGCACGGGAGCTTTTTTTTTTCTTAATCTTAATGCGAGGCTTTTACGAACTACCGTGTATGGTGTACTTGGAAATTCAGGCATTGGTGATCAAATGTTTTTGTCAACGGCGGTACATACGTGACGTTCTACTTGACTATTCGTTTAGCTATGCTTTTTTATTTAGAGCGTCCGCTGTTTCAAGCGTTCGTGGTGAAGCTTGAGTAGTGAAATATAAACTTATATGAATAATTTGCAAGTTAAGAATACTTTTTGCAATGTTTTTATAAACTGCAAATAAATATTTTTAAAAAGATTAGAGGAAAAATTTTATTTGGATGCGGAGATAGATAAAGCTACCCTAGTTTCTAATTGTAAATGATCTTGGAATCAATCTGATAATTAATTATCAACAAATCGTTGGTGTCCGAGCGCTGTCGTGTGAATTTTCACGCTAGAGATAGGCGTCGGGGCCAGCGAAGCGTCTACCGATTTCATGCACCACGACGCGTTTCCATAGCAGCGATGCATGGTGATTTACTAATTGAACCCATCACAGCTGTGATTTTCCATATCGTCAGCAGAATCGTGACACTTTATGTGTGTTGCATTATATACTTTGACATTATGTGTCATTGTGAAACTGGCAATTACGATCGTAATGTATAGAGCTGGTAAGAAAGTTTGTAACCAGCAATTTTTAGCATTTCTATTTTTGCGATTGATTTTTTTTAACTAATCATTATGTATCTTTACACCATTGACCTTAATTTTATAAGAAAAATCAACAACTTATCATTTTTCGTGTATCTAGTAAATTTCCGAAAGCCTGAGCGTCCAAAAGAGTAGAGAAGACGAAAAATTTCATAATGATTTTGAATAATTGAGATTAGTTTTAACTTTAAATAGATTTATTTGCTAGGATACAACATAAGCTTTTACAGTAGATCGCTATGTTACTTAACAACTACTGTTTCCCGCACTTGCGCTCTATACAGCCCAGGACACTATAAGGGGGCGCTTGCCCTGCTCGGCTGTGTTGGCGGCTGAGCACGCGGGTGTAAGTTGGCAGACAGAATGGTAGCGGAGTTGCGTCGTATGCCAGCGTATTTACTGATTGAGTGACACCTGCACGTAAAGACGCAAACGGCCTGTCAAGAACGAAAAATTGTTTAAGCGTCATGGCAGAGCCAAAAAGCGCGAATAAACCGGAGGATATTGTTTGTAGCGCGGGATTATAAGTGCCTCGCTGCCACGGCCTAAACATTCTCCTCCGGCTGTATTCGCGTTTGGCTCGCCCAAGGCACATAAATAACTAATATATAACTTGAATAAAAAAATTATTGCATAATGTAAATTAGCACCTGTTCCATGAATAACATAAAGACCAAAATGATGTGAAATGTCCTAATAAAGTATTTTCATAGATATCCATCACTAATTTGAACTTTGTTTTAATGTTGAGCTGGATGCGTACTTGATTCGCAACTTTCGAGGCAACTTTGATGTTATTGATGCCAGGCATTTCAGTGTACTAACCTTCGTAGAACGCGATTAAAATTCTTTATACTTCGACGTTATGTGTTATTGTGAAACTGTCAATTACGATTGTAATGTATAGCGCTGGAAAGAAAGTTTGTAACCAGCAATTTTTAGCATTTATATTTTTGCAATTGATTTCTTTGAACCAGTCATTATGTATCTTTACACCATCGATCTTAGTTTTATAAAAGAAAGGTCAAACAAAATTATCATCTTATCATTTTCCGTGTATCTTGTGAATTTCCGAAAGTCTGAACGTCCGAAAGAGTAAAAAAGACCAAAACTTTCATAATAATTTTGAATAATATATTAGTTTTAACTCTAAGTTGATTTATTTGTCAGGAAACAGCATATGCTTCTACAGTAGATCGCTATTTTACTTAACAACTGCTGTTTTCCGCATTTGCGCGCTATAGGAAATAGGGAAAACTCACATTCATGAGAAAACCTACGTCGGAAACAGTACCTAGCCAGCCACCGCAGTTCATAACAAGACACACTGATATTTTTTTGCGAATACGTACACGGAAAGAAATTTCTCTGAAATATTATGGTGATCATCACCGTAAAAATTACATTGCATCACGGTAAACCTGGGA
>JAWWMK010000008.1:14385745-14435520 GCA_035047105.1 Galeopsomyia nigrocyanea | reverse complement strand
AGGGAAAATGTATTTGCATTTGGCTAATTGGAAGAGTCCGAAGATGATTGACTGACACGCATATATAACGGACTTCATTGTATATATATATATTCGAATGATATGCTCGTAAACGTCGTCGCGTGTGTTTTTTCTATACGTGAACTCGTGAATTTTATACACCTTCACGTGAATATAATAATAATTATCGATTAACGCAAACGAAAAAAAAAAAAGAAAGAGCGTGAAACTTTCTCTATATACCACATAGTTGATTAAACAGCCGGATTCCGTTCTAATTGGATTAATTCGCTCGCGCGGCGGTTGCGACAAATCGTTATATACCTTTTTTCTTTTTCTCTCCTCTATCAAGTTTACATCATCGGTCTGAAAAACAGTATCGTAGATCAAAGCTCCGAAAAACCAGGTGCTCTCTCTCTCTTTAAGTGCCACACCCACTGCAACAACAAGATCCGTGTTTCTCATACACTGCAGCCGCAGCAGCACGCCATTTGCATCGCTTTGAAGTTTTATGGTCCCTGCACCCGCTAATCCAACTTTTCCATCTCGACCCACTTTTACGGGTTTGCAAATAAATAAATGGGATTTTTTGTTTTTTTTTTTTTTCGGGAAGAATCGCGTGGGAGTCGAAGAATAGAAAAGCGCATGATTGTACAATAACACACGGTGATTGATCGACTGAATTTTCGTTTTCTAGGTTATTAGATCGCGAACAATTAATAAACCCGTCCCCCTTTTTCATCGCACCACGATAATTATATATAACACTTCAGTCGCAATTTTAATTCATCGCTCGCGATTATATGCCCTTTATTAATTCTCAAACTTGTCGACGAGAAAATTGCTCGTCGAAGCGAAATATACCAACGAAACATTAAAGAAATTCATTTTTTTCTCATATACAAGCTCGACGAGTTGCGTATATTTATACCCGTTCCTATACTCGGCAGAGATAAATAAAAGACACACTGCACGAGACAAGTTTCGCACTAATAAAAAAAAATATGAAAGAGACTTCTTAGATTTTCATTTGTAACGTCGCAAACCGCGCGAAACGAAAAATCTTCTTTTTCTTTTTTCATTTACACGCTTATAATACCTACTTACCATATCCGTTAAAACTCGCGGCAGTGAGTAGCATCCCCGTAATTATACCGCTAAAAGCTTATACGCCGCTCGCGCGCGACATTGACTTGGCAAAGTCGCACTTATCTCATTCTCCGGCTTTTATCTATACGGTTACGGCTGTAAATCAAACGTTACTCTCTGCTCGATTCCTTTTTTTTTTCTTCTTCTTCGTCTCGAAGTTAGCCATTTATCAATCTTTCGATGCAAATTCCATTGGGAAACTCCACGCGTTGCGCGCGGCGCGACCACGCCCATAGTTCAGAGAAAGTTTAACTATATATATTTTTTGGTTTAAAGTGTATACGTGTGTGATGTAAGTATCCGTGTGCGTGTAAAAAGAAAAAAAAAACTGTTGCATTCTTCAACAACAACACAGAGAGCACAGCATTCTTCGGGCAAAGAGAGTTTTACGACTCTCTTTCTCTCTCGCGAGTTTTTCAGAATTTTTCCTTTGGCTACTGCTGCTGCTGTCTATGGCTTTTACAGTTATGTACTTCTCTCGAGAAGGCTTCATCTTTTTCTCTCGGTATAATGAAGTCGTTGGCGGAGAGATGCTGCGTCTTCGTTGTTGTTGTTGTTGCTGCTGGAAACGATCTTTGTATATACGCAACTCGATGCACCGTTAGAAGAACGAAAAAAAAAAATTTTTTTTCAATCTCGAATTTCGAAAAAAAAAAAAACATCCTTCGAAGTAATTTCGTACACACACGCGCGGCGCAAATATATGACTTATGGAGTTCTGCTCTCATGAGTGTAAAAGCGATGCATCATACAAGTTGGCAAATAAATTTCCAAGACGAACGTGTGTAGGGGCTTTTGTCAATTCAATCGCTCGCGCGTATATATTTCTCATGCATAGATTTACAATTAGAGGATCATCCTCGTACATCATTCCTTCTCGCTCGCTTGAGCGCTGTAATCGTATTATCGCTTAACTGTGTATCCCATAAACGAACACTTTACTCCGCGAAAAAAAAAACCATCCTTCTTTTTGTGTGTGTGTGTGTGTGTGTGTATAACTTGACCGAAAGGCAGGCAATTACACTCGATTTACTTTCGACTGTGTGTGCGCGCGAGCGAGAGAAAGCTCGCATTGGTCACCTATGGGAAACCAAACTGTGTGCAGCAGCCGAGCAGCACGCGAGATATGTATCGTTGTGTATATGTGTCTATATACCACGTAATCGGGGCGCAGTCATGGGAGCAGCAGCAGCAGCAGCAACATTGGGTGGTCGAGAAAGCGTTTTCATTTGGCACACACTACACTCGATATCTCTCTGTATATATATATATATATATATATATATATATATATATATGTGTGTGTGTGTGTAGGTAAAACGGGTTAACCTTTCGATTCAGCGCCTATACACAATTTTTTTTTCATCCGTCGACTGCAGCCAGTTGTGTGTTGTTGCTTTGTTTCGATTACGATTGATTGCTGCTGCTCTCTCTCTCGGTTCGAACTCTCTTTTTGTCTTTTTTATCAGTGAACTTTTTTTTTTTTTTTACGTAATCGAGACTCTCACGTTGCTGTATATACCTTGCGTTTGAAAAATTTCGATATATAAAACGAAATATGTAAAAAAAAAAGAGATGAAGAAGGGGGTCCTGAAAGCACGTATATAACGAGGTAGTGTTTCGGAGAACACAGCGACGAGTAGCACGACCTCGATCTCCTTTTTCAGCCGGGCGACGACGGACGCGGAGAAGCGAGAGAGAGAGAAGGTAAATTACCTCGAGGGCTCCCATTGTTATATATATTCTCTCGGAGCCAACATGATTTACGTCCGGGCGAGCGCAATCCTTTTTTTTTCTGTTTTTTGAAAAAAAACATCGATTGAGAAATAATTCCGTGCTTGTTAAAACACAAAAATTCCACAAACTTAATTAAGCCGTATAACTTCGAGAAAAAAAAATGTCATGTCCGTATTGCTCTTTTGTCTCTCTGCGCGCGATTTATATGATTTTACCGTTCGACAATCTCTCATGTCGGAAGGCAAATCAAAGAGTTGGTCAATTAGTTGATGCCGAGTACTAATTGCTCGGTAATTGCCGTAGGGATGTAACGTTACGCGCGATACGTGATTGAATCCCAATCTCTTCTCTTTTTTTTTTTTTTTTGCGTTCCTTCCGAATCGATGATCGAGAGAGATTTTTCGACGAAAGGGGGAGTTTTTTCTGCGAAAGGAAATATACGTGACAGCACGTTCGTGAGAGCTTTCTCTCAACAATCGATGATTTATATATACGTACACGCATAAAAATCTGACCTCGATTCGTCAAAAATTCCCGCACAAAAAAAAAGCTAAAAAATCCATCCGTCCGTCTTCTCTTCTGTTACAGGTTTCACGGGAACGCAATGCGAGATCAACATCGACGAGTGCGCGGCGAATCCATGCCTGAACAACGGCGTCTGCACGGACCTGATAAACGGCTTCAAATGCAAGTGCGCCGATGGTTTTGCCGGGGTCCACTGTCAAATCAACATCGACGACTGCGCCTCGTCGCCTTGTCGCAACGGTGGCACTTGTCACGACAGTATAGCGCGTTACACCTGCGAGTGTCCGGCTGGATTCACCGGTGCATCCTGCGAGACCAACATCAACGATTGCCAATCGAATCCTTGCCACAGCGGTAGCTGCATCGACGGCGAAAATTCCTTCACTTGCAGTTGTTTCCCCGGTTTCACGGGCAATTTGTGCCAGACGCAGATCGACGAGTGCGAGAGCAATCCGTGCTTGTTCGGCGGACGATGCGAGGACAGAATCAACGGTTATCAGTGTATATGCAGACCTGGAACTTCGGGCACCAATTGCGAGATCAACGTCAACGAGTGTTACAGCAATCCTTGCAGGAATGGCGCGAGGTGTATCGACGGTATCAACAGGTAAAAAAATCCGTTCATTCTTCAATTTTTCAGCGATTCCGCAATGGTTCTGGACAATTCTAAACTTCGTTTCGTTGTCACTTGCAGATACTCGTGCGAGTGCGAGCCAGGTTTCACCGGGCAGCACTGCGAGACCGACATCAACGAGTGCGCCTCGAACCCGTGCGCCAACGGTGGTCGTTGCATCGACTTGATCAACGGCTACCGCTGCGAGTGTCCCCGTGGCTACTACGACGCGCGTTGTTTGAGCGACGTCGACGAATGCTCGTCCAATCCGTGCATGAACGGTGGCACCTGCGAGGATGGCGTGAACCAGTTCATCTGTCACTGCTTGCCGGGCTACGGTGGCAAACGTTGCGAGGCCGACATCGACGAGTGTGGCTCGAATCCGTGTCAACACGGTGGCGCTTGCAAGGACAGACTCGACGGTTACAGCTGTCAATGTTTGGCCGGCTACGCTGGTATCAATTGCGAGACCAATATCGACGATTGCGCCAATAATCCTTGCCAGAACGGTGGATCCTGCATCGATCTGGTGAACGATTACAAGTGCGTTTGCGAGCTGCCGCATACCGGAAGGAATTGCGAGAATAAGCTGGATCCTTGCTCGCCTAACAAGTAGGTTTTTTCGTTGTGAGATGTCGATTTGAATTTTTGGTAGACGTGAGTTAACGTTTGATTTTTCTTTCGCAGATGCCTTCACGGAGCAAAGTGCACACCATCGTCGAACTTCCTGGACTTCGCCTGTACCTGCACTGTTGGATACACTGGTCGTTACTGCGACGAAGACGTCGACGAGTGCGTGATGACGTCGCCATGCAGGAACGGTGCTACTTGTCGCAACACCAATGGCTCGTATCACTGCATCTGTGCCAAGGGTTACGAAGGACGAGATTGCGTTATCAACACCGACGACTGTGCTTCATGTAAGTTATACTTTACTATAATCAGTGTTCTGTCGTTTCTGCAACGAATGGAAAACTAACGAAAAAAATGTTTGAATTACAGTCCCTTGTCAGAACGGTGGCTCTTGTCTGGACGGCATCGGCGACTACACCTGCCTGTGCGTGGACGGTTTCAGCGGCAAGCACTGCGAGGTGGACATCGACGAGTGCGTCTCGACACCCTGTCAGAACGGCGCCACCTGCAAGGAATACGTCAACTCGTACACTTGCCAGTGCAGACTCGGCTTCTCCGGTATCAATTGTCAGACCAACGACCAGGACTGTACCGAGTCGTCGTGTATGAACGGTGGCACTTGCATCGACGGTATCAACAACTACACCTGCGTCTGTCGACCTGGATACACTGGTTCCAACTGCCAGTATCGAATCAACGAGTGCGACAGTAATCCTTGCATGAACGGAGCAACGTGTCACGATCATGTTCAGCATTACACTTGTCATTGTCCGTATGGATTCACCGGCGAGAGGTGCGAGGGTTACGTCGACTGGTGTGTCGAGTCGCCTTGCGAGAACGGTGCCACGTGTCTGCAGAAGAGAAACAAGTACGAGTGCGTCTGCTCGCCAGGCTGGACCGGTAAGGTATGCGATGTCGAGATGGTTTCTTGCAAGGACGCTTCGCTTCGAAAGGGCGTTGCCGAGAGGCGATTGTGCAACAACGGAACCTGCAAGGACATCGGCAACAGTCACACTTGTATTTGCAACGAGGGTTACACCGGCAGCTACTGTCAAACCGAGATCAACGAGTGCGATTCAGCTCCTTGTCAGAACGGTGCTACCTGTCGCGACCTCGTCGGTTCCTATCAGTGCGATTGCACCAAAGGCTTCCAAGGTCAGAACTGCGAACTCAACGTGGACGATTGTCGATTGAACCCCTGTCAGAACGGCGGTACATGCCACGATCTCATCAGCAACTTCAGCTGCTCGTGTCCACCTGGCACTCTGGGATATCTGTGCGAGATCAACGTCGACGATTGCGTGAAAGACGCCTGCCACAACAACGGCACCTGCGTCGATAGGGTCGGCGGTTTCGAGTGCAAGTGTCCACCGGGTTTCGTCGGTCCACGCTGCGAGGGTGACATCAACGAGTGTCTGTCCAATCCGTGCGCCGCGCCCGGCACTCAAGACTGCGTGCAGTTGGTCAACAACTACCACTGTAACTGCAAGCCCGGTTACATGGGTCGTCACTGCGAGGTCGAGGTGAACTTCTGCGACAACGCTCCCTGCCAGAACGGCGGTATCTGCACTGCCGAGAAAGCCGGTCACACCTGCCTCTGCCCGAGCGACTACTACGGTCCCAACTGCGAGTTCTCCGGATCGTACTGCGACAGAGAGCCATGTCTCAATGGAGGTACTTGCCGAGTAACCAACACAGCCGTAGGCTACAGATGCCACTGTGCTCCTGGTGTCGCTGGTACGCACTGCGAGATCGATGCCCTCGACGAGTGCCAGAGCAATCCTTGTCAGCAAGCCGAAGCCATGTGCGAGAACCTTCTCGGAGATTACGCCTGCTACTGCCCACCCAAGTGGACTGGCAAGAACTGCGAGATATACGATTCCAACTATCGCGGTGGTGTATTCGGCAGAAGGAAGCCCAATCAATCCGTTCAGATGAACGCCTTCGATCTCGATCTCGAGCGCGAGAAGAAGAAGTGCATCGAGAACAGATGTGACGAGAAGTCCGGCAATCACAAGTGCGACGAGGAATGCAATCGATACGCTTGTAACTTCGATGGAAACGACTGCTCGCTGGGTATCAATCCGTGGAGGAACTGCACGGCTCCGATCAACTGCTGGGATGTATTCATGAACGGCGAGTGCGACGAGGTCTGCAACAACGCTCAGTGCCTGTTCGACGGTAGGGACTGCGAGAAGAGGCTTGCGCCTTGCAAGTAAGTAACCACTTATATAGACGTTTGATTGGATTGTTTTTAATAATCGAGCTGTTACTAATTCTATTTCAACTTTGCAGCCCGATCTACGATGCCTACTGTCGAAAACATTACGCGAACGGCTACTGCGATTATGGCTGCAACAACGCCGAGTGTAACTGGGACGGTCTCGATTGCGAAGAAGAACCACCGTCACTTGCCGGTGTCATTTCCGTAGTCGTGCGTATGGACATGCAGACGTTCCGACAGAACATCGTTGGTTTCCTGCGCGACATGGGCCACGAGTTACGCACGACGCTGCGCGTGAAAACGGACGAGTTGGGCCAGGAGATGATCTTCCCGTGGAAACGCGACGCTCAGCCATCCATCCAGACGAACTTCTTCGGTCGTCCGACCAGCATCTACAGCGAAAAGCAGACCGGTATCATCGCTTATCTCGAGATCGACAACAGAAAGTGTACGATGACTTCGAACGCCGTGTGCTTTCCAACGGCAAACGAAGCTGCGGAATATCTGGCGGCTAAGGCTTCGAAGCACACGTTGACGAGGAATTATCCAATCGAGAAGGTCGAGAGCGTGATCGATCAGATTTCCGATTATCCGGACTCGCAGACCAACTACAAATACGTGCTGATGGGTGCGATCTGCGTCGTCCTCGTCTCCACCTTGATCGGTGTACTCGTCACCGCCAAACGACGTCATCCTGGCAAAATCACCACCTGGTTCCCCGAAGGGTTCATGCTCAGCTCATCCAATAGCCTGCAACGCCGTCGAGTAACGCCTCGTCGTCGTGGTCCCGACGGTCAAGAGATGCGTAATCTCAACAAACAACCCGGTGGCAACTGCATGGGTCTCGAAGTGGGTAACGGCAGACCACCACAGCAATGGTCGGACGACGAGTCGGATCTGCCACCTTCGAAGAGAATGCGCGCTGGATTGACCGAGCCAGGTTACGCCAGCGATCAGACCAACATCACCGAGTACGAGGAAGCCGAACCGAGGATGTGGTCTCAAGGACATATGGACCCTTCAGACATGCACGCTAGGCCGGATGCTGGTGGACGTACGCCACCGGATCACGCTGACGGGTTGAATGCCAGGAATCCTTGCGGTATGACGGAGCTCATGGTCGCTGCTGTCAGTGGTGGCGGTTTGGACACTGGCGAGGACGATGAGGATAGTGATGGCACTGCCGCCGTTATTACTGATCTCGTCAATCAGGGAGCTGACTTCAATGCAGTTACTGATAAGACTGGCGAAACTTCGCTGCACCTTGCCGCAAGGTATTCTCGCTTCTTTGACTAATTCTGATTTAAGTGTGGATAATATTGGATGTGTTTACTTAACGACGCTGATATTTGCAGGTACGCACGCGCAGACGCCGCAAAGAGACTGCTAGACGTAGGTGCGGACGCGAACTCGATGGACAACAACGGCCGTACGCCGTTGCACTCGGCTGTAGCCGCCGACGCGATGGGAGTCTTCCAGATTCTGCTGCGCAATCGCGCGACCAATCTGAACGCTCGCATGCACGACGGCACGACACCGCTGATCTTGGCCGTGCGTCTTGCCACGGAAGGAATGGTCGAGGATCTGATCAACGCCGAGGCAGACATCAACGCCGCCGACAACAGCGGCAAGACGGCTCTCCATTGGGCTTCGGCTGTCAACAATACCGATGCTGTGAATATTCTCCTGGTGCACGGCGCGAACAGGGACGCGCAGGACGACAAGGACGAGACCCCGTTGTTCTTGGCGGCGAGGGAAGGCAGTTACGAGGCGTGCAAGGTGCTACTCGATAGCTTCGCCAACCGGGAAATTACCGACCACATGGATCGGTTGCCCAGGGACGTGGCGAGCGAGAGAATGCATCACGACATTGTCCGATTGCTCGACGAGCACGTACCGAGGTCACCTCAGATGGTCTCCGTCATACCCAATGGTCCACTTATGGGTAAGTTTAGTTGTGAGTTATCGAGCGTTACTTTTTTTGCGTACACACCACGAGTGCCTGCAATTTGTCATAATGTAGAAAAGTTCGAATTTGAAATAACTGAGGCTTTGTTTTTTTTTTCCTCTGATTCCGCAGGCTCGCCGAATCATCCACAGTTGATACCGCACCCAACAGTGATAGGCACGGCGCCGAAGACGTCGAAGTCGAAGAAACGCACGAAGCCAGGCAATCCAAGCAGTCCGGAATCGGAAAACGGCGGAGGCGGCGGTGGCGCGGCGTCGGTCAGGCGAAAACCTTCGGTAAAGAAGCAGCCACCGGCAAAGCGCGCCGCCCAGCCGAATCCCAACCAGGAACTGCCACAGGGAGCCGAAGGCGCAGAGGGTAATCTGCCATCGCCTTACGACAGTGCCAGCTTGTACAGCAACGCACTACCGCCGTTGGTCGGTGCCACGCAGACCCACACGCAAGCGACAGCAGCCGCAGCTGCTGCTCAAGCTGCTGCTGTTGCCGCCGCGGCGGTTCAGGCTGCCAAGCAGCCACCTCCATACGAGGACTGCATCAAGTCTCAGACTATGCAACCGCAGAGGTGAGTTTACTTTTGTGCGATCGACTGGAATATTCGAGATGTGTGTACTCATACGTGAACGTTTTGTATTTGTAGCTTACAACAGCAACTGGGTCACTTGGACAGCTACACGGGCTACGGGCTGCCAAATTTTCACGACCAGCTGCTGGGGGTGCAGCACCAACAGCAGCGTCAGCAGTCGAACGGGGGCGCGAACGGCGCGGCAAGCATGATCGTAAACACGCTGTCGCCACCGTATAGTAATCAATCGCCGCCGCACTCTGTGCAGTCGAACATGACCCTGTCGCCGCAGGCGAATTACATGGGCTCGCCATCGCCGGCGAAGAACCGGCCATCCTTGCCAACCTCGCCCACCCACATAGCGGCGATGCGACAGGCCACGCATCAGAAGCACGGCGGCATACCTCCAGTGGGGTTTGACTTTGAGAATCTGCCCTATCCACAGCAGCAGATGCAGCCGCAGCCGCAACAGCAGCAGCAGCAACAGCAGTTTCAACAGCAGCAGCAGCAACAGCAGCAGAGCCAACAGCAGTATCTACCTAACTATCAGTACTTGACGCCGCCGTCTCATCACTCGGGCCCGGACGTCACACCGCAGCATCTGATGCAGGCACCCGAGAGCTTCCCAACGCCGTCGCCCGACAGCCCTGGACACTGGTCGTCGAGCTCGCCGCACTCGAACAGCGACTGGTCCGAGTGCATGGCTTCGCCGCAGAATGCCTATGGCTCCGCGCCACCAGGACACCAAAGCAATAAGGGCTCCGAGGCTATCTACATTTGAGTGTCTGTAGTGTGCGCGCGCGAGACTGACTGCGGACTCTCTTTTTAATCCTTAGATTCTTTTTTTTTTTTTTATTAGACACAACTTCATTTTTTTTTTCGTGCTGCACGGTCGTTGTGATCGTAGCAACAATACCGCCGTTAACGACGCGGGATTCAAGCGCCTTAATTATTATATATATTATAACGTTTTTCTATTCGAAATGATTAATTATTAATTTTTATAAGCTATATTTGACTTGTGAAAATGAGATATATATATATATGTATATACAAATATAAAGAAAAATGCTTGTTCGATTTGTTTGACTATAGTCAGAGAGTGAAGATTACGGGATCGATCGAGTGCTTTTTTTCTTGAGATTGATTTTTTTCTATATGCATTTTTACCCACTTTTCATTCATGCAATTACGCTATTCTAGTTTTTTTTTTAGATAAATCAACTTTTTAATAACAATAATAATTGATTCTTTCTTTTCGGACGAGCAATACGTTTCTAATATGTGAATGCATGTACATAATTATCGAGGAAGTAAACTGTTTCGGTTTATTTGACTATAGTCAAATACAATGCGAAGAGTAACTTTAGTTTATTTGAACTGATCTAAAAGTATCATACGAGATCATGCAAGTTAGAGAAGATTTTATACACTTTTTTCTTTCTCTTTTTTGTCTTTGTTTTAATTTTAATATACGACTCGTTGCGCGATTATGGTAAATCGCGATGTTCTTCCAAAAAAAAAAAAAAAACGTTGTTGTGCAGCAATGAAAATTAAATAAAATATGAATCTCGTTTGATGCGTATAGCTTGCGTACGTAATACATGACAATGACGATAAACATAGGGACTGAAAGTGATTGCGTCTTCTAAGTAGACAAATCAACTCGTTGTGCTCTCTGCGCTGCCCCCCCATCACTTTCTGTGTTAATGAAAAAGTGTATTAAAAACAGAAAAAACGTAAGACTTCTATTTTTTGTCGCCCAGTTGATTAAGTTAAGCTAGATTGCTCTTATTATTATTAATATTATGACTATTACAATATTATTATAACAAATCTTGTTATTCCTTGTAACTTGTAAAAAGTACTGAGTTTTATCCGTAATAATTATTTGTCTAGGTAAATTAAGTTTATCATAGTCCTACTACAATCACGCTCCTATACACAATCCCTATCTATATTTTTTATAAATTATGTCTCATCATAGATATAATAGATAAACATAGTTTTTAACATTTAAGTGATAGGGTTGTTGTTCATTTGTGCTATGCTTTCGCGTTTTTTATTCTTTATATCATAAGCATAGATAATTCAAGTGTATTTTGACAAATTTTACGCAACAATCAAATTGTATTATAGCAATAAAAAAATAAAAATAAACATTAAAGATACGATGTTTTCGAATTTTATTCAAACTCCTTTCTGCCGTTAGAACACAATGTAATTTTAGTTATCAATTAAAAATTGCAAGTCAGTGCAAAAAAACATGTGATTTTGTTATTCATAAATTTACTTTATTTTGATGTAAAAATACTTCCTTTACAGACTGAAAATGAACATTTTATGGAAAATAAAATATATGATCAAATTAATTACAGTCAACACCGCCTGGATTGATCCAAAAAAAAAATTACTAGAACAATATCGTTACTAAAATGTTTTTTACCTTGGGATCGACAATCATTTATAAAACTACTATATTACTCTAGTTCAAAAATCTCCAAGAGGCTCTGTTCATCATTTTCGATATTGTAAATAATCTCTCTTAGTTTATTTGCAACTTCCAATAATTGAGCTTGCTCGGTGCTATCTAACAAATTGAAGTCTTCATGCCAATAATCAAAAAGTTGTCCACTTCTTAGCTTTTGTTCCAGCTGTCCAATCATCTGAATCATATAAAATAAAAATGATAACTCCAACGGTTTTAAATTATAAAATGTACTACTTATTGTATATGTTGTACTTACATACATAAATACTGCGGTTCTGGGGCATTTCACATAATTTTTGGCAAAGTCGGGATTTTCTTTTTTGTCCAATTCATGGTAAAATAATGTTTCAATAAAATAACTTTTCAAATGTTCCCAATGGTAGACATCTCGAAGTTTCTGAATATTAAGTATTTACAAATCTCTATTATTTTTAAATAATTTGACAAATATTTTCTATTTTATTTTTAGCTGGCGAAATTTTTCGTCACCTTAACCATTCTGATTATCGGTTTGATTTGTCCAGCGAGTATTTTCTTTTCGTCGTTGAAAAATCCTGCACGCCAAGTAGCGTTCGGTACGTGTGGTTTAGCAATGGCAATCCATTTCTAAGAATTTTTTTTTCAAATTATGAATAACAAATTATAGAAGAATAAAGATGACTTAAATTTCATTACCTCACATCGTCGAGTACGGAAGCCCTTCAGACGACGGTTTCGAAATACTAAACAAGGCACCAGATCGAAATCTATTTCAATTGGATCGGTTCCATTTCCAATTTTTATGAGATGAATTGTGAATGCTGGACCGCTTTGCCGCCTTTCTAACTAAATTTGAATATTAAAAGTTAAATTAAATGTAAGCGCGAAAAGCATCATAATGCTTTATTGATTTTATTACATAATAAGCTTCACGTCTTTGAAACTTAATAATATATCCTTTATGCATTGTTTGATAATTTGTAAATGTGCTGTCAAGTATTCCTTGCATCCAACTTCGAAATCGGTTTTGATTTAAATAATTGTCCTCATTTAATATTTTATTCCAAAATTTTTGGTTTCTAAATAAAATTATCTTTTTTTAATACTTATTGATTAACTGACATTTCAATGAAATACTAATAAGATTTTTACTTATGAAATTTTCTACTCTGCAGTTGAATTTTCACATAACTAGGGTAATCATCATCAGGCACAATCTATTAAAATAATATTATAGAAGAAAAATTTTATCTCATCTTCAAACGTCATTCAGAAAGTCATAATGTGACTGAATTACCTTCAAAAGTTTCTCATCAACAGACTTGCATAAATTGACCATCAGGCATAAATCGAATTCATTAGGTTTGCCAACCTTTAAATTTTTGTAAAAACTTCCTCCGAACATAGGCTTTTCGTAAAGATCTTTAAAATCTTGATCCGCTTCTGTCATTCCATTTATTACTTCGTCAATGATTACCTGTTGTAAAAAGCGCAACAAAATTATTGAAAGTTATCATATGACTAGGATATAACTTACCTTTTTTAAAATTTGATTACACGCTATAACATCTTTGCGTTTCAATTTAATGCATGTTTTTTGTATCGACTTGTAATCTTCGTCGCTTTTGAACATGTCATCCTTTAATTGCTCTTCAACGCTCATTCTTGACTTTCGTAAGCTCATTTTATTTTTAGAGAAAGATTATACGCTTAATAAAGTCATAGATTAATTCGTAGTTCTAATATTATATGGGCAATACGTTATAATTAATTGTTTAATTGAGTTACTGTAAATGAAGAAATCGTATAATCGAGAAATTAAATATCTTGCTTCAAACACTGTATCGTTGTTCCAGCGAGAAGACGATATGATAACAACTCGGATGACAGTAAATTTTGCACTTCACAAAGATAAAAG
This sequence comes from Galeopsomyia nigrocyanea, assembly GCA_035047105.1. Classification (NCBI taxonomy): domain Eukaryota; kingdom Metazoa; phylum Arthropoda; class Insecta; order Hymenoptera; family Eulophidae; genus Galeopsomyia; species Galeopsomyia nigrocyanea. Next base: position 14,421,720 of record JAWWMK010000008.1, on the reverse strand, counting down.
TTTATCAGCATTTTTTTAACTTGTTGATATGTAAATTTCTTTGTTAGTGAATCGTTATTAAGTTAATTATTTCATTCTCAAGAGTAATTTAATGCAAGTTTGGATTGGGTGACTACATTAAAAGTTTTTCTACGTAATTTATTTTTATGAATCTCATTATTTATTTTTACTTATTCATAGTATACACTCAAAAGTTATCACTTACGGACAGAAAAAGTTAAGTAGAGACAATCAAAATCTTTAATAAAAATGTAGTGAAAATTATTTATCGATGTAATAACAAAAAGCAAAAGTTGGCGTGCACTTGACCATCACACAGCTTGATGGCAGAGGAAGCGAAAAACTACTGATATAGAAATGATGCAATATACTCGTTTAGCAAGATTCAACATTCAAGCCGGTCAAAGTTGTTCTGATACGCCATCTGCATTTCCAAATTCGAGGTAAAGTTTAAATTATCAATAACTTCAATTTTTCCGTATAAGATCAATAATTAAAAAAATATATATGAGTACATTTTTTTAAGTGCATTCTTTTTAGGGAGTCCCAAAATATGAAACATTTATCAGTGCTTTTCTCGTGTAAAAGTAAAAGGTTTTTTTTTAAGTAAAAGGTTATTAATTGTCAGCCTTTTGTATAGAGATGAATTATAACAGATCATACGTAGTGAATTAAGAGTATAAGACAAAATGAACAATTAGTTATAATAACAGAATACATACAAAGCAATTTAGTGTTATATAAATTAGCTTAATGTTTGTAGCTGATAGGTATCTTGTCTCTTAAAGTGTTCTCCCGACGCTTGAGACGGTTTACCGTTAAATATAATCATTCATTATGTATATAAGTTTCCTCTTTCGAACTCTCGGTTTCACTCGATACATATATCTTGTAAATTCTATTTCTTAAGTTTATGCTATACAAATTCCAGATTTTCAAACTTATGTAAATTCGCACACGAAAAAAAATATCCAATTATTTGATCGACAATGACGGAATGTGCATGGTAGGATAGTCAGTTGACTTCGTTCCCAAAATCATTTATATACCCCGAGATATTAAATATTATAGTCCCCTATTAAATGTTGAGTGGCGAGAGCATACCGGTAATTGAATTGCCAATCTTAAACAACTTTTTTAAACCCCACTGATTCTTTATTATATGACGGCTCATTTTAAAGCTCTTTCTGTGCTTTTCAAAATGAGCCATCATACGATAAAGTCAACCATTTCCAAGCAGAGCTATCGCATTTTGAAACCATCTTCTTTTTTGCATAAATTGAAAAAAATTGTCTATCAGCAAAAAATTCAATAACGTACAAAAAAAAATGGATCAATAAGCTTCAAAATTGAATCAGTTTTAGGTTTTGGCAAGACGAATACGACTGCAAAGGTTGGCGATAATTAAAACCGTTCGTTTTGAATTGACGTTGAATTGGAAGGAAAAAAAAATCCAAAAGTGACCACATACACACACACACACACACACATTTTTGGGATCCGGACACTTTCTAAAAACATCATTTTCGAACTCAGCGACCTAGAAAACATAGAAAAACATCAAAATTAGGCAATCCAAAATTTCCACCATTATTACAAAGCTTTCGAGAAAGCAATACTGAATACTGTACATTCTTTAATTATATTTTGTATCATTATTTTTATTTAATAAACGGTTTATAAGATCAGTAAAACACTACTGAACCGTCGTAACGTGTAAAAAAAAAAATTGGTAGGCAAACTGTTTCAACGTAAAAAGATCAACTGTGATCAATATTAATATTATATTTATTTGATACATATCACAATTAAATTGACTATACGCACCCTGATTCGTAATAAATTACTAAGTATACAGATTACCATAAAACAGTATCTCGGCAGGTCTATATTTTAGAGTAGAAAGTGAATCGCAAAAATTTATCTATTAAGGCGCACCTGACAGTAAATTCTGATTATTCATTGTCGCCGTATGGCGTAGAGAACGATAAGATTCACTTTGATTTGTGTGCTGTAAATTCAAAACTATATCTTCCTATCTACAGCAAGTTATCATTTTAATGATCTATTCTCAATTGTACGTCAGCCTTCTTGAATGGTTGCACTATATGCAAAATGAGGCAATAATATCAAATCGATGTGAATTGTAGCGCGGTTCAAATCGCAATTGGCGTTGTAACGAAAAATTGCCAAAATGAAAGTTTCTACAAGTGTAAAGTCGCAAAGTCACGGAAAGGCTCAACAATTCATTACAGCAGTCATTCGTAAGTACAACATTGTAATAATATTCATTAAAGACGATTGACCACCATAAAAAACATTATATGTCGGATTACAGTAAATTTGATGTCAATCTCAATCGGCATAATCTGCGGCTGGTCATCCCCGGTAATACCACAACTACGTTCAAATCATCCACCAGTCGGCGACACACCAGTGAGCCACGATCAAATCTCATGGATCACAAGTATACCAGGAATAGGTGGTTTCATAATAATACCCTTCTGCGGCAGTCTGAGCGAGCGAATAGGTCGTAAAAATTTCGCCATGTTGACCGGTCTACCGCACATCGTCTCCTGGCTTCTCGTCACCTTCGCTCGGAACATGAACCACATCTACGCGGCACGATTCATCGCTGGGATGGGAATTGCGATGTCGATATTCATCGTACCGGTTTACACGAGTGAAATCGCCACCGAGGACATACGCGGCCTCCTAGGTAGCTTGTTGCTCTTCTCCATGAACATCGGTATACTTTTCGCCTACGCGGTCGGTGCATTTCTATCCTATCGATTACTCGGCAGCCTCAGTCTTACCTTCTCGATCGTCTTCGTCGTCGCTATGTTTTTCGTACCCGAGACGCCGGTCTACCTCGCGCGACGCAATCGTCAAGACGAAGCTCGCAAGTTTGTACAATCTTATCTCTCTTTTTCTCTGCCTCTAACTTAACTGTGATTTATTACTGCATAATGATACTTGCAGATCGCTGATGTTCTACCGTGGCAACAATCGAGCTCTCGTCGAGCAGGAATTAATTCATCTGAGATCGCAATCTTCGTCCGATCATTCGTCTAAAAGGAATGTGAGCTTGAGCGAGTTTTTTCGCGATCGCGCTACGCGCAAAGGTTTGGTAATTTCAATGGGACTTCTCGCTGCACAACAACTCTGTGGTATTGTTCCTATGGTAAGTATTTTAAACACACACCATCTATTCGATTTTTGAAAAAAAAAATTTCTTTTCAGACAAACTACGCGGAAACGATCTTCAAACTGGCCGGCTCGTCGGTTTCCTCGGAGATCTCGTCGATCATAGTGGCGACCATTCAGCTCGTCGGCTCGCAAGCGTCGACGATGCTGATGGAACGAGCTGGTCGCCGATTGTTGAGTCTGATCTCTTGCTTGGGTATGGCTACGAGCCTCGGTATCGTCGCCACGTTCTTTTATCTGCAAAAAAACAATTACGACGTCAGTTCGATCTCGTGGTTACCGCTGATTGCGCTCTCGTCGTTTATCATCACCTACTGCTTGGGTATAGGTCCGGTACCTTTCGTCGTTGTGTCGGAGGTTTTCGATTTGAACGTCACTAGTTTGGCTACCACGTTGTGCTTCGTTTTCTTCTTCGTCATTAGTTTCATGGGGATCAGAACTTTCGATCTGATGATGGAGTATCGCGGTATCGATGGATGCTTCTTCATGCTCGCGGGGATTTCCGTTGCTAGCTTTGTTTTTTGCTACTGTTTGTTGCCGGAAACGAAGGGGCGCAAACGCGAAGATATCATCGATGAACTTGCGGGAATCGATGAAACTCGCCGCGAACGAAAGATCGCTTTGTACGAAGGTACTGGTGGTAAGCTTCTTGCGAATGCGGAGCCAATTTAAATTTTAATATTATCGGTGGTACTTTTACGTGATAATTAATTTTTGAAATGTGATATTTTGTCGGATATTTAATCGAATGTTGTATCTTCGTTGGGTTGAATTATGTGCCATAAGTTTATTTGCGGGGCCTATCGAAGTCGCTCGATTTGTAAATTGTTGAGAAAGAAATTACGAACAAAAAAAATTATGTATATATATGAAGTATTAGGCATATTGCTTATTTGATAGACAGTGTACTGTGATCTGATCTTTCGTCGATTTTTTTTTTGCTTGACAGTCAAGTTTTTATAGGCCTCGCGCCTAGTTATTGTGCTAGGTTACTCTAATTTTGAGACTGTAATATTTAATCTTACACACTATTTACAGCCTTAGTCATGTTCTTTTAAGCTCAGAAAATTTACAATAATGTTTTATCAATAGTTGATCAAAATTTCAGCTGGAATCGAGTTTTTTTAGTAAGGTAGGTATACCCAATATGGGACTAGTTTTGAAAAACTGCCATAACTTTTTACTATTAATGAATTTTTCAACGGGGGTCATTTCGTTTTAAAGCTGCCCGTTTATCCTTTAAATCGAGCCATGCACGATATTTTAGGTGAAAGCTAGCCCGATTTATTGCACTTTGAATGCAACTATTTTTTTTTGGTTCGAAAAAAACAGTGTACCCAATATGAGTCTATTAGAGAAAAAGGAATTTTTACTTATATGAATCATACGAGATATGTATAAGTAAGTTAAAAAGCCAAGATTTATCACTTTTCAAGTACTATAAGCTAATTAGTACGATGTGACAATGTTACAGTCACATATAAACATTAATTTTAAAAAATATAATGAAAATCGAAATTCTATCATTGACAAGTGGAATAAGTACTTTTATTTTGACTAACGGTCGAGTTTTGTCTTAAGTTACTCGCAGAAATTCAAAACTGGAACATGAAAAAACATTAATCTGGTGTTTTTTCTTATTAATGAAAATTTCTGATGAGTAATTTTGAAAGGGTAAAAGAAGACAAATCGAATGGCGTATCGCAGATTTATGCTAAAATATATTAAGCTACTTTAAACAATAAATATTTAAGTGCATGAAATTCAATGAGGTCGACGACTTGCTTGTCTAAAACACTAAATGGCTACTGGAAAACGGATTTCGCGTTCGGGGATAATTTAAATCGATGGAACTTTCATTATTTGATACTATAAACATAATGTCTTAGTTTAGCACTGCCAAAGTATCGCGAACATATCAAAACCGATGATAGTTCCATATTGGTTATAGTCCCATATTGGGTTCACCTACCTTATATGTATTCCTCTAATTTGTAAAAAGCGCCAATATTTATAATACCCCTACTAACTTACGAGGTAATAAATATACATCGATTTAAATATTATAAAAAAATAATCCTTACAACACCACCCCTTTCTATAAAACCTGTCAAAACATTTAATTAGCAACATTTCGCGCAAATCAGCGAATTAAATTTTTAATATCATTTATGATGAAATATAAAAGAAATTAGAGGTGGGCAGTAAAGTCGCGTTACAAATAACGAAATAAGTGTCTGCATAGTGATTCCGGAGTTACCCCACCATTGATTGAAAGATATTATGGTGAGTTTGGTGGATTTATTTTTCTCAAGACTGAAAACAAAATAAGACGGACTAACCTATACGTCTCTCAAATATTTACCGTATAGCAATTCGTAACCCTTTCTGATCATCTTTTTCAATTAAATATATTGAAAGTTAATATACTCACGATTGAAGTTGCTGATAAAACTAACTTTCGTCGGTGTGATTTCATCCGAGACGCACACGAGAAGCAAGAAATGATAGTCACTGCGAGTTTCCCGCAAGCGGCGAAATTTGGCTGCGGTTGATATATAAGATGCCGTAAGGTGCGCGTGTTGCGAGAGGTTCCCTCGAGTACCACCGCGGAGCCACAATCGGAGTCGCGTCAGTGACTCTCATTAGCTCTGAGCGAAGGTCCCTGGATCCCGGGCAGAGAGTGCCGCAGCCTCGTCGGCTGTTAGCCTCCGCCGTCAGCTCATCGAAGAGAGGAAGCTTCGGCCGATCTTTCGAGCTGGGCGCGAGCGTGTTGGTCAAAGTAAAGTCATGTGCGTTTCGTACACCTTTACCATGGGTGAACTCAACAGGGCCTACTCCGAGGAAACTTCCACTTTTTTTTGGCTTTTTTTTACTTGTTTGTATTGAAGTTTTAAAAGCAATTGAGGAAGCTCTGAAAAACTCTTCTCAAATACAGTCAGTTTCTGTTTTTAAGAAATAATTAAACAGTTACCTTCGAAATGAAATATTTACTAACGAAAACGATATGTGCTATCAGGGGTTTCGTTTTTCATATTTCAACTAAAATTCAAGCTCGCTATAAAAAGACCTGTGACAGTAAATATTAATAAAGCTTATATGACCACTGGCTTTTATTATTTGCAAAAAATCTAAGTATGTTTTACTATAAAACAAAATTAGCCATGGAATATTGATGCTTAGTACAAAAAATGACTAATCCTCTGATAAGAGTATGTGTGCAGCTTGAACCTCTCGTAGATTTCAATATTTTCTACAAAATAATATCTGGAACATTATCTATTTCATTCATATATCGAGGTGTGTACACATAGTATATCAATATTTGATATTTGATATCCGACCTGTGCAAAGATAAAGTCGAACCGCAATTGAAGGTGGGGTACAGCGATTTTAATTAAAAAAGCTCAATGAAGGAAACTGTATGAATGCAGTTTTTTTATTTAAAGCATTAAAATTTTGAAAATAATATTACATTATGAGTGGAGGTATTATGAAATTAATAGAATCCACATAAGCTTGAACACTTCACTGATTGACTTCTTGAGCAATTTGTTACTCTATTCGAGTAATAGATTTGAGTACGTTTTTTGTGACTACTTAAATAAATTGAGTAAAATCTTTTCCTGTGCTTTAATAGAATTTCGCATTCGGTGAAAATTAGTTTTGAATAAAGCAGCGTTTAATATGCACCTCACAGCGTAAAGCAAAATAATCGCGAAAATTTAGCGTTCCATCGATAACCGAGGCAAAAGCTTAAGATATAGTATGTATAGCAAAGCAGGCTACATCGAAGAGCTCGTGCACGTTATATACACGTATATAGGTTCGCAGCTGACGTCGGTTCGACACCGGCTGGCTGCTCTTGCGCGAGCTTATAATATTGCGCGAGAGCGCGCGCGGCAACATTTGGACGTTCCAAGATGACGACGACGATTCGAGGCCGTCGTCGTCCTGGAGAGGAAACCCGAGGGTTCGAGAGATTCGCTATATCGGCGCGTCAGCTTGCAACGGCTGCCTCTGCCTCGACGCGAGAACCCTAAAAACGCGCGCGCCCACCCGCCGCCCGCCCGCCTGCCATAGCATTATATACACCAGCTTGGAGCTCCACGTCGAGCCTCTAATCTATCCGATCGATCGCTGTTTTTCTTTATTCTCGGGCGTCAGTAACACTTTTGCGCCGTGAACCCAAAGAAAAGATTCACGCAACTATGTACGATCAGACAAGAGTTTCACGCTTTTCACGCTATACTGATCGCTCTTTTTTTTTTACTTATGTCCGTGAATTATACTTGCTTGAGATATTTCCATCTTCTCATTAATTTACTCTTTTAGAATTGAAACAGTGCATAGAAGAATTCTTTTAGAATTCAACAGTGCGCGTAGTTACCAAAATATTTAATCTATAGATTTTTGTTCCGTTTTTATGATGTTATTTTTATTCGTTGAAGGAACGTTAAATTAGGCAAGGAAGCTTTTTTTATTTCCTAATAACAATTTTCAGTTTCATTCATTTCCAACACAATATGAAATTGTAATATTGTACTAAATTGCAGTTGGAATAAAACTGTATTCAAGAAAGTAGTGATATCTATTTATGTGCTGGCAGGCATTTAATACTTGCGTGAGGCTTGTTACTGTATGAGTAGTCAATGGATTAATTTAATCTAAATTTTTGTTCCTTTTTATGATGTTATTTTTTTATTTCTTGAAGATGTCTGACTCAACTATGCTTATTCTACTTACAAAAAAAATTGATGTTAGCATTTCATATTTATTTCATTATTTTATTGCAAAGCTGTACTAGAATGAAATATGAATGACATACTTTTTTTTTAATTTTAGCTCTTTTTTTATTGAAAATTCCGTTAAATAAATAAGAGTTATTATTAAAAATATGACACGACTATTAAGCGTCGGCGATTATAGGGATTTGATGACGACAGACAAAACAGCGACGGGTATCCTCTCTCTGTATATATACTCATAAAGCCCACGAATGAAAATTCGTAAGCGTAAAATCCCCCTTTACAATCAATGTACACAGAGAAGAGCCATATAGCCGCGGTCCATTCAAGTTCTGTTGACTGTTGCCGGAATTGCCACTCGATCGGCATCTGCTCGTGCGGACTTTGTGCATGGCGGATGAAAACATTTTGCAAAGAGTCAAGCGCTCTCTCTTCCTCTCTTTTCCCCCAACTCTTCTCATCCCACGCTCTTACCCATCTTTTGTTTTTAACTTTCTGCCTTTTTGAGCTTCGACCAAGCGCGCAACACCCTTTCACAAAAGCTTTCCTCGCCATCTATTAAGCAATGATTATCACTGTTCAATAGCAGAAACAATAACGAGTTTATTAAACCCTTAATTTAGCTTATATCATCTCTGTTATGTACAAAATGGGAAATTTTCGCGAATTATCATAATACAGAACAATGAGTCGGAATTTAGTTATTAAAAAATTACTCCAGGTCACGGACGTTGAAAAAGTTTTCAAGTCTATCTTGAAGATAATTAAAAACGAGAGGAACTTATATGTACATTGCTAGAATTTTTCAGTACGGCGCCAGACTCCTACGGAATGCCTGAAATCTACATTTCATCGAAATAAAAAGGTCCTGGCGCGGCCGTGGATGAAAAGAAAAAAAAAAGTAAGTGCGCGCGGTAAAGAAATCATATAAAAAGCTCATTGAATTTCGAGCGAGCAAACAAAATTATCATGGATTTGTTCATATTTCAATCGCATCTGCCTTTTATATGAGCGAGACAGCAGCAGCAAAGAGAGGGAAGAAAATGATTTTTCTTTTCTTTGGCCGCCGCCTTCTCTATTTTCTTTGTTATAAGCGTCGTTCTCGCCATTTTTCTTTCATTTGGGCGTCTTAGCGAGCGAGAAGCAGACTTTCTTTTTTTTTTTTGCGCAGTGGCTCTGGAAGTGTAGCGCGCTTGCTCGCGAGGTTCTCTATCGTCGCAGAGCGGCGATATCTCGGCGCGTTCTTACGATCTCTACTTGGCCCAATATCTTCTGCGAGGCTTTAGTAGTCTTCGTCTCTCTCGCTCTCTCTCTCTCTCTCTCTTTAGCCAGAGAGGCGCGCGCGCGCGTTGGCTTTCTACCCTCGCAGCGAAAGCTTTTCCACCCCTGCGACGTTTAGCCGGTCTCTCTCTCTCTCGTGTGCGCGCCTGGAGGGGGTAGTTTTATTAAAACTCCCGTCAATAGGGAGGTGAGGAGAAGCGTAGGGGGAGTGCTCTATGCCAGCGCACAAATGCGAGCAAGCGAGAGAGAGAGAGAGAGAGAAATGAAGCACGTGAGAGAGAGCAAGAGAGATAGAGACAAGTGCTTTGCACAATGCCGCTGCCGCGCTACCTCGTAAAGAGAGACAAAGAGAGAAAGCTTTGCTAGAAATGATCTTTCCTATATATATAGTTTCGTTTTTATTTTTGCTCTTTTATCTTTCATTTTTCTTTTTTTTTTTACTTTTCTCGAGTTTTGTGACATTTAATTAATTTTTTTTTATTGCGATAAGCCCAACTGCAAAATTTTGTCAACGTTTTTTTAAATGATTGCAGTGATGAGAAAAAAGAATAAGTAACGCGATGAGTTGGAGTTGCCAATACGCAGATACGTGCAAAATTTAGATTCGCTTATTTTTTATGCGTCAATTTATAATTCAAAGTTTATGTTCCATGAAAATTTGATTATTTAAAGAGTTGAATCGTTGAACTACAATTTTAACGCTTAGTCTGTATGGATATCTAAATTATTTGAAAAGTCTTAATTTCATACTTTTCAATAAAATATTATGGCGTGATATTTTCTTCCAAACAATCGCCACACAGAATATTTTCTGAAAAAACATTTGGTTTTAAATTAACATACCTTTTTTGTAATATTAAAGTCAATAAGATCGATACTTTCCTCACTATTTTTTAAAAGCGTATGCCGTAAAATTGTTTGTAAAGGTATTCTAGCTGTACGATCGTTGGAAATCCTTCAACCAGAAATTTTTTTTTTAAATTTATTGATAAGGTATACATGCAGACTATTATTCTATTTCCAATGTAGAGCATTAAAAAATTTTCGAAAAGATTACGTTAGTGATCGTGTTGCCCCCCTCCCGCTATGCAGCGTTCCCCTATGTAAAAATTTAACGGGTCGGAATTTGTATAGAATACGGTTTATTTCACGATATTAATGTTATTCAATTATTTAATATATTTTTAAAAATGGCAAAAAAGTTGCGAGTATTAATAAGGAATCAGAATAGTGTTACGGATTATTTAATTTTACATAAAGTAGGAAAAGTCTATCAATCATAAGTGCGATCAAAATTTAATAAAACATACTCTTTGAAAAATAAAGTCACTTTTCTTTAAGCGCATAACTTGATAAAACCACAATACTTTGACTTGGTTTTGTTAGGATTTTCAAAATCTTAGAAAGTTAATTAAGTGACAGGTGCTTTATTGACAGGTGCTTTGTAAGTATCGTTTTTATGCCGTATTTACGACTTACGATTTGCAATAAACTGTACACGCAAAATATTATTCTGTGCGTATAAACTTGATACATCTATAGTTTTATAGAAAATAATGTAATAATAATATTCACTATATTATACCTATTTTTTAGTGGTATAGATATTAATTTAGAGATTCTCAACTTTTCCTCGTGTATAGTTAGTTAAATTTGCCAATATAACTGTTGAATTTCATCAAATGATCGCAATACAAGCGGGTTCGGAAGCATGGACACATGGAGATAAATGAAAATGTTATAAAATTATTCAAACTTATTTTCACCTCTGTATAAAAATTATTAATGATTTAATCCTTTTTGAATAATAAAAAAAAATACAAATTTTTTAGTTGTGTTACTCTCACCGGGTATTCATGTGTGTGGATATTGATTACGTCTAATGTTTTATTTTCAAAATAGCTAATTATATTAAATTCGTCATCAAAAAAATTGAGTAAATAAAAAATTGAGTTTACATATTGAACTAGGAAGAAATTTGAAATTCGTCAACCCTCAGATCTTCAGTGCTCTTTTTTTCCTATTACCTACAACGCTAGTATAGGGTGTATTCAACTACTGTTGATAATGTAGTTTTTTACGCGAATCATATCGACTGAGTAGTGGCGGCGCTAGTAAACGGTTGTGATGGCGTCTACTCGCGCCATTACCTCGCTACAGTTGTTTTGGAGTTTGAATTTAATTGTGTTGTGTACGTTATAAATGTCAAGAAAAAAACATAAATAACAAGTTTTACAAAATGTTAGTAGTCATTTTTTTAAAATATCTTTGAATTTTATATCTTAACTTGGTGAAAAAACTCGATACTATAATTAATGATTCGATTTTGCTATATAAATCGACGATAAATCATGTTTTATTATAACCTTTTTTCATAAAGTATGGAAACTGTTTTTATATTTAGTTTCTTACATAAATTTTACTTTTCAGGGAACCATCAAAGCAAGAAAGTGTTTCAAGACAATCATCGGTAGGAAAAAATATTGAAATAAACATATACTTTTACACTAGCAGTTTATAAATTACAAGTGCATTTATTTAAATGTTTAATGTGTTTTCAATATAAAATCAAATATAAACTATTACTCAATTCACATTAAAATTAAATTGCAGATTTTGAAAGCTCCAAAGCAGCGGCAACCTTTGCAAATTGTTGCTACAAATCCCTCGTCATCAGAAAGCTCTCCTACTATAAAACTCAAAAGACGTGTTAGTTTTGCCAAAAATAAAAGGATAAGGTATATATATATAAATTCATAACCAGTAATATAATGTACTAAATTTAGAATGTCTTATTGTATTATTATTGAATGCTTTCATAATACTTGACTGTATGATACTTTTCAGAGAATTCTGCAACGAGGTTGAACCAAAAGAAGGTTTGGATGATTCATATGAAGAACATGATCTTAGTAGCACAAAAAGCAGCAGTGGTAATAGCACAGATCAGCCTCTAGTTATCAGTGTTGCATGCGAGGACAAAGAGAATTTCCCAATTCAATTATTTCTACCTACCGATGAATTTGAGTGCAAAGAAATACAACCATCTCCTCCTTGTATTGAAGGGGATAATTTGTCACAATGTGAAATGGAAATGGATAATTCAATCAATACGTCTCAATCAACAAATGCTGAAGTACAAAATAAAGAAACAACATTGACTAATGCAACAATATATTTTGATGATGGTATGGATATAACAGCTTCTATTCAACCTCAAATAATTTCTGCACATGTTGGAGAAGACGATTGTTACAATGATACTCTTTCCGTATCTCAAACATATATTGAAGATGTACCTATGGAAATGACAGAAAATCTGCAATCAATACTTTCTAGAAAGTTAATGCAGGCTCAAAATACAAATCATAATGTAAATTTTGAAAGTAACACTGAAAATTTCACAGAAACAGTCTCAGCAATTTTAGGAATTGGAAATGTGAAAAGATTATTAGAATCACAACATACAAAACTACTTGCGAGAAATTCTGAAAATGAAACTGAGTGTTTTACTGATGCACCTTTGGAATTTACTTCAGTAATTCCAAGTTCAACATGGATACGACCACATAATCAGAGCCAAAGTAATTGCGAAACTGAAAGATTCAATTGTAAAACTATGGAATTTACTGAAGTTGCACAAATTCATGACATTATGTGTAAAAATAAAACAGAAGGTACAGTTAATGCATCAGACGAAGTTGTAAGAACCCTCATAGCTCAGGAAGAAAGTAAAATATCAGATGCATATCTAAAACAAACTCAGCATAATGAAATTTCTCTAGAAAAAAATAATATTTCTTCTAATAACTCAATAGTAGCAACTGAAGCAAGTTCAAACCAAAACTTAATTAATCAATCTAGCAATGTAGCTTGTAGTTTATTAGAGAAAATGACAGAGAAAACCAATATTTTTCCTAATGCATCAATAGAAATCACTGAAGCAGTTCCTGTGTACAATGAATTAAAAACATTGCCTTTGAGTAGAACAGAAATTCAAAAAGAAATACTCCAAGAAAAATCTAAACTTCCTACGGATGCATCAATGGAAATGACTGAAATGATCGCCAGTGAGAACAAAATTGGTCAAGATACTGAATTTAAAAATAAACTACTAGAAATAGACACAAGCAGAACTAAAGTATTTTTCAATACATCTATGGAAATGACTGAGGCAGTTCCTAATTGTCAGAAAATTATTCATCCTAATGAAATTATATCAAAAACTCATCCAGGAAATATGCAAGATAAAACAAAACTTTTCCATGATAATTCAATGGAAATGACTGAAGCTCTTGGTTTCAGTAAAATACAAAAATTTAATAATTACAAAAATCAGTCAGTGGTACCAGAGAAAGAAAAGACTCAATTCTTTGAATTTGCAGGAAAAACTCAACCAGGAAGCATACCAGATAGAACAAAAGTTTTCAATGATAATTCAATGGAAATGACTGAAGCACTTGGCTTCAATCATTACAAAAATCAGTTAATGGCACCACAAAATGAAAAGAGTCGACTTTTAGAAATTGCAGGTATAACTCAATCAGGAAGCATGCCAGATAAAACAAAAGTTTTTAATGATAACTCAATGGAAATGACTGAAGCACTTGGTTTCAGTAAAATTCAAAGATTTAATAATTGCAAAAATCAGTCAGTGGTACCAGATAAAGAAAAGACTCAATTCCTCGAAATTGCAGGAAAAACTCAACCAGGAAGCATACCAGATAGAACAAAAGTTTTCAATGATAATTCAATGGAAATGACTGAAGCACTTGGCTTCAATCATTGCAAAAATCAGTTAATGGCACCAGAAAATGAAAAGAGTCGACTTTTTGAAATTGCATGTAAAACTCTGTCAGGAAGCATACCAGATAAAACCAAAGTTTTCCATGATAATTCAATGGAAATGACTGAAGCACTTGGTTTTAATGATATTCAAAAATCAAATCATTGCAAAAATCTGTTAATAGCGCCAAGGAATGAAAAGACTCAACTCTTTTTCAATGCATCAATGGAAATAACAGAAGCCGTTCCTACGAGCAATAAAAATAATAAATCAGATCTCACTACAAATAAAACTCATCACGAAGTGACGCAAAACAGAACAAAAGTTTTTAATGATAAATCTGTGGAGATAACAGAAGCTGTACACCATCATAATAGAATCTCACCACTCAACAAGTTTGACAACAATCAAACATCCGGGCCAAGACAGGAAAAGACCAAAATATTTTTCAATACATCCATGGAAATGACTGAATGTACACCTGCATTACTCACAAAAATTAATCAGCCTGTTGCAGGTGTACAAAAGACTCGTGAAGATATAACCCTTCAGAAAACTGAATTCTTCTGTAATAAATCGATGGAGATTACGGAAGCAGTTCCTGCATATCACCATATTCATCAATGTACTACTGGTAAACAAGACAATCAACAAGAAATAATGGAAGATAGGACAAAAATATTTGAAAATAAGTCAATGGAAGTAACTGAAACTATGCTTAATTACAATAAATCTTATTTATTGTGCAATCCTAACAATCAGCTTGCAGAGCTAGGACAAGAACAAACCAAGTTCTTTTGTAATGCATCAATGGAAATCACTGAAGCTGCTCCAGCAGTCAGCAGAACTCACGAGCTTGGATCTGAATTGAAAAGTAGCTTTTGCAGAAATTTTCCAGAACAAACAGAAATTTTCCAAAACAGGTCAATGGAAATGACAGAAGCAATTGAGAATTCTTGTAGTAAAAACTACAATATTGAAAAATCCATGGAAAAATCTGAAATTAATGATAGATTGCAAGAAAAAACAGGAGTATTCCCAAATATGTCAGTAACAGAAACCATTCCAGTGAATAAAGAAATTTGGAAGTGTAATGTAGAAAACAGAGCAGATACATTGAGGCAGTCTAATAATTTAAATGAAAATCTTGGAATTGAAGTTATCAACTCTGACAGTAAAACCATAAGTGTTTCTAGAGACGACAAAACCAAACATTTTAATAATAAGTCGATGGATTTCACAGAAATTATACCAGTACTAGATCATCAAAGTGTATCAAGTTATGTTCAAAATGAAGTTCCAAATTCAATGACAGACAAAACTAAGAATTTTTACAACAATTCAATGGAGATTACTGAGGCTGTGATGAAAAATCAAAATTCAATTTGTGCAAATCCTTCAATCTTGTCCGACTCAGTAAAAGAATCAGAAAGATTGCATCAGTATGACAGCATTTTGCCTAATGAAATAAATATTCCGAATCTTAATCACTCAAACGGTAAGAAAGATAATGCCTTTAATAGATCTAGTTACAGAGATAAAAGCTTCCACCGAATAACTACAGATGAATTGCATACTTTATGTGCATCCATGAATTTGCCAACTCAAAACTATACAACTGAAAGAAGCACAACTTTGCAAAATGATTACATATCTGTATGCAACGACGTAAATGTTCTACGAGATTCTTTACAAAAAAATAGTATATTTCAGCAAAATTTTACAATTGGAACTGGTATTAGTATAGTGATGGACAATAATATGCAAATCTCTACCGATGTTAGTGAAAACTCGAAAAAACAAGATAATTTACAATTATATTCCAACACGAATGGCGATTCAGTTGAAAGAAGTGTGACAACGCGTAAGGAAGAATTTGAAATTATACCTGCTGGAACAGAATCTCAAAAAATATATAACACTAGCGATAAACATGTTTCAGCAGAAGAAAATTTCAGAATTTCCGAGATGAAATCGATGGATTTGGATATTGGAAATACGCAAAACCAAGACGTGTTCAATATATCGAATAAATCTCATAAAAATACCACGAGTGGCAATGATACGCAATATTCAGAATCTAATATTTTGAATGACAAACAAACTTGCGAAACACAAAGCAACATTCACAGTTTGGATAAGAGTGAAACGCTTCCGAGGCAGGATATTTCATCAACTTTTTCAAGAAATCAAAAACCGTCTACTAAAAGAAAATCCGCGGAGATGGATGAAAATTTTGAAATTGCCGAAAATAGTTTGAAAAGATTGCCATCAGATAATACAGATTTTCTCATAGCAACCATGGGTTTTAGAACTGAGTTGTCTCATCCTCTGATTATAAATGATAAAACTACTATAAAAGTTCGTTCTGCGCCTTTGAAGGATAATGCTCACGCTTTTAGTTTTTGTTCCAATGAAACTATTCGACCTGAAGAAAATCTCAGTAGAGGAGAACATGAAAAATCTTCAAAGTCTATAACAACTACTACGATAGAAAATGAAGTGTTTTATGAAGAATGCAATTCTTCGAATAAAGAAAATGAAATTCCCGTAAATAAAGAGTCTTCTGGAAAGACGGCATCGTTTTCCGAAAATTCTATGAATCAACTTGATGAAATTCAACCACCTTCGTTTTTGTGTTCAGACAGTTTTCAAACTGATTCACTCATTGATGCAGCAATGCTAGATAAATCATCAGATGTAATATCTAGTGAAATTATCCAAAAGTTAGTAAATGTAATACCCAAAAAATCATACTGTCCAGAAAATAGCGATTCGTCTAGTTCTCAGAATTCATCCACGAGAGAAACAAGTCAAAGTTTAGAAAAGGACGTTCAACCTTCAATCAATATATATGGAGTAGAGACAGCGAAGCATTTTAACAAAGACAATAGTAAACCAGTTAATAAACTAACATTTTTCAATAATTCAAAAAATTTGAATGAATCAGCAATCAGTCTCATAAATGAAGAAGGTATAAATACAGATCCTCTTGCACCCTTTACATCATTGACGAAAAGCATTGAAAGTTGTGAAAAAAGGTACAATCTAATTATTTTTCGTCATTGAATCAATATCAAATATAACGTAACTAGAAATGTGTTATAAAATATTGTTACAGGGACGATTGTATATGGACCATACGAAAAATTGACCAAAAAACGGTAGCAGTAGATTTCATATCCAAATCATTTGTAGCAATTATAAGGCTGAATGAAATTGAAAAAGCCTGCATAAAAGATATTGATAATATTGAATTCATATCTCGTCTTCATTGTAAGTATACATTGCACAAATATTTCTGTGGCTACACGGCATAACGACTTAAGTCCATTTTCGTGATTTTGACTAATGTATTTTTGAAATTGGAATAAAATATGTAATATCAGTAAGTTGCTTTCAACGAGTAATTTAAAAGGTTTGAATTATTGTTTATGCAAGCTCTATATCAATTTCAAAAAACGATTCATTAATGATAAACATTTTATTACAATTTCAAAAACACAAGTAAAAATCATGAAAATGGACTTAAGTCGATATGTTGCGCAACAAAGGATTTGATTAATGCATCGATAAACAACTTTTCTTTTATTTCCAGGTGGTTCAAAGAATATTTTATTGAAAATTGTTCATCGTTTGCTACTATCTAAATTGAAGCCTGATAAATTATTATCAGAATATAAGATGTACGATGATGTTCTACCACTGTTGGATTGCATTTCAAATGAAGTCATCTTGGCAATGAATTTTATGTTTGATTTGGAGCGATTAAGTTCACTGAATTTATTAAGTGTAGAAAGTGAAAGGTAATGGAGTTTTATAAAGCGTTATAGAATTAAAGTTGTTCTCACTGCAATGTTTTTATGTTTTTCTAGAGTATTGTTTATGGTCTCATCCAAAAAAGCAAATATAATTTTGAAAATCTCATTGATGCTTAAAGTTTTCAATGAGATTAGCCCAGATGATGTTACTGTAGAATGTGTACTAGGCGATGTCAGGTAAATTTGTCATTTATTCTATAATTCATTCAAAACAATATGTAATTTTAATGTAATTTTATTAAATCTAAAATATTAATTTCAGAATAAATGACATTAAACAGTTATTAGTAAACACTAAGAAAGATTCGTCATTTTTGAGCAGATACATTAACGATGTCAAAGATTATATTATGTTAATGGAAGAATCTACTCATATGCAGAGATAAAAAAATGAGTACTATGTGCATGGCAATACTTATACTAAGAAATCAGAGGAAATCATTCATCTAGAGTTTTTATAAAAAATTTTGTAAATAGACTACCGTACGAGTATAAAATACGATTATATTTACTTAACAATGTAAGGCTAGTAGTTTTCGATTGAAATATTTTATTATATACTTTTATATTGATTAATTTTATAAAATACATCAATGTGTACATTGTACAGTATAGTGATAGTATAAAAATATTTTTTAGAACATGTGACTCAAACATATTATAGCTATCAAAATAAAAAAAAAATTAATATAGATCAATAATAAAACCAATTTTTTCATAAAGAAAATGTTATATTGATCAATAGTTCACGGATTCACTATTCAATATATTTTAGATATTTTAAGAATAATTTACAGATTTAGTTTGAAGATATCAAGATTCGTGTCGAAAAATATTCGTATACTTTTATGCCAACTGATGTTTCACAGAACGTCTTTTACAGAATGAAGTACTCAAAGCTAGTTTATTGTAACAAATATTCAGTTCAATCAGTTAGGTAATTTGAGCAGGCATAAAAACTGGAAAAAATTTTAACTTACGACTTCATCATCGATTTCACTATATAAACCTCAACAAAAAGACATTCTTTCATTTTTCTTACATTTTTTAATAAAATTAATAATAAAATAGATATATTAATACGTAACGACACGCGCATAAATACAATCGTTCTTTAATTACATAGTAATAATCAATCATTACGTTACCTTCTTCGGTTTTATTTTGCGTCGAAGTTTCTTTCTTTTCTTATAGATTGAAAGAAGGTATGTATATGTACCATATCATTTTTCACTGTATAAGCACGGCCATTGTTAACCGTACAGAATTCATCTTCCGAGTTTGCGGCGCTGCTCCCTTAATTTCCCATACATATTTTCAAGGGAGCTATAACAAATGCTTAGGGGTGGGTAAGGCGGAACGGACACAGCGTTGGGCAGAATACGTTCTAGCGCTGTTAAAAATACTAATTTTATGGAAACTCTCTGATGATGTTGCGCGTTCCAACATTTGAAAATTGTAGTACTATATACAGATTGCTTGAACTTTTCTAACATTAATTTTATCCTTCATCATACTTTAACATGTTCACGCCGACAGCGTATTTTTTCGATTTTTAAAAAAATATTTTTTGAATATTCATCTTAAAAATAGCGTATTTCTGAAATTACTCTTTTTTTATCTTAGAAAATGTCTGAAAAAAAATGTAAAACAGTGCAGTTGTATTGAAGTAGTCTGAAGAATTACCAATAAGTAGTAATAAAGTGGTGCAGCGGTCTAATATTTGAAGACTATATTATTTTAATAGCTATAAGATGACTAACCATTTATGGCAATGGATATAGCATGAAATCACAAAAATTATTCAGCAAAATTTTGTATGAAAATTTATTGCATATTTTTAAATGCTAATTATTATAAATTACATCTATGTACAGTCCAATAAAAATAAAAACGTAAGTTTCTAAGTCAGTAACTATGACTCTAACACGTTATAAATACATAAAAATTAAAAAACTATATGCTAACAATCAACATACTCATTGTCAGATTCATGAACATCACTATTGTGTGCCTCATCATTGTTGCTGGAATTGGAACTAATACTTATTGAAGAATCATATCCTTCTTTCTCTTCCTTTTTTAGTCGAGCTTTATATTTTGCATATTTATAACCATACCTTTCAACATCTTCTTCATCAAGTCCGTACACAAAATCTTCATCATCGCTCGATAGATCATTACCGATATTAAGTTTTTTCATAGCATCTCTCATATCATTCTCTTCAACTGATCCTCCTGAATATTCGGAATCTGGATATTCATTTTTCCAATTCGATTCTGAATTTGAATCTTCTGATTCTTCCCTGCATTCCTCTTCATTGTCCCTGTAATAATCTTCAAAAACTAGATTTTCTTCTGCTGGTAAAACTGACACTAAATCATCAATTCTTATAGCATCTCTTGTTTGAGTATAATATAGATCATATACATATGCAGTATCCGTCTAAAAATACAGATAAAAGGAATATTAATATACATGTGTAATTAAATATTGAAAAACTATTATACTTGATGAGTTAAAGTAATAACAATGCATACCTTGTCATCTGGAATAGCTTTTGTGTCTTCTACATCGATAACATTGATTACATCTTCGTCCAAATCATCAATCATAGATGTGTCTAACGATCTCATGTTACTAATAATTTTGTAACGATTTTCATTCGATTCTTGTTTAGTTTTTTCCCTTGCTTTTTTTGTGATATCAACAATGTGTTGTTTGAAATTAGATTTCAGTTCCTCTTTGCTTAGTGTTTTAGTAATGTGTTCTACAATGCAATCATCCTAAAAAATTATTTAAAATTAAGAGCTGTCACTCATGAACTCGGTGATGAACTAATTTGCTTGTAAAGTAACAGTCATATGCATTCTTACCGGTTTTTCAATAGTTCCTGCAAATTTTACGATTGCCGTTACTGCACTTGATTTTGAAGCATCGTCACATTCTACTTTTTGTCGTTTGCAAGAGATTATCAGAGCGTCTAATGGTTCATCGTCTTTTTTACGTTTTACACGTAAAATCGCAGCCATTTTTGGCAATATATTCTTTGCAAAGTATGATTTTAAAACTATTAAAACTTTAGTAGAAAAAGCACGTCAACTATTTTAATATGAATTGTTAGAGGTTATGTTATGATGCCATATCATACATGCATGATACATATACACAAGGACAGTGGAGCTCTGTGTTATCATATGACGATATCAAAGAAATTAAGTTTTTAAAAGTGACGTGAACTTTGTTCGTGGAAATTACGTTACACAGTTTCGTAAAATTTTCACTTAAAAACCTACTGATTGTTACAAGAAGTGCAATGAAAAGAAAAATAGACGATGAAGAACTTGAATCAGAGAATCCTTCTAAAATACGTAAAGTTGAAAATGTACAAAATTCAAACAAAGAGCCTCAGTCTACCAATGAAGCTAATTCTTCAGTAATTTTTAATTCAGGAGTAAGGTTTATTCAAACGCACCTACTTATTATATTTATTGAAACGATATAATTTATAAGTATATAAACTTTTTTTGATTTCAGGAAAACATTAGGAGCATTAAAATGCGCCGAAAGCTTTCATCAATTTTGCACTTTGGAAAAAAATATAAGTATTATTGTAAGAAACACAATGTTGTATATTTAATCGAAAAGACAAGAAGGAAATCTAGAGAACTGTCTAAGAAAAGCCGAGATCATCTTGTAAACAGCTTTCGATCGCTCGATGTAATGGAAAATGTTTCTGTCAATACACGTTTGGACAACCCTCAACACCTTTTGGTATGAACTCAGTCAAATTAAACAAAACGTTGTCTTTTCGTTTATCTCGCCATCTCATAAATATAAAAAATTGATGAATGCAATGTGATCTTTTAAACATTCTGACCTCGTGAATTGAACGCATTGAATACTTAATTTGATTTGCGTATTTTATTATTAATTTTGTTAAATACACTAATGTTTTCGACGCCTATACAATTAACAAAAGTAATTTGAAAAGTTTAATATGCAAATTTTGCAAGTAGATATATTATGATATGTCATATTACCGTGCCAAAGTTGATAACGATCAATTCACGACGAAATCCAATAGTCTTCACATGACATTATTCTTTTCATTTCAAACGATGTATTTCACAGAATTTTTACATGCGTTTATGCATTTCTCAATTTGTTTTACGTTTATAGACAAGTATGGAAGTTGATTTTAATGACGATGGTACAGATTCATTCGACCGACCGCCATCTGATTCAGTCACAACAGAATATAAAATATCAAGAATTTACGTGATTTCCGATGAAAGTGAAACCGATAATTATCAGGCACAATGCAAAGAAGATACACCCTGGAACAACCAATCGGCAAGCAAAATCAGCTTAAATCAGTTAATGCATCGCTTCATTTTGTGCGATGAAAGCGAAGACAGTGACTATGACGAAGGATATTCAGAAGAAGAAGAATATAATGAACCTTCCAAAGATGAAAATTTTATTTTGACAAGAAGTCCAGGAGGAGCAAATGTCATCATGAAAAAAATTAAAGACCCTAGTGACGTAAGTCATTATGAAGATTGTTGCACTCATCACAATTGTGCTCTTAAGCATTACTTTAAAAATAATTCATACGATTATGATTCCTTTGATGAAAATTAACGATTGAGTAATAATTTGTAGTGCTAAAAAAATTTGATGATTAGAAAGGTTGATAAAAACTTATTTAAGCACTATGTAAATGATTCAGAATTTTATTCGTATGTTTATATATTTATTACATATTTATATAGATATAATCTGGTGTAAAATTCATCTATCAAAATAAAAACAATAAACGCAAGTCTAACGTAAGAAGACTTTGATGAAGATATAAAGATTTAGCTGTTACAACGGGAAAAAATGTAATCACGTAGAATGAAACCGTGCAATGTTGTTTTGTTAACAGCGTCACTATATAGAATACAGTAACGTGGACGATTCCTTTCATTTTTCTTTATAATCGATTAAATAAAAGTTTTTGTTTGGATCAAATAATGTTAAATTTCGTATACTTTATCATTTCTATTAGTATTACGACCTTCAGTGACGGTTAATCCATACATTGTATAAAAGTCAGCAGAAGAAATGTATATGATAAATTTTCGTCTTTCGAGCTCATACAATAATAAACTGATATCACATTCGATTGATACTGGCGCGCATTTGATTTTTATTTGATATCTTCACCATCACACACTCGACTTTTTCCAATATCATCATTCAATCGATTATCAAGCCTCACGCTTTGTGAGAAATGGCGTCATTTAAAATGCTACCACGGAGAAATTTATAAATTTTCATGTTTTTTTTTCATCGCATGATATATGAGTAGTACACTTCGTATACATGTAACACTGGCCTTAATAACTAATTTATACATTTGCACCTCTCTAGATAACAAACATGGAATATTTTGTTTTTTAATTTTTTTTCTATTAAACACTAGAACCTATTCATCTATTACAGTTGATTTTTGTGTAATGTAAAAATATGATGAATTCAAAGTAACTAAATCATTTCTTTGATTCAAAAATGCTTCAGAAAATCGACATGAAAATTATGTCATAGTTATTTGAAAATTGAGCTCATTGAGAGGCGCATAATTACTTATTATATCATGTATATATATTATAATATGTTACTTTGCAACATAACTTAACAGATTCACAAGTTGAGATTGGTATCATTCAAAATCATGTCTTTCTTTTCTTATCGATTTAATACTCTATTACCTACTGTACATCATTATACATTCGGTCTATTTGAAATTCTTCGAATCACGCGATACTTTTATTATGCTATGAGATTATTCAAAGGTCATGAGATTGCACACGTTACAGTGTTTCAATTTATGAAAAAAGTTAAAGATTCTTACTTCGAAATTAATACAACGAGACTCGCTTTGATCTATCGAGGATATTATTTATTTTTATAAACATTTCGAAAATTATATTTAACATGATTATACTACGCGTATTTCGAATCTAAATTCTTCACGAAATTACAATTTTATGAAAATAACTTTTTAAATACGTATACGATATAGCGTGCTCCTTTTTAAATGCAGAAATAGTGGTACAATTATCTATGTACAAATTAATTGTCTTCAAAAAAACTTAGAAAGCTTTTTGCTTTGAATTCCTTGCCACAAAATGAAGAAATTTCCGATCGATCTGTCCAGCTAAGAAATCGTCAGTATTTTTACTGTAATCCCTGTTAAGTCGCGCGTTTTCTATTTCATGCACTGTATCATTCTCTCCTTTACACACACGCCAACTTTTTGAATCTTATATTTACATTTTATTATAACAATATTGTAATCCTAATAGGTTTTTGCTTGGCTAACACACAAACGTCTGACGATTGCATGTCTCTTATAAAATGTAATGCCGTATGTACATTATTTTGCTGGTTCGAAAAGTCGAATCTTACATGTACAAACAATTCCCTGGATTAACAAAAAAAATCACACATTGTTTATCGTCACTTAATAAAACAAATAACCAATGTTCTAAATGTATATAATAAACTGGCAACAAGTAACAGTCCTATAAAGCTTCTCGCTTGAGCGTCGGTCTCATATTTTTCCAAGTCTCATATCGTCTCATATTAATTGAATCTAGAAAAAATGAAATAAAAAAATGCCTACTGGTCGTAAAAAATTTCTAGCAACAACTGATCCTAAAAATTCTAAAAATACAAGTAGTATGGATTCAGCGAGCGCCTACAAATTTAACCGATGAAATTCGTCAAAATTACAAAAGAATCTTTGTCGAATAAAATGTCAAACGTTATCGATCGAAGCTTAAACGAGTAGACCAAGATGGCAAGCTCAACGCGTTCAAAGTACAGAAGCCTCGGTACGTCCAGCAGCAGGAGGCGTAGTCGCCGGCGTTGCGGCCGCTGCATTGTTATTATTGTTATTGTTGTTGTTGTTGCTGGCCTCGCCTGCGTGACTCGAACAGTAGAACTTTTTGTGGGCGATGAAAGTACTAAGGTAGTTGAAGCTGATGTCACACGAGCGACAGTATCGCGGACCAGGCTTGCTAGCATCGAGACTCTCCTCCGGAGGTGGCGTGTCTTCGCGTTCCTGCTTCACCTTTCCCGAAGGGGTGGTCGACAGCGGCACCGCGGGAACTGGCGAAGCTGCTGGCGATGTGACTGGCGGTGCAGCTTGTGGACTTTTACGAGAGATCACGGACTCACTCTTGCCATTGACTTGCTGAGGATCCGCAGGAATTTCTTCTGGAGTTGTAGCTGGCGCTGGTTCAGGGGTTGGCGCCGTCACGTCATCCTCCAAAACGCACGTTATGTAGTTCTCTTCCTGTAATTCAATTAACTCGTTAAAGTCTTCCGAATTTCGAAATAAAATCAGCAACAGCACGCTGGTCAATTGATTTTTCACTCACCTGAAGATCGGCTCCACGCTTTTCCACAAAATGCATCCTGATGTGAGTTCTCATTCCTCGCAACGTGTTGCCCTTGTATCGACAAATGGTGCATCTGAAAGCTTTGACTCCTTGATGCGTGTCCATGTGTCGTTGTGCCGCTCCCGCGGTTGGACTCACAGCTCCGCAAACCGGACATCTCCAGCCGCCTGTTTGGCTACTCGTGCACGTGTGCGGCGCTCCCGCTTCGATAATTGTCTGTCAAAATTGCAAATCGTTGATATAAACTCTATTGAAAACGTTTCATAGAAATTTCGAAAGAAAGCGAGCAATCACGATACCTTGCACTTGGGACATCGCGAATGGTGATCGTGAGATTCGGATCTTTTGAGACAGTAGAACTGTTGATGAGCGACGAGGTTGTCCATCGAGGCGAATTTGATGCCACATGCCGCGCATATTAGCTGGACCAACGGCGGTGACGGTGTACCAGCTGGCGGTGGACTCGTCACGCTACTTTCGCGCGCCTGACAGTAATGCTTCTTGTGGGCGATGAAATTCTCGTGCCGGCAGAATACAATATTGCACTCTTTGCATCTGAAAACGAGTTTCGAGAGAATTGTTCGAATTATCCTTATCTAAGCGTGTGACATACGTGCAGTAAAAGAGAAAGTGATTTAGCACGAGGATATACGTGTAATAGTTGAACAAGATAAATCATACCTGGAGACACCTTGCTTGACGAGAACACCAGGAACGGGTGGCGGTGGCAACTCGGCGAGCCTGAGCGCCAACTCGGTATGCGGCGTGGGCGGAATCCGGTCGACCGACTGTGCCGCGGACAGCGATCGAGCGCGCGGACTCGCGCTGCCTCGAGATCTCGGACTGCCAGGTGGTGGCGGCAATGAATTGGCCAGCGGCGAGACTCGGTTCTCCTTTTCGTGATCCTATAACGACGACACATCAATTAGTCGTACTATTTCGCACTGCAATTTCATCTGGACAGTGAGCAAGTCGGAAAAAATGAGACTTACCGGTGACTTTCGTATGCTGAGGTCGAGGGGTGCGGAGGCGGCCGAGTTGGGCGAATTGGCAGTCACCGGGACAACGACTACCGGCGTGGTGGGTTTGTTGACCGCCCTGAGTACGCTGGGTTCGACGCTGACGCTAGACGGCGCGGACACCGTGGTGGGACTCGTGGTGGTGGTGGTGGTGAGCCCGCGAGTCATGGGCTGGAGCGTGCCGTTGGGCATAAGGAAGCACGGAGTGTCCGGAGCCGGCAGACCTGGAGCGGCGAGCAGCGAGGCGCCGCGCACCAGCGAGTACGGCACAATGAGGATCGGATTGGTCGGAAGGGCTAGACAGGGCAGCGGTGGCGGCGAGTCTCCGGGGCTGGAGCTCGTCGGCGGCGAGCCCTTCATCGACGAGGCGCTCGTCGACGAAGCGGTCGCCGTCGTGGTCACCGATGCCGTGTCCTTCACCACGTGCCTCGTGCTGCAGTAGTGGGTCTTGTGCGCTCGAAATGTCTTGAGGGAACTGAACCTGGAGTTGAAGTTCCACGGTTAGGTGTCTGACTCAAGTAGAATCTCAAAGAAAATCGAAAAATAAGTAAAAAAAAAAAAGCAGCAAGTACCTGATATCGCAGTTCCGGCAGTATCTCTCAGCCTCCTCGTTGAGCGAGCCGTTGGGCGGTGCAGCACCCGCGCCAGCGCTGCTGTTGTGTTGCTGCTGAGCCGCAGCAGTCGCATGAGCCGAATTGGGAGGTAGCGCGGCTGCCTGCTGGATGGGCTGCACCGGCGAGGACGCGTGCATCCTCATGTGTCGATTGAGCGACACCTTCTTGTCGGCACTGTAGGAGCAGTGCGGGCAGGCGTAGGCCTTGCGCGATTCGAACTTGCTGTTGTTCTGGCCGGGTGCGCCGCTATTCGAGCTGCTCTTCTCGTCGTCGTCGTCGTTGTTCTCGGCGTCGCTCTCCAGTCGCGGCCTGTGCGAGCAGTAGTACTTCTGATGCGCTTCCAACGTACTCGCCGAGCTGAACCGGATACCGCAAGGCGGGCACATCAGTGGTATCGGCCGATTGGCTGCGGCTGCTGCTGCTGCTGCCGCTGCCGCCGCCGCTGCTGCTGCTTCCACGCTCAGGCCGTCCTTGTTGTCGTTCGGCAGCATGAATAGACGGCCCGTTGCTATCGCTGATGGGAGATGAAGTCATCGGGTTATTGGTCGAACAATATTCAGTTTTAAGTAGTACGAGAC
Organism: Galeopsomyia nigrocyanea; assembly: GCA_035047105.1. Classification (NCBI taxonomy): domain Eukaryota; kingdom Metazoa; phylum Arthropoda; class Insecta; order Hymenoptera; family Eulophidae; genus Galeopsomyia; species Galeopsomyia nigrocyanea. Next base: position 14,394,208 of record JAWWMK010000008.1, on the reverse strand, counting down.
AATGTTTGTCAGACAAGTGTCACCAAAAAAAGATCATATATGATTACCATTCTGAAGACCAGCGGACAGCGGTGGCGTGGAGTTTGGTGACGAGGCCGAGTTTTCGGGTTTGATGGTGAGAGCGGCGACGGCCTGGGGTCGTAGTGCCGGGTCCGTCGCCAGACTAGCATTGAGTCTCAGTCTGGGCGCAGGGTGGCTGACCGGACCAGCCACCATCGTCACGTCGTCGTCGAGACGCGCCCTCTTGGCCTCGGCGATCAGCGTCACCTCGTCCGCGGACGAGCATCGCGTCCTCGAGTCTTCGGAGTCGCGCCGTTGCGACGACTCTGTCCGTTGACGTCTGTGGCTACCACCACCGCCGTTCGACGACGACGAAGACGAGGAGGCTCGGCCAGCACTGCTCTCCTCTTCCTTCACTGCCATGTTCGAATCCTCGTCGACCGGGTCCAGCCGACTTAGCGATTTCGGACTCGAGTCTTGCACCGAGTTTGGCCGCGGCGGATGTTGCTGCTGTTGGTTGCGGTGCTGATCTCGCGGCGTTCGTCGTCCGCTCTGTAAAGTAAAATTGAACCATGAATTACCACTGAAAGTGAAATAAATGAAAAATTGCGTAAATGGGATAATAAAGAGAATACGAACCTCGTATTCTTCGGTGAGCGAGGCAAGCCGCTTCCTCGCATCCTCGGGTAGAACGCTCAGCCGGAGTCGTATGTCGTCGGCGACCCCGGCGACGGCGTTGAGCCGAGGTGGAGGTGGCAGCGTGACGAGCTCCTCGTCGGCGAGCTGACCCGTGGGGCTCGATACCGCTGAACCACCACCTTCCAGCCCGCTGCTCACGGACGGTGTCTTTTCCGAATCGCTCCACTCCTCATCGTCCCCTGCAACAGGAATATTTTTTTCAACGTTAACTACATCGTTTTCAATTATACTTGTTTCGTTCTTTTAGATAAGCATTTGATGTAATAACTCGATAGTTTCCGGCCATTAACGTTGTATTTTCTTCGACGATTACGGCTATTAGTATTAGTACACAAGTATGACTACTAAAATGTTTTTGTGCGATAACAGCCTGACTAAGAGGATGAAGAATAATTTACAAATTGAGAAATTCCCGAATGATAAGGTTGTTGATAAATCGAAAATTATGGTATGATCAAGTAGTATTCAAATGAATTTCATTATTAAATGGCTCGATCTATTTTTATTTCAAATTTGGCCTACATCATTAGCGAGACACCGCGATAATAACTGACGGAGTTTTGATAATTAAAATTGCTGCGAAATCTTTATGAAAAAAAAAATCAAATATTTCGAATGATTCTTTCAACTCGTTTTAGCACTGACGGTCTTGAGAAACCAAATCGAATTTCAAACGACAATGAAGAACTGTATCAACGCTTGAAATTATTTAAAAAATCCAACCGAGCCGGCATCACATCAGACAAAAACAACATGAAGCAATGCTATATATCATACGACAATCGTAAAAGCTGCAAGGCGCACATTTAAATCCGGAAATCCTCCGGGCAACGAGAACCATGTCTCTCAGCGATCTTCATCCGTAGTAGTAGTAGCACTCGCGTACGCAGTAGCAACAGCAACAATAAAAAGAAAACAACAAATATCTATACAAAGAAGGCAGTTTCGAGCACGCAAGCACACGCGAAGTAGCAGGCGGCTCGTGGAGGACTGAAAAAGCAAAAGGAACAAGGCGGCAGTGGCGGCGACACGTCGGTCGAAAGTGGCGCGTCCCTACTGCGCTGTGTCTGCGTGAGCGCGGTATACGCGCACGCCTATCCCCCTTTTCGTTTTCCAACTCCCCTCTCTCTCTCTCTCACCAGTCACCGCATCGCATCGTCGGTCTATATAACGTGCGTGCGAGCGAGCCGAGCCTATATCTCTACTCGTCGCCGCGTCGTATCGCAACTGGCGCAGTGCTCTTAGGATCCTTATCTCTGACCGACTGGCTGGCTGGCTGGTCTGCCTACTCGCTCTATAGCTAAATCAGCACGCCAACGCAATGCAACCACGGACTTCTATATCCTTGAAAACCCCCTTCTCCCCCTTTTTTTTATCTCTGTCTATCACTCTCTCTTTTTCGAGCCTCGACGCCAGCTTGCTTTATTTTTTTTTTTGGGGTCGATATATATTCCACTTGCTAATTTTAGACGATCCAGCTTCAACAACTCGGATGATTATTTATTTGCCGCGTTCACAAAAAAGAAGCGATTAAAAGTGGACCGGAGAAGATAGATAAGATCAGCGAGCGACTGCAGATGGGCCTGATTCTCTGCTGGCAATGAGAGAAATCAAGCAAAACACCATATACAAAAGGCAGCGTCAAGGGGGGACGTGCAAAAAAGGAGAAGAAGACAAAGTATTTCCGGAGAGAGAGAAAGAAAGAGCGCTAAGCTGCGAATTCTTATTAATTAAGAGATAAAAGAGATTCAGTTGTATAATACAGCACACACGTGTTGTCGTCGTCGTCGTTGGCTCTCGAGCTTTGAGGCGCGCAGTCTAATTTCTTTTTCGATTCGTGCTCCAGGTATATATGTACCTATCAAGCGAGAGGTCGGCCACACGACGACAACGACGACGACGACGACGTTTTAATTGCCTAGAGGTCCTCTGCAAATCCCAAGAAGAGAGATACGCCGTGGCGATAGAGTCATGAGCACACGGCGCTCTCGCGCAGCTTCCTCAGAACTATAGCTAGGTGCTAGTATAGTGTTGTTCTTGGGCTCGGACTCGCTCCTATATACATATACCTATACCCCTTTATCGCTCTCTTCGCATCTTGTGTATGCCAAAGTATATATGTGCGCGCCTGCTCTAAGAGATCTATGCACTTACTCGTCGCCACCTTCTATACGCTGCTGCTGCTACTGCAACTCGATTCTTATAATTGCGACGGCACGCAACGACTGCATGAACTGAACTGCTGCTACCGTTTTAATCGAGCTTCGTTAGCGTCGCTTTGCTCCCCTGTATACGATAGATGCGCGAGCGCGAGCGCGCGTATTTTAATGCCAACCTTTTTTACCGCTAAAATCATCGCAATAATCGTTGATGATTTGCTGGATAATTGTATATTATACCCTCGCGCGCGCGACAACTGCGACATTTTTTTTAATTGAGAGGGTGCGCGCGAGTCAAGTGAGTTGCTTATATACTTGGGGTGCTCAGTACGATATATATATATATATATCGTCACGGGGGGATGGGAGGGGGAGGGGGGCAGCGCGCAAACACGGCCCACCATTAACATATCCGCGCGCTGACTGATAAGAGTTACTTTTCTCCGAACCAATCCCGCAACGTGCACCTTCATCGTCGCGCTTATAGCTGCTATGTGCCCGTGAGCTTTGTATAATATATTATATGTCTTTCTTTATACTTTGTGCGCAAACAAACTCGCTTTCGTGTAGTTATTACTGTACACAATCAATTTTCCACATATCCTTTTATATTTCCTTATGGCTATTTGTTGCTAAATTTGAACATAGTGGTTCTTTGTTTTTAAAGCTTGCTGTTGAAAGCATCTTGTTAGCCTAGTATATAATATTGTCTATATACGCGGGCGATCCGCTAGAATAAAAGCTCCGTACTTTCAGTCTGTATTTTTATAGGATAGGGGAGGGTGGGGCAAAACGGCACCCTTAGCTGTAAACTCGGCTAAAATCTTAATAAAATGGTTAATCAACTTCTGCATGACATATCCACATTCGTTGAAGTAAGCCCTACAAAAACCTATCGGTTTTTATGTTTTTCATACGTATTTTCTGCTATAAAAATCAATTTTACAAAAATGTCAAATTTCGGAACTCTGAAAAATGTCGGGGCAAATGGCATCTACCATTAAAAGATCCGCGTAGTTTCGTCGATTTTCAATACTTTTACACCTAATTTGTGGTAATTATTTTGTTTTGGTAAGAGCTTTAATTTGGTTGGTCGAACGTTTGATTTCGTTGAATATAACGCGATCGACGGTCATTTGAATATAGCCATTTTTTTTTTCATGAAAAAAATCATCAATTTATTCCGATTTTCTTTTTTTCAAGACATCTTCCATGAGGAGGCCATTTTGCCCCGAGTGAATTTTTTTGTTATATCGCGACTCTAAAATCTTGGTGTTGATGAAAATAATTTTTGAAAACAAAATTGGAAAGCTGAAAAGTCGACTAATAAGAAAATAATTTTCCAGAAACAACGGAAAATGAAGAACTATCATTCCTTGCTGCACAAAGATTAGCAGGTGCATGACGAAAAGTGTACAAAAAATTCAAAGCTCTCTAAAAACCAGAGAATAATGTTTAACAGGTCGCCGGATAGCGCATAATGGTCGGTGCACTATCCTTGTCAATATACTAGAAACCCAGATTCTTTAGCATTGCCCTTCATAAAAAAACCCCAAGGGGACCGTTTTGCCCCGAGCGCCATTTTGCATCACCCTCCCCTATGTCAACTCGCACCAGTAGTAGATTTTCTATCCAAATTGGAAAGAAGTATATTTAAATAGAATTTTATAACATTTTCAAAAACTTTCTGCAATTATATTAAAATCATAACAATCCATTCAAATTTCCAATTTTACTGTGAAATAAGTTTAAAAAGAGTATTCGGTATAAAACAATAATTACAGGAAGATATACGAATGCAAAAGAGGATAACAAGAGTCAACAGGTTAACGTCTCAATCGTATAAACCGAAGAGAGGAGTATAAGGGAATGTGCAGCCGCGCGCGCTCGCGAGAGCGGCGATAGACTCATTACCGTTCATTTCCTTAGCACGTTGCACTGCACAGCGCAGTGACGATTCTTTTCCTCTCTCCTCCCTGTTGGTTGGGACTGCAGGTTATAGCGATCCAATCGTCGCGGCTACTTAAGCGAGTGCAGTAGCAATGTTGCTGCTTCTTAGCAGTGTGTCGTTATCAGCTGCTGAACAGGACGACTGCTTTAACAGAGAGCAAGAGAGGGAGAGAGAGAGAGAGATGAGAGTCTCTCTGTTTCTTCCTGTGCAGTATATACCAAGCAGCATCTCTCTTGGGGCGCTATGCAAATAGGATCCTGATCGTGACGGTGCAAGCAACACGCGACGACGACGACGATGACGATGAAGACAGAGAGAAAGAGAAGTGGTAAGAGGCGAGTGCGAGTGAGTTGCTCTGCTCTCCTCGAGGAGCAACGACGACGACGACGACGAGTGGTGTGCACAGTATACAGCAGCCTCGCGGTTAAAGGCCGCTCTACATGCCCGAGAGAGTGCGATATGCTAATGCGCAACTATATACTGGCGATCGTGACACTGTTGCCCGCGCTAAGTGAGAGCTCAAACTCCTTTACTCGCATCTCAACTCTTCTACCTACACCACCACCTTAGATGTTTCTGTCTTCTTTCTTTCTTTTTTCTCTCTTGCTCGCCAATGAGACATGCCGCGTATACTTTTGTCATTACGCTATAGATTACACGTGGGCAGCTGCTGCTGCTGCTGCCGTTGTCGTTGTCGAAATTTAAAAGAACACCTGACACGTTGCACAAAAGACTCGTAAATCTACATTGTCATATCTTTCAAGGAATATTTATTGTATGGTCAAAGTGATCTTGACATTGCCCGCTTGAGCACTAAGTAATGGGACCGATGTAATATGTATACAATTTTAATAAACTAATAAAAGAGTGCATTTTTTAAATGATTTTAGCAATATGCAGTAGTTTATTATGTTATCGAAACACTCGAGAATTTAATCATTATTATTAAGTTCCAAACATAGAGGTATTTCGAATCCAATAGGGATAGTGCAATCTTGAATTTGTAATCTCTCATATCTCTCAAATACGAGACAGTTTACGCAAGCAAATTACAACTAACAAGGAGAGAGCCATATCTTCGGATCACCGTATTACTGGTAACTTTGGGAAATCTTTCTATACGTAAAAATACGTGAGAAATTGTGTCCATTCGATCTAATACTCGTTTTTTTTATAGTGATAGGCTATTTTCACAAAATTGGATCAAATGAATGACTCTCTTGTAATCGAAATAGTTATGATCAAAGCACTTTCGAGTTTTTATAATATTACCAAACCAAAGCTGAGATCAAATCCTTTCGATGAAAAAAAAAATTGTTGAAAAAGGTTTGCCTGTTCAAAAGTTAGACCGTGATAAAGTTTTAGAAGCTAATAATATCACATTTTGTCGAAGAAAAAAAAATTTTATTGATGATGTTATTGACAAATTTTAAAACCGCGTAACTTTTGAATGGGTAACCCTTTTTTATCGAAAGGATTCGATCTCAGCTTTTGTTTGATAATATGATAAAAACTCTGCAATGCTTTAGATCACAATCTACTTTTATTATAAGAAAGTCATTCATTTTATCCAATTTTGAGAAAATATAGCCTATAACTATGTAAAAAAATGAGTATTAGACTAAATGGACGCGGCTTTTTACATATTTTTACGTATAGAAAGAGTTGTCAAAGTTACACGCAAATCGGTGACCCAATGATGTGGTATACTCCTTGTAAGTGCGAACAATTTTTTGGAAAGAAAAGGATTTGAACAAATGGATATTTTGAGAATGTGAAAAACATATTTGACAGATATGACAGAGATTGCAAATTTAAGAGTGCACTTTCTTATTTAACTCCGCTGTTTGGTATTTAATAATAATATGAGGTAATATTTCAGAGTTAATAATTACATAACGAATTATAAATAAAGAGATAGTAATAGCTTAAAAGCGTACACGACATCTATAAATGTTTCGAGGAGAGTTCGGCGAGCTCGATAATCTTGCACTCTACAGCTCCTTCCGTTCACGTGTCAATTATCGTATACTTAGCTGCGCATTGCAGGAACTACCCAACCGGGGCTGTTATCGCGCATAACGTTTCTTTTTATTTTATTTGTTGTTTTGTGCCTCGGCCCTTTTAAGAAACGCGCAGCTTTCACGCGCAAGTGCAATGCAACAGCAGCAGCAGCACCTTGCGCTCAACAACTCATTCGCGAGAATCAGACGCATGAATAATGCGATCTTATATATGTTCTCTCTCTCTCTCTCTCTCTCTCTCTCTCTCTCTCTCTCACTCTCTCTGTGCGAGTGCAAGGAGCTTCCGAGAAGTTCACTTCCAGGACGCTCTGACGTGAATTGAACGCGCCTCGTATGTGTGCTCTGAAGGAAGAACCGCGTTGTTGTTATATAAAAAAAAAGAAGAAGAAGAGGAACAGATAACCTTCGCTGATTTATCATATTAGCTCGTTATAACTCACTGCTACACATTAATTCACACTCGGTAAAAAATTCAAACACTGAATTACCTTCCGAGATCTATAATCTTTCCAGTGTTTTTAAATATTCAAAACTTAACAATCCAAAATAAATTTTTTCCAAATACGACTAGTTTATCTATCGCGATTAAAAAAAATAAATGAAGAATCTCAAAAAGGTATGCAAAACGAACGGTCTGAAAAAAAGAATCATTTTCTTTTTCGTCAATTAAGTTGGGAGGTAAGCGGTGTGTGGGTGCACAAGCATTGTGATCTCTCAATTTAGCCGTGCGCGAGTTGTCGAGGGGAAGCGGTGTATAGGCAGAAAGACAAGAGAAGAGCACGAACGCGCGAGTGAAAAGAGAGCAACATGGACAGAGAGAGAGCACGAAGAGGAAGGTTTGCGACACTAACAGGCGACCTTTAGAGGCGAACCCTTCCCTTGCACCCGCGACGACAGATGTATATAAGGTGTGTATGCAAGACACCACGTTGACTTGCTCTTTTTGTTTCAATTATAGACAGAGAGAGAAAGAGCGGCCAGTGTGCCTAATCAACAGGCCCGATCTCATCATTATGAGTCCATCGGTTTCAACCGAATGAAAATAAATACCGAGAATCGCTCATATGATATTGCGATCGAACTCTGTGTGTGTGTGTGTGTGTGTGTGTGGGTGTGTGTGTATGTGTGTGTGTGTGTGTGTGTGTGTGTGTGTGTGTGTGTGTGTCTGTGTGTGTGTGTGTGTCTGTGTTGCGCACGTATCCGTGCATCGAGCGCGCGAACGTTTGTTACGCTACCCTGCTGCGAAACAGCCCATGTACTTGCAACTTGCGAACGCGTGATTTCATCGTGACTGCGAATGCGAATTCAATGTATATACCGGCTCAACTGCGAAAAAGTATCTCTATTTTAAATGAAGCCGGTGTGAGAGGACGATCATCCATCTATAAAATTATTTTCGAATAACAGTGCCGCTTCCTGGGATTCGTATATAGCAATTAAGAGAAGAATCTAAAAATGTGCGTGTTATGCTCGAAAAGTTCATCGTACGATTATCGGCCGTTACAGTCTGGAAAGCGTCTGGCGCCTCTTTTTTCATCTCGCGCCCGCGAGTGTATACGCCCCGCTGCATTGCAAACATTTTCAAGAAGCCACTCAAATTTCACGGTCGACTATACGCAGACTTCCCCCC
>JAWWMK010000008.1:14331821-14385645 GCA_035047105.1 Galeopsomyia nigrocyanea | reverse complement strand
AAAAGCTACGTGCCCATCTCTTAGTACCCTCCCTCTCCCATTGTTGTCTTTAAGTATAATTTTGTAACCCCCCCCCCCCCCCCCTCTTAATCGAGCCACGTGGTTTATGAACGTTCCCTTAGATATTGCGCAAACTTTGAGCATGCAATGTGAATTATTATTTAGATATACCTTCGAATACGCTCAATGAAACGGCTTCGCTTGAATAATTGATTGGACTTATGATACATGTCAACCGATTTCAGTGATAAAGTTTTATTACGCATTTAACAGTTACGTAGCGCAAACTCAAGTACCCAGTGTTTGCATTATATTACTAATGAAATTACATTAATAAAATATTATGCAATAAATGTTTATAAAAACTCCTCAACAGGTACGAAAATACATAATTCAAATACATATGAGAAGTTGTATTGATATTATTGAATAGTAGTGAATAATTTTTCAAAGTGTTTCAAAATTTCTATTGATTTTTTAAGAAAGACGATTGAATACAGTACGAGAAAACGCAAGGTCAAAAAAGCATTACTTTTCGAAATTAGTATTGATCGATTGATTTTCAAACAGCGCACTTTTTCAAGTACGTGGCGCATAAAGTCCAGTTGGTGGAGTAACAGCAAAGCGTGAAAAACTCGAAAGACAACTGTGATAGTCTAAACTCACACGAGCTTTGAACAGCTGTTTTTATAGGTAATAGTGGCAAAATAATTACTCTAGATGAATCATTTAAAAGCAATTATTAAATATTCTCTGTAATTTTCAGATATTCCATTGCTTAGAATCTTCGAGAGATATCTTCGCAATATCTGAAAGTAAATGCCAGCATGCGCAGAGACAGGAAGAAGAAAATTAAAATTGATCCTAAGAATTAAACTTCGCTTGAACATCAATGTTTAAAACCATTGGAATACTGATCTTGAGTTTATGTTTAGTTATCTCAGTTTCATCGGAGACTTTTTCACAAGCTAGATCAAGCCTCACAGAAAATAACTCACTTGGTTGGTTCAACTCACTACTTCAACATATCAAACGTCTACAACCCCATCAAGTTACCATAATATCAGATGATACCCCTAACAACTACAGCACCAAAAAAATTTACGCGGAGCAGAAAATCATGAGGGAATTTCCAAGTTCTATGATAAACTTGTCAAGATTAATCGACGCAAAGGATGATAGAAGTCTTGCCTCACCAGTCTACAATAATCCAAGGCATGTATCGCTATTTGTAACCTTTAGCACTATTTCCGAGATGGCGGCTTACAAATCTTTGAATAGACTTGAACAGCAATTCAATGTTTTTATTGAACGTTCACCAAAATACGCGAGGCCTAAATGGCTGCTTGTATTCCTTGACTCTGGAAATTATCTTGACATAGATGATGACTTTTTTCGAAAAATCTGCACCAATGCATGGGACAAGATGTTCTTAGATTTTTCAATAATACAAGAGAAATATAATGACGAAGTTTTTCTTTATCATTATAATCCATTCTTCTCTTTTTTAAAGAAAGAACCTTTGACAACGGAAATTCATGTGTTCCCAGATAAATTACGAAATTTAAACAATTTCGTAATCACGGCAGAAACTCACGTTCTTCCTCCATTCGTAACTATCGAGAAACGTGATGGTCAAATATCAATTCAACCCAACCGCAAATTAACTTTCATCGCTGACAAACTCAACTTTCAGTATGACGTTGCTCTAGATAAGGACGACTGGAGAGTATCTAAAAAAATAATACTCGATAAACTAAATCGCAACCAGATAAACTTGTATCTAAATCGAATGGTACTGTCGAGCGTTCGGTGTCCAGATGGGAAATGTACAATCAACTTGCTTTTTGCCCATGGACGAGATAGCTACGAGAAGACAGTCGCATTAGTTCCAGTATTTTTCGTTAAGAAACTGGAAATTCCTAAGAAAACTTTCGTATATATATTTTTAGTTCCTATTCTTGTTACTGTTGCAGCTTATATTTTACACAAAGTCGGGCATCGCAAAGGAATTCCAAAGTTTTTCAATTTTGTACAGATTTTAGCTGGTATTGTCGTAGGAAAAGAATTGAACGATTCAACTAAAAACGCATTCGTTGTTAGTATTTTACTTTCATCAATAATTTACGCAAATGAGTTGTATTCAAATTTTTTGAACGTCCAAGTAATTGAAACAGAAATATCTTATTTGAATGCTCAGGATTTGGCCTCATCTGGTTTGCATTTCTATGGAACTCCTTCATCATTGGATCGTTTGTCTCAATCAATCGATCCTGATGTTCAAAAAATTGCTCAGAACTTCGTCGTTCACGAAAACATAAAAAATTGTATCTTGGAATTAGTAGAGAAAAGAAATATGATATGCATCATGTCATTGAATAGAGCCGAACGCTTAATGACATCTTATTTCCACGAAAACCAAATTTCAATGGTCAAAGTAGCCGAAATCACACTCGCCTACGATGTTTCCGTATTCTTATTCGAAACTGCATCACCCTACATAGGCAAATTCGATGAAATAATGCAACTTATAATAGAAAGCGGAATGGAAAAAATGTTAAATCCTTACGAATTGTCTGAAGCGCCTACATCAATGGAAGAACGACAGAAGAAAACGAGAAATGATAATATTTTTTTAATTGAAGTCTGCTTGATCTGGCTAGTTGGCCAATTGATTGCACTTATTGTGTTTGTTTTGGAATTACTTCATTCTTTTTTTTCGAAAAAACGAAATAACAAATAAATTAAAACCTTATTTTTGTCAAGCGTTAGGTATAATTTAAAATATTAAAATATCTATTAAGTCAAAGGAAATTGTTGTGTGAAGTTATTATTATTTATTAATCTTTAATTGACATTTTGCGAAGTATTGTAATTGTAATTGATACCTTTGAAAAAATTAATATGTGACTAATGTAAATGGGCGATCCTCATATTACTCTATAATCTTAGATTCTTGCACAAGGATGTTTATGATGTGTACTGTTTGACTTGTTCAGCAATATGTAATCGAACTTGGTCTTAAATAAAGTAATAAATATCACGCACCAGAAAAATAACTGTGATATATTTTCAATCGAGCCTACTTTATATAGGTATTCAAAATTGATTGATAGAATTTTTAATCTACAGTTGTTTCTTTGACTTTATGGTTTTTGGTAATTACTAATTTTTCTATTTTTATAAAACATGTTCTTCGTATTACGAAAATCAATATAACATTTTACTATTTATTTTGAACGTACACCAAAATCAAATATTTTTTATTGGTATTCAATCTATATTTTCAATTTATTAAACATGTTTTTCTAATTTTATTATAAGTATGATACAAAATTCTGCTTTTGCATCGTAATGCTGATTAATTGTTATAAATAAATAATAATAGCACAATGTTGATTAATTGTTATAAAATACTATATAAATTAAAGAGAAATGACAAATCAAGATTTATCACCAGTTATTAACATATATTGTTTTTTTTCAAAAATTTTGTACGTTATATATTATATGCATTAAGTTTTAAAACATCACGATCGCATGAATAGCAAAAAATCTTCTTTATTTATAAAAAAAAAATTATATGTGAAGCAAGAAAACTTCGTTACATAAAAACATTTGATTCTTCATTTAAATGGCCAAAAAAACCGTGTGGTCTTATTAAAGACCACTTGTGCGTTCCTGCACTATGAACCTGGAATGTAGAAATAGTATTGGACGAGTCTTATATAGTCACCGACTAGTAGTTTATGCGCTCGCGGGTAGGCCGTAGCCATCTAGTTCCTAGAGTAGGTACTAACATTTTGGCGGTAATTTAAAAAATGCTTCAATATTTTAGACCAATCAAAGTGAACTCCAAAACCTAATGAACATTTATTATTCAAATAGCGATATTTTTTTAGGGATATCTCTTTAAGTATTGCCTAGAGAAGTACTACTGACCGAGAGATACTACTTTCTTTAAATTTGATGTTTTTTTGAATCAAATGATTTGAATAAAAAAAAATCTGTTTATATGAAATTTATATAATGTAAGTAGTACAAATCAGTTATAAAAATATTAATAAAATTCTTATTTTTTACATTTTGGTAAGAAATTGAGGCTTCAATCTCGTAAAAAAAATTCCAGTTTCTCATTTGGTATTAAAAAGAAATCAAGAATGATTATCTTAATTTAAAAATTGTCAGAAGAATCTTCTTGTCATTATTTATACTGTCATCTATTCTGTTAATAATAGTTTGCAGTTCACTTGAAATCTCTTTAAGCCTCGGTAAGTCAGCTAACATATTAAGTCCTTCGTGCCAATAACTCGTAAGTACTCCATAATAAAGTTTTTGTTGAAGAACTCGAAGCATCTGTCAATATGCAATAATCTATAATTTTTTATTCATAATTCAAACAAAATTAAAAGGACCAAATTTACGAAAGTACATACGTGCATTAATACATTCGTTCTCGATGCTTTCTCGCAATTATCAGCAAAATCTCGAACTCTCAGTTCGTGTAAAAATGATGTCTCGATGAAATAACTTTTCAGCTGATGCCATTGTTTGATATCACGGAGCTTCTATAAAAAAATTTTCAATTAAAAAAAAAATTCACATCTTATAACTGCTTAATTACTAACAAATGTTACATATTTACTTTGATAATACGAATGACAGGCTTGTTATGTCCAGCCAAAAGTTTTTTTTCGTCATCGTAAAATCCAGCACGCCATAATAATTGAACATTCTCTCCGATATCTTGACGGTTCAATGGCGATGTTAGAGGCTTTGCTATAGCTATCCATTTCTACAAAAGACAAAATACGTTCAAACAAAAAATATTCGATTTAATATTTCATTTGTCAAATAATATTTATCCATTTTTTGGAAGACGTACCTTTTCGGGGTGACGGAAACCAGGTAGATCTCGATAATCTCGGAATAATAAACACGGGACTAAATCGAAATTTATTTCTCTTTGATCGTTAACCCTTACAACATTGATAGTAAAGGCTGGACCGCTTTGACTATATCGCACCTAAAATGAAATTTGAAAAACATTTTTGAGCATTAAATATATATAAAAATCACATAATTGTTAAATAAAATGTGTTATACGTTACCTCGTAAGTACTTCTCCCTCTACGGCATGTAATTACGTATTCATTCTCATTTGTAAGCTGTCGAAATTCTGTCAGTGCTCGATCGAGTACACTTTGTATCCAACTTCGAAACTTGTTTGGATCTAAAAAATTTCCATTGCAGATTTTGTCCCAAAAATTATCATTATCATACCTAAAATCGTGAAAGGTTTCAGTAGAATATAAGTCAATATATATTTGTTTTTTTTTATTGGTGATTTTGATACCCTGAGGATTCTCTATTCAGTACTCGAATTTTGACGTATCCGGGAGTAGCGCACTCAGATTCAATCTATTAATAAAATATGTATAAATTTTATAATATACTTTAGATATTACAATTTTACTTCACATGCAGATGTGTAATATTCGTAAAATAAAACAGTACCTTCAAATGATCATAATCAATGGGTAGTTTCACGACTAAATTCAAATCATATTCATCCGGCTTGCTAACTTTTAAATTTTTATAAAAGCTTCCCCCGTACATGACATCCTCAAACATTTCATCGAAATTTCTATCTTTCGCTCGCATGAGTTTAACTATTTTATTCAAAATTATCTGAAAAATGTACATACATCCCACATTATTTTTTTTAAGCGCATAAGTTATGATAAAATAAGAATCATTTATACGATACGTACGCCTTTTAAAATTATATTATTCTCTTTGACATGTTGCCTATTAATTTTCACAAGCTTTCCGGAAATCCTTTGAAAAGGTTCATCGCTTTTGAATTTTCTGTCGTTCACAAACTTTGGGGAAGCCATCTAAAAAGAAAGTTTTAATCAGATGATGAATTTCCGAAAGTTTTATCGTGAAATAATTTAATTTATCTATGTAGTCACCTTTGGCAATTACTGATGACGATAACTTGTTGATAATATTCTTTTTCAAACTACGTGTATATAATCTGAGAAAAAATTTCACTGTTTTATTGATATAGTGGTCGCTGTGCAAACTAACGGATCGATAAAGCACTGTAAGTCCTATCTGCTGAAAAATTTTTTTTTATGAAACTGTTAAAAAGATAAACTGCGCAAAAAAATATTTTTATCATTTTTCAGTTAGCTTAGCCATCGAATAGTGCACATTTTTTTAAGGAAGTCAAATTTAGATTCATGGTCAAATATTTTTTTGTACCTCTAAATCGCTAATGGATTAATCTTCTTTTACATATTCGTTTAGTTGACATTCAAATTTATCGCAGATTAAATAAAAAGTCATCATTTTATTGTATAGAATCGTAATAAAAAATGCACACTTGACCCACCAATTTATTTATATGCAAAACACTTCTCCTTTCTCTTCAAGTTAAAAAACACAAAATCATTCGTGAAGAATGTCAGTCGAAAAAAAAAAAAACTTGCAGTACCACCCGGCATAACAGTTGAAAAGCTACTGATGCAATCTTTCGCGTTCGCCGGCAAGTAAGCCTACTATGGCATAATACGCCATCTGTATTTTGTTCTTTTTTTGTTTATATTAAACTCGTCTTCAAAGTATATACACACCGTGAATTTATACCGTGAGAGTCACTTCAATTTCAATGCAGTAAACTTATCGATGCCATCATCGCGTTGATTGATACACGCTAAGACTCGATCGATGTACACAAAGACTTATCTGTTTATCCGTTTACTTAACGATGAAGTTATCAAAGGTCTATTTGCAATAGATAAGAACACTCCAATTTATTAAAAATTGATTTTTATTGATATTCTGACCAATTCTAACAAAAAAAAATACAATTTCACCGGCACTTCGATCCGTCTTGGTCTCTCGCCAAGCACCAACTGAAATTCAACTCCACCTCCTTGTGGCGATTGTTTTGTCTACAAGTCCTTCCACGTCGCCAGGTTTATCAGCTCAACAGCACGTTTAAAAGTTATTTTCTCTCATTTGATTTTATTCGGGACATAGGTGTAAAATTCAATACAATTTGAAATGATGAAATTGTGTTTATTACAGTTTAAAAAGTGTAAGTATTACTACACAATCATCACACCAGTCTTCTTTATAAGTTACAGCATGATTCGCGTTTACATTTTTATATAAATTTACCACGAATTCTCATTTCTCGTGCTGTTTAATTATATACGTACGTTAAAAAATCTTCGCACTCACACCGCGTATTTCGTATTTATAAATCTACTAAAATTTTGCACCATACACGATCACTGTGGCTGGCAAACATCGTTTTTATTTTCTTATACAAACGCACATCGTTAGAAAACGTGCAAACACTCTTTTTTCTTTGTAGAAGAGGCAAATGACACTTTACAATTCTCGTACGCGTGAGGTTTCCGTCGTTGATGTACGTAACATTTCTACGCAAGTGACCTTAATTTTTGTTTGCGATAAAATTAAATAAAAAAATATAATGAGAATGGGGGGCGTGCGTGAGGCAAATAAAAATAAATATAGGGTGTAAATTGCATTTTCTACACGTAAAATGATTTATTATTATACTTTTTTTTTACAAGTGGCAGCGTTTTTTTTTTCTTTTTTTTTTTTGCATAATATTCGACCCCTAATCGTTAACGACCTACGATGTGCTTAATTCGTACTACGGATGAGCGAAACGTTGACAAATAAAAAGTAAAATAGAATCAGTCTCATAATACGAACTGAGTTAATGAACAACAATTAAGTGGAACTCGACGTGTGTTTGTGTGTTACGTCGAACGAAAAATCGCAACATGCTCTTTTCTTTCTCTAGAGTTCAAAACTTATACGATATAAACTTAATGATTAAGTAAAATTGATGAGAACGAAAATTGGATTACAAAGCTACAACTTCAATTACTCCATTTCCACTCAAATTACTAACATTATAAAGTTAGAATTCGTACCTCATCGCGTATACTCTAAGTTTTTTTTTTATACGATAAGATTCATGCGTAATTAATCATTTGAATTGAATTCAAAGCAATTGTCAACGAGAACATTCAAATGAGAGACTAATGATTCGATAACTGAAAAAATATACGCATTACGAAAATATTACTCTTATAATTGTTGTACATCGTCCTCGAAAACTAAAGTAGCCGAGACAAAATAAAATCGCATTACAGAAATGAAACAATTATATTTTCGGCATAACATTGATGACTTTACAAACGACACATTTCTACGTGCATACAAAGAACACCGTGACAAAAAAAAAATAATCACCAAGCCAATGCAGGGTTTATATCAAATGATAACGTATACTCGCATATGTATGATAACAATTATTAAACATGAATGTTAATTTAAAAATTGAATTTTGGAGAGAAAATGCACAAAAAAATGTCAATAACATAAGGCAGCTCATCTCAAAAAAATATATATCTATATTGAAAATGTTACGCACCCTATTACACATCAAGTTCTATTTTTTAGGAATTATCCACTCTTGTGCGATAAAAAAAAGGTCGGCTTGTTGTCTGGAAAATCGCCATGTATCGATTTCTGATCATGGTCACAATACACTACGTTCACTTCGTACTTTGCCTCATGGGATGTTTTATTTCGAATATATACATGAAAGTTTGATCGTGAAAAAACGATCGTCTACAATAATTTTAACTAATCACCAAGCATTCATCATGTACAAGCGCAATTTTTTTGTGTTAACAATGTCCAAAATTGGACGCTGACGAGCAAAGAAAAAAAAATCGAATTTTTTTCTTTCGTAAATCACAAAAATAGGCTTCGATAATGAAAATACAATCGTTTTGCCATGATTGAAGTCTTTTATCAACATTTCAGTCATGCACGTGATATTTGATAAATTAATCGTCCTAAATTGTTCTGCAAACGGCATTCGCAATTTCTCAAGACGACAATCTACTTTTGACAATCAATTACATACCTAAATTTGCTAATTTTAGAATTTCGTTTAACAAAAATCGTCAGTACTTTTCAGCTATGCTTTTTTGGAATATTCATGCATTCGTTTCATAGAGTCAATTCCAACATCAGAACTTACAAACTAGGCATGTACTCGTTCCTCTAGCAATTATCACAAACATTCTTACAAACTTGAGAATCATACAAACGCTATCGTGTATGTATAACTTATCTAACCTGGCTACATACTCTATTCAAATCTTAGACATAAAAAAAGAATCATCATTATTTACATTACGATACTGGCAGTATTAATTATTCGTCTATCTTTTTCGACTTCCATTTTTCACTTACGTAGCGAATTCGAAAAAAACTGTCTAATTCTCGAAAAATTCGGTCGAACTTGTTGGGTTACATAGTGATCGACTTGGCAGCAAGTCGCGCAATGTGCATTAATGTACTCTCGTCGATTTCAACAAAGAGTATAAAATCGTTGAAAGACAAAAGTCATCATTAACATTTTTTTCTCATAAATTTTGAGGCAAAAGCTCAGTATACATTTCGTAAATTTCCTACTTTATGGATGTAAACCGCTCTCGAAAGCCTTTGGAATTTTCTTTTCGAGTACGCCACTTAACAATTACGACCTAAATCATTCAAGTTTTTATTCTTTACATTGATAAATTTCGTTATAAATTGTAAACACCCCATAGCCGATAATGTTCTACTGAAAATATTTCATTGAAATCACTTTAGATATTGCAATGATATGTTCTCAGCTAATATGATTTTTCAATTTGTTAAACTCGTGAATTAGTCTTAATTTCGAACAAGAATCATTAAAATTTTTCAATTCTTCAAAACCGTTATATTCAATTTAGTTAGGAATCAGAACACGAGTCGAAATTTTGTTGACTCAAAAACAACAATCAAAACGCGACAGCATACAATTAGAGATATCTCTCTATAAACTTCGTTCAGATCAGATTTACTTTGGTCAATAACCATACGATACGTACAAAGGTCTTTCAAGTTGGTTTACTTATGTTCTCTCTCTTGTTCTCAGCTATAAGTAAAAGCGTGCTAAGCTTATGCCTCTGAGGTAAGCATATTCAATGAAAAATAATCATAAACAACAGTCGAGATTAATCTGAACCTAAAATTAAAAAAAAATATAATAAGAAACAATATCGCTAGATTGCTGTTTTTCGCTCTTACATAAGGCTGTAGTTTGGCAGTGTCAACTTAATCATTTTTTTTTTCTTGCCACGTCGTCTTAACATACGGTATTTCTTTCACATATCTACGATCCCCTGACGAAATTGAACATTTTTTTATACATAAAATCTTACCATGGCGTGATTAATCATGGCTGATTGAACGAGAACAATAGGTATGTGTAAAAGTTACTTTGCGACTTTGTAAAGATCGAAGAACACTTGAAAGCGATTCGAAAGCACAATTAAAAAGCAAATTTTTACACAACAAGGTGGGTAAGCGTAGGAAGAAGGGCAGCATGCTTTTACAAAAAAAATATTTAGCTGTTTTCGAAGATTATCACGGCAGGATTCTTTCACGAAAAATCGATTTGCACAATACTTCATACTAATATGAAGGTTCTTTCAATTCAGTCATAATTGAAGTAATCCATTGAAGAGATTTTCATCTTTATAAAATGTATACAAAGTAAAAATCTTGTTTTTCTCATAAACGTGCATCGCATTATCGGATTAAGTGAACGTACAAATACGGTTAAAAACTCACGAAAAGTATGAGTTCGGCTTCATTACAAAGGGGTAGTCGTTGGTTACATTTTACACGTGATTACGTAAGACATTTTGTACAAGTATACGAATATAAATGTTTTTGGTTCTGTAGATTAATTATGTATATTAAAAACTTGAGGGATATTGGATCGATTCGAGTTTGAAACAACCTACATTCGCATTGTTACCAAAAACTACCTCTACACTTGTATCGAAAAATAATCTTCAATGATTTCAATTCGATATTCATTTGTATTCACTAAGTTGTGTATCTGTTAAGTTTTAGAGGAACGACCAGTTTTATTGATTTTTTTCTTCTTCTATCGTTTGACTTTCATTTTATGAGAATTCGCTGAATTACATCACATCAAAGTTTAGCGGCATACTTGATTGGTTTTCGTACTGAAGATAGCAATGGAAAAGTAAGACTAAATCACTGCAATGACAATGAGATTTTTGGAAAATGCTTCCTAACAAATTTAGAATTTTTTTTTTTTTCAATTGATGGATGGTTTTTTGGCCAACCGCTTGTCAAAAGAATGCATGTACAATATAAAATTTTTTGCGGTAAGTACTTTATAACAAAAAAAAAAATCCAAGCTAGATTAAAATACAAGTATAAATCGTAACGATAGGTCGACCAGCGACAAAATACTTTGACAAAACCAATCATGCAATGTAAACTTGTTCCGAAGCATTTCCGATTAAAATCGAATTTGTTTATCATTATCAAATAACTTTGAGAACAGAAGCAACCTGCACAAAGTGCTCAAGTATTCTGCCGTTCATTCTGCAAGAAAAAAAAAAGTAGAAAAACATCGAACGATTGAAGAACTCGCGAGAACAAATAGTAAACACTCGGATCACCTCCCCCGATCGGCTCATAATACTAAAGATCTGCCTCGCGGAGAAGCGAAACGAAGAAACGAATGTTCAATTACGCCATGGGACTATCCCATTCGATAAGAAATTGCGGACGTCCATTCGGACCAAGTCTCCTTCCTTTGACCGTGAACTTTTCGCCAGAAGCAATTCTATTGGCAGCGCCAAAGTACACGTTGACGGAGGACTTGAGGTCGTCCATGGAGATGTCCGGTGCATTTTGCTTGACGGGCGAACACTTTGTCGGCGAGTTTGGCATGCTACCGCTGCAATTGCCACACGGCTGTGGCTTCTTGACGATCGCTGATGCTGCTGGCAGTGTCGTTGGCAACGAGCTGCTCGACTCACTTTGCGGTGGCAGCAACTTGTCGGTACTCGGACCACGTTGACGCAAACGACGCCCATTTAGCGCGTAGTCAACACAATTACCGATTTGATCGCTCGGTGGAGTACTGAAGGAGCTGCGCAGATTACGATTGAACTCGGTGTTTTTCACCTCGCTGTTGCGCGCTGGAATGATCGCTGCTGTCTTGCTCGCTGTTTGCTGATAGCCCTGCTCGTGCAAAATTCATTGTAAATATATTTGGTTTTACCTATCAATAGATTTTAAGATTGCCAAATTGCCAAGTTGAAAGTAAAAACAAAAAAAACATACCAAAGACTGTTGCTGAGGCGGCCTGCCACGTCGATGTGTCCTCCTCCTCTTGACCTGACCGTTCCTATCGATGATAATGTCTTTCTCCGACAGTTGCCTCTTGGCAGGCCGAACGATCGGTGGCTGCGAGATAACAGGTGTCAGTGGCAATGGTAGCGTGATCGGCGACGGATTGAAAGTCGATTGGGCGCTACTGCAGCTCGATCCATTGCTGCACGACGACGACGGCGTGACGACACCCAAAAGTTCGCTAAGATTTCTGAAAGGATTGTTCTTGCCTTCGAAGTCTTTCGGCGGTGGTATAAATGAATCCAACGTGCCGCGAGAACTCGTCTCGTCGCCGGATGTGTCGGCTGGCGTGGATGGCGTTGCCAACGATTGAAGTTCCAGCGAACTTGGTACTGAGACTTCGGATATTCCTGAGGATGTGGTTGCCGGTGGTGTTGGCGGGCCTGAGACCGATGTCGGTGGCGTTGGCGGCAAATCGCTGGCTTCTGCATTCCGAGATTTACTCTGCAATGATTTCCAAGAAAATGTATTTTGCTTGTCGTTGATGGAAGTTTAGTTTGGATGAAAACCTTGTAAAAAAGTTTGAGCAAAAGTTTCTTCAGCAGATTTATTCGCGTCATAGATGAATCGCGAGCTTGTCAATTGTAAACACGTGCGCGCGAGCAGCACTGATTTTCAGGGTTATAATTCTCTCTGTCGCTGATAGCGACTGTATTTTGTTGTTGCTATCTGCCTGCGCGCTCTGTCCTCGGATAATTCGTCCTTGATCTGTTTGTTTTAGATTGTTTCGTTGAGAGAAAAATGTAGACGCTCGAGTTGCTGACACTCAATGTTTATACATTGGCAGCTTTTGAAAGTTATTAGCAAACTATGCAGTTTTCAAAGATTTAAAAATAATTTTAAAGTTTTTTTATAGATTCGTTTTTTCTAAAAAAAAAAACAAAATACTATCTACTATCGAGAAAAACTTGAAATTTTTCGTAAATAAATCTGAATAAAGTGTAAAATGCATAACGAAAACATTGAATTCAAGAAATGCTCAACTTCGTAAATTATACGCCCTGTAAAAATGATAAAAAGTACCTTAGCAATAGCGTTCTTGACAAGTTTCCTAGCCATGCGTATCCTCGCCTCCCGCATATCCTGCGATTTGATCGAGCCTTGCTCATCACTCTCCTTATCACGTTTTTTGTGTTTGCGTAGCATCCGCTCGCGCGAGCTACCCAACGCCATGAGTCGACGTCGCCTTTGCAGGCTGAGCTTCGGAAACGGCACGGATTTTTTCACAAACCCACCGCCGCTGTATCTGCGGGTCAGTTTTTCGTTATCGCTAGATCGAAAGCGAAACGTAAAAAAAAGAGAAGTTAATAACCAAAAGAAACTAAAAGGAAAATACTTTTAAAATATATAAATAATACTGGGATGAATAAAATTAGGTTGATTGGGAATATGAGCGAGGAAAAGCATAATGGGACAGATTGAGAAGGAGTTTTTTGATTGTGATGCGCATACAAATTAAGTGACGTACTTACTTGATTTCGTGAAAAATTACGTGATTGTCAAATATCAATTTGACGAGGTAAAACATATTTTTAAAGTCTTAAAGAGACATTTTTTTATAAATCAAGTTAAAAGTTTATAGATGTGTAATGTCTTTTAATGTTAATATTGGACGAGATAAAACTATTAAAAAAGTTTGAACGACAATTTCCATTAATCAAATATAAAATTTTTAGTAATGTTTGTTGAAGATCACCCTCCATGGTTTATAAGTTGTGTTTACAACTTATAAAATTTTTAGATTTTTTGTTTTTTTTTGTCGTGCTTTTAGTTTGAGGTGGGCTTTATTTTTTTTAACGGAGTTTAATGAAAGCTTTACAAAGCAAAGCAAAAATGAGGCGAAATATATTTATTACGATTAATGAATAGTGAGTCAAAAATAAAAGCGTTAGTTGCTACACAAATAACCAAAGCAACATAAATCATTAAAAAATGTGAATTTTATTAGAATGACTACATCTATCACGCAAAATGTTTCATATCAACGTTTTTAAGTGAAATAAGGAAAAAAAACTTAAGAAAAAAGTAAACTACAATCTACGAAAGCAAAATAATGATTACAGCTAAGACTTGAAAAAAAGTAAAAAAAAAAATAAAATAAAAGCTAATTAGCAAAATAGTGCATTTTCACAACGCAAAGCAAATGTGCTATGATAAATTTCACGCAGAGAAGAAAATCATGTTAGGAAGCACACTGAATACATATTGAGGCTCTGTGTACCTTTCTCTCAAGGTCTGAGTGATTTGATTTGTCGGATTCGGATCAGAGCTTTGGTCAACCTCTGAATTCTGATAGATTGTACCCCGTATAACAACGTCCGATGGATTTACAGCAATCTCCACGCTCTCGACTAAGCTTTGCTTCAATGTCTGTAATTGTTTTGTACTTTCTGGCAAAGCTACAGGCCTAAAAAAAGTAAAAAAATAAAATAAAATAAAATTCACAACGAGCTCACATTTTTTAGGCCTGCTTGTAAGAGTTTGTCAACGTACTCGGTAGTGGGAGAAAGGAATTGCAGTCTTTTGTTAGCGCCCCAGCATCGTCGCAAAACCGAGTCGTCGATGACTCCGGTTGAAGGAAGATTGACGACTGGGCATGGCGGCGGCAGTCTCACCCTCAATCCCCAAATTGTCGTGCGCTTCTTTATTTCTCTACCGCACTTAAACCTATTCCTATTGTTTGTTAGTATCGCGAGTATGGATTCCTTACGGACTTGTGCAGTTACGTCGCGGATCTACAAAAGAAAACATGAAAAATTAAGTTAGCCGAATGTAAACTACGAAAAACTGAGCTTTATAATTGAAGGAAAAACTCACTCTTGAAGGTAACTGCAATGTGTTCCAGTTGTCATTTGCGTAAGGAACAATCACAGTATCCAAGTCATAGTACTTTTTCGCGTTGTAAACTGTCAGATTGTACAACATCAAATGCACAAGATCAACCCACTTTAATTCTAACCGCCGTACAAATTCCTTGCCGTAATTGCACATTGAACAAACAAACACATAAAATCTGAAAAGATAAAATTTCGTTGTGAATACCTCGTAGCAATCGTAAATAGCATTTAATTTTGTATAAGACTGTACAAACCTGTCACCACTATACAGAGGATAAGTTAAACAGCCAATGCATTTCTCATGAAACCACTGCTTACAACGAGCACACTGCAACATCTGGGTATACCATTCTCCATTCAAACCACAATAACAGTAGATTTGTTCAGCATTTACTCTGTGATGTGCATCCCAGTTCAACATTTCAGGCTGCAACAATTAAAGTTGATTATGTGCTGCTAAAGTTGTGTATTTCGAATGAGTGAGTGCATGATTTAGAAAAAAAAACTTACATCATACGGTAACTTTGTTTTATCGTCTGGAGGAGGAAGAGGTTGATCCCTGCCACTGCACAGTTTCCTAATGTTTGGTTTAACCATGGACTTTTTAATTTCCTTAGTACCCTTAGGCTGCAGGGAGTCACAACATTTTCTACATTGCCAATGTGCATCGGGAAGTGTTTCTTCTTTTTTGATTTGAGGCTGTTCATTAAAACATTATTGAATAAATATGTCAAGCAATAAATACTTGAACATTGATAAATAATATAATCTTTTTCTTACCAGATGACAAAACTGGTGATACCCACGGCCACACTTATCACAAGTAACAATGTCATTTTCTGTTTTGGGTTGAGACTTTTTACATAGGACACATGTGACATCTGATTCTGATGCTAATTTTGTCAGCTCTTTGACTGATGACCAAGAGGATGTGTCGTCCAAAAATTTGACACGACATCTCTCTCCTGCGACATCCACCTATTGAAATGGTATGGATTTTTATGTATTTGATAAAATTACAGAAATTTGAAACAGATTGTACAGCACTCAAGTGAGGTTAGCATTTTGTTGGAGTTTATCAAGACTTTGCAAACATATTCAATTGCTTTACTAATTAAGCAAGATATTTAAAAAGAAATATTGAAAATCAATTTCAGTGTAGATTAGTGACTAATAATATATTATTATCAATATATCGGCTTCATCCAAATCCATTCATGAATATTTATTCAACTCGAGTTAAGAAATTTGAGTCTTTTGTGAAGGAATTATGAAAAAAGGGCATATTCCTACCTCCACAATCGTTCCAAGATAGTATTTTCCATCTTTGTGCTGAAGGAGAACATCTTCACCATGGACAAATCCAAGACGCTCCTTTGTTGTACTATCTGGCGACGCTGAACTGTCTTCAGATTCTGCCATTTTTCACTTTATCTATTGGATAACACAGAAAAGAAAATCCCTCAATATAGTTGATTTGACAATGAGAAATATGCATGACTCCATCCTTGTTTTTAATGAGCATACCATTCAATCACCTATGTCTAAACTCTAAGTAATTTCTAACCCTAATGACTACTTGTAATGAAAAATGGATGCATTTGAATATTTTATGAGAGAAGTAAAATAAATCTTCATTAAATTTTATGTAGAGATCAAAAAGTAATTTAGTTTGTAGAATATGCCTGAAGCTATTAAAATATTGCTCAAAATATTCATTTTGTCTCAATTTAATGTAAAATATTTTATAACGCAACATTCAAGCGATTCTAACAATTAATATCTTATGAACCTCTTATTCAATGTCTATTACGTTTTAGACACGTTTTTTTGAAATTTGGAAATAGATAGACAAATGCCCTTCATTATTAGATACCATACAAACTGCATTTGATTCCCTTAATAAAAAAGCAAAATAGAATGCCTGCTCCCTTCCAATTGATGCCTGCAAAGCAATTTGTACTAGAGGTACTCCTAAACTTCTATTGGAGTTTAAAATTCTTATTCATAATCAATCTACCATTATGAAAGCAAGTTTGTATACTAAATCCATCTATGAGAAAAAAAAACAATCGTTATCAAAACCCTCCTGCAAAATTCAAGAGACAAGAATGTTACTGGCCATGTCTTGCTGTAGAGCCAAGAACCACTCAGTAGGTAACCTTAATTGAACTATGAATTGAAAATTGCTTGGAAAATCTCGCGGACACATGAAACAGCAATTGAATAACCAGCGACTCACAGAATAAGGCAAAAAAAGTGAAAATTTGTTTACGAAAACAATCAAGCTCCCCCCCGAAAAAAAAATCACTCACCCGAGCCTAAACACCGTGTGTTTACATTCCGCCAGCAACGCTCATCCACAGCTTTCTCTCTCCCGAGGAAATCTAACAAAATTCCTCAAGAACCTTAGCTTCAGAAAACACCTCAATAAAACCACACCAGCTCTCCTCTCTCTCTCTCCTGCTCTCCACACACCCTGGACCTTCACAGTCACAAACACACACAGACAGACATACACACTCACACGTAGTCATACAAACACAGAGACAGACATTCCGAAGAATCGTTAAAATTTTCCAATCAGCTGTAAGGTGAAAAACGTACCTCAGATCGCGAGCAAGTAGCCTTAAACCCTAGGATGCCTCGTTCTCATGATCCTCGCGAAGGCGTCCTTAGTAATGTTGGCCGGGTCGTCGCCGCCACCGCCGCCGCCATCTTCCACGGGGAGACACACGCACAGCTATATTCTCTCTCTCTCTTCGCCAGACTTTAGGCTGATTCCGCAACGTAACCGCCGCCTCGACGCAAAGATGGCGAGTGTGTGTTTGCTTCTCTCTCTCTCTCTCTCTCTCTCTCTTCTGGCTGCTTTTTTTTACCCCCACCAATTGGTATACAGCACGCTCACGCTATATATCTCAAAACCACGCCGCGAGTCCTTTTATTTTCAGAACGCCGCATTTTTGCGATAGCCGATCAGCTGGTACCGACCCGACGAGTGTGTGTGTGTGTGTGTGTTTTGTCTGATGATTATTAGTGCGGGAGGTTTTTTTTTCCTTTTTTGATGAGGGTTCGACGAGCTCGGGTTTCCATTTTCGAACGATTTTTTTTTACAATATAAATATAGGTCGCGAGCTGAGTTAATCGAATACATATTTTTGTGAAATAATTTCTATTTTTTCTTTTCGGCAGAGTCAATTTGATCGGCATAATAATATACAGAGAGGATGAGATTATACGTTATGTATACGTTTTTCAAAGGAATTCTTATTCCAAATGACGTAATTATCACTTTTACGATCAATCATCCCGAGAATTCCAGATGTAACATTTATACGCGCGAGCTTTAATAACGAGGAGGACCGATGACGTCAGGATGCTTTAATTGTTCAATGAAATAATGACGCTTCATGGCTTCTTGTCGCTTTTGAGCTACTGCATATGACGTATATTAAAGATGCGAAGAGACGTTATGTTATATTGAATCGAACGAATTGTTATGTTACGTTGGCGCATATAAATACGTGCTATTGTAAATATATAAATTTTTGTGTGATATATAAGGTATACGTTTCACATGAGGAATGCAGGAAAGATATAATGTTTGAACTCAATTCGCTTCTTTCGAATTAATGATTCAGACGCGAGATTTTTTTCGCAAGTTATCATGTGCATGCCTTCAATTATTTTTATGCAATCATTGCACTTGTTATACTCCGTCTGAATAATAATGTACAAGTATGTGCAACATATATCCATTAATATAATAGAATGCATGATGGTAACGCTGCATTGTTGTAGATAATTGCCACTATCTATTTTTCGTATTTGATTGTCAATTTATAAAGATGTATCATTGAGCCCATCAAAATGGTTTAGGATGCATTGAGTATAACAAAAAAAAAAAATTGTGACGAGTGATCGAAGCTCTAGTTAAATAAAAAAAAACTATAATTCTGAAAGTTATCTCTCTTTCAATTAGAAATTTGGAAAGACACGCAATTAAAAATGACGCTGAATGTGGGAAAAATTCACATAATGAAAATCTTTAAAAAGCCTCAAATCAATCGAGATCAATGATATGCACGACGGAGGCGATATTTTCCAATTCTCAAAAGTCCTATAATAAAAAATCATATAAAGATTGCTGCGAAGCATCGCCGTGTTACCTTGCAAAATATAGACGCAGTATAGGTATATAAGTTTATTTATGCATTATAATTGGCGCATTGACTCGAATAAAAATTTGGAAGTTTCTGATATCAGCAGATGTAGAAAAACTCCTTTATAAGAAATCCTGCTGAAGTGTATAAAAGAAAACTCTGCAAACCGTGACAGGACAAAAAAAAATTAAGCTCGCGCGAGGTAAAACTCTCAAGTATATCATAACTGTTCTCCAACCGCCCATAATTCTACAATTTCATTATTGCACTCTACGCCATCAATTTTCCAGCGACGCGACGCGAATACACAATCTTCACAACTTATAAAAAAAAAAAAAAATCACGCGACCCAACGAAAAAAAAAATCCAAAGCTCCAGACAAAAGCAACAGCAATAATACACAACAATGCTATGCGCGCGACTTTACATTCTGTCTCGTGCGCTCGCGCGTGCTTTCAGCGTAAAAATGGTTAATCGGCATGAGGCTGGTAGCGTATACATATACATCGTATAAGCTGCCAACGTTTCAGTAGCAGCCTAACGTCACACGTATACTTCCACAACAGCGTTCAGCCGCAAGAGAGTCTGTTATATATATTATTGCCTCTCCTTCGGCATGCTGCCTTCGCTGCCTCGCTGCGATGGGTTTCTCTTTTAGCCGCCAGTTCGGCCCGCTTAGGAACTTCACTGTGGCGGCCTCTGGTAGTGTTTTATACAGCGCCATTCGCGTATTAATTCTTCATATATAAATTTTATTTTATTTTTTTTTTATCGAATGAGCTTTTATTATGAATTTTGATTGCAAGAAACGATCGAACTTATCAAAGAACGATTTCATCGAAGTTTTCATATATCGATGTGAAAACCTACATTTTCAGATAACGAGGCAATGCAACGAACTTATCGCAGGGTTCCTAAACATTCAGCTCCATCCATGCGCCGCCTGCGCGTTTTTCTCTTTCTCTCTCTTTTCTCTCTTCGCGTTCATATCCATCCATTCGCACGCGAGAAGATCTCTTCTCTGCATCTCTAAAAGCCCACAAGAGAGAAAATTTCTTTCACCTGTCGTTTTCAGTTTCCTTCGGAAAAACTCATCGCTCAAAGGATTATCCTTTAGCCTTCGCGAGATAAGCATCTTTTGTTTTAGCTTTTGGAAAGAGAGAGAGGGAAAAAATTGTATACTGCTGCTCCCTAAATTACGCTGCGTATACGATTTATGGCTTTATTTCCTCATGGATATTGGATGCGCGAGCGCGAGACGAGCGAGAGCTGCATTGTTTCAGCGCCCGGTGTGACGATGCACTTTTTCGAACGATCTTCGGTGGCTGTATATATATATTCGAATAGAATCATTTTTCGTTTTGTTTAGCTGTGCGGAAAATTGGATGGTTATGGAGAGAAACGAAAAGCATGACTTTCTTTTTGGTATAATTTGAGGTGTATTTTTTTTTCACAATTAGATAAATTTTTACAAAGTTGTCGAGAAAAGTAATTATTCACTGCGTAGAAAGGTTGTAAAAAATGTGCAAATTGAAAGATACACAACGGAAATTGTCACGTAAAAATTTGTCGTCGAAGATATAAGAAAGTACACGCTTTACTTTCATAACATTTCAGTGATGGGATCAAATTAATCAATGTTCAATGATGGATGAACTATAATCCAAATAAGGATACAATAATGATTATCGGAATGAAATCTATTTAACATTCTATCTGAACTATTAAAACATCAAGAATTTAATCTCTCGAAACAATCTTATTATGCACGAATATTGTACTGTCGTAATTGTATATTATAGTATACTTTGTATATTATAGTATAAGCTTTAAAGCAAAAAAGTACTCTCTCGAAAAAATATATTTTTACAAACTTCATAATTGCAATTACGGAGAAAAGCTTGAAAATGACTCAAAACACTTAACAATAACAATTATAGAAGTATTAAATAAAACTATACAAATTACCTATTTACACTATTACGAATGTGTGATGTATCTATTTTTAATATACTCAATAATAAAGCAATGTAATATCGAGCGAAAATACTGAAAGTTCGTAACATAATATGCAGCTGAAAAATCTCGTCAGTATAACAAACCGAAATTTAGTTTTTTGTTGTTGTCAAGTTCACAGCAAAAGAAAAATAAAAATTGCAATCACAACAAATATACGTATTAGGAATACAAACAGTAACCTCATTATCCACGATACATCACATCTAAAACATCTTCTTCTTAACAGCCGTGTATCGCTCCATATATTTCTCGTAACCCTCGGCATCGGGAAAACGTTTCATCTCGAACAGATTTCCCTCAACCGCGAGCATGGAAATACTGGAGTCCTCGAGAATTCGACGTCCAATAGCTTCCAATTGCAAACAATTCTCCTCGAGTCGCAATGTCTTCAATCGTGGACAGTCGGCCAGTTTGTCCGATAGAATGGCTATTTGATTTTGGTTGAGGTTGAGCTCGATTACGTGAAGTTCGCGGGCACCATCCGGTACTGCGGTCAAACGGTTGTGCGACAAATCCAGCACGTCCAGATGCTTCAGTCCGCAAAACATCAGCGGGAATTCGGTTATGCGGTTGTCCGACAGATTCACCTATGGGTTATTTCAATTGGGAAAAGGGTTGGGGAATATTATTCATATTTTGAATTGAGTGGATTTTCCGTATAGCATGGAAGTTACTATAAATGATAATTGGTAAGAGTCTTGAATGTTATTGATGTCTTTCAGCAGCTTTCGCTTCGAGTATTTCAAGCGGCTGATAACGAATGATTTATTTCTCACACATTATCTTAAGAAGACAGATAACGCGTATATAATGATTCAAAGATGTTTTGTACTGTATATGATAAATTACAATGCCTCAAAACGAAAAAAAAACAATTATTTTATCTTTCGTCTGTTCCGATCTTCAAAATTTTCTCGCGTATGCAAAAAAGATTACAAAAACTTTAAAAAATATAACGAACCTGCTTGAGATGCGTAAGCTTGGACAGCGACATCGGCAGCGTGCAGATCTGGTTAGCGCTAGCATTGAGCGACTCCAATTTCAATAGAGCACCGAGCACATCTGGCAACTCGGTCAATCTATTAGCACTTATGTTGAGCTGTTTGAGCAGCGTGAACTTTCCTATCTCGAGAGGTAGTCTTGAAAATTTATTGTCCGACAAGTCGAGTGTTCGTAAAAAAGCGACGAGGCTGCCGAGCTGCTGTGGGAACTCGTCGAGCTTTCTGTGCGACAGATTCAACGTACCCGTCTTCTTCGCCACTTCGTAATGCTGCTTCAATCCGCCGTTACCCATGTTTTTTTTTCTTTCTTTTATTATTGTTTTCTTAGTTTACAAGTTCGTTGACTTTTTTTTTTGTTTTTTACTTTGGCTTTGGAAATATATATGCGACGTTTCGTCTACGTACGTCATCTACGATCCATTATTATTGTTGAATGTCTTTGTACCACGGCGTTGGAAAACATAAGTTGCTGTTTTTTTTTACTCGTCAGCTGATTTGAATAGACTGCTATCCACCTTGACTTTGCCGCTAGGCGTGTTTACAAAACGATCACCAACGTAACGGCTGCGAAATTTTTGCTCCGAAGCGTTCATAACCTACAATTGGCGAAATTCTGAACTTGACTGTATGTATCTCAAATCACTAATTGAGTCAAGGCCAATGTTTTCATCGTTGCTTGAGATTATAGCGCAATATTTTTTTCACGTTACGAGAACACTATCACATTGAACACTTGTATCACAGATAGGCAGCTTTGTTTTGGTTTGTTCACTATTTACAGATAGAAAATAAAATTTCGGAGCAGAAATGTCAAGCTGTCGACAGCAACACGCGTCGGCCATTAGATATTGTCAACATTGGTCCGTGAAGGAGGCTACTTTGTTTTGGCGCTAAATTCGAAAATCGTATTCATTGCTCATGATTTTATTTATGGCTATATTTTATTATTCCGTTTTAATGATGTATGAAATCGTTACGATTAATTGGTTGATTCTTTGTTGAATAATATTTAAAAGAAATACTTATAAGTAGTACTACTTGATTAGGAGATGTAAATTCTTTAATCCTTGTATTTGAAATGTAGGTATAACAAAAAATTTGGAGTTGAATATATAAAATTCATTCGATAAGGTAATTCATCAACAATAAAATAAAATGACAGTCGTCAATTAAAAACACTCATCGCGTGACGTAAAGTGAAATTGCTGAAAAACAAAACAAATAATTATTTAATATAGATATTGTTTCTAGGAGAATCACGTAATCGAAAAAAAAAATCAATTACTTAGCATCCCAGCACAAGCTCAATCCAACCAAAGCTACATATAAAAGCATATCGATAAAATAATCCACCCTCACTCTCCCTTATCAATGGTACTCAAGAACCTCAGCTCGACAACCGTTAGATGTCGCTAGGCTCGTCGTAAGTGTCGCGTGCGCGCGCTCGTGCTCCGTATAGTTTAGTTTTAGTGCACACTGCACACAAATATCGGGCCGCTCGCTTGCACACACAGTCGCAGGAGGCGCAGGCACGTAACGCGCCCCCCTGTCTCTTTCTCTCTCGCACACACTCTGCAGCTTTACGCGCGTGTGCTGCTGCTGCTGCTGCCTGGCTACGATGCAGCAGCAGCTCGTAGTTGCAATAATCAGTCGTCGCGACCGGTGGTGTTGATAAGTGTGTTGGTTTCGAAAGCCTCCCTCCCGCCTATCCCCCTCATCTCCTCACGTCCCGAAAGTGTGTCGCCGCGATGATGATGATGATGATTAGCTCGAAGAAACCCTGATCCACCGGAGTTCAGCAACAAAAACACACGCACCATGGCCACGACGCCCAAGCCGGACAAATACTCGGGTGAGTAGACACCCTTCGTGCATTCGTGTGTGTGTGTGCATTATATGTGTGTGTCTGTGGATATGTGTGTTACATGACGTCGCTTTGTTTACGCGAGAGAGGCAGAGAAACGAACGTTATCTTCCGCGAGCGGAACATCTTGTGTGTGTATCCCCCCTCTCCCTTCTCCTTCGGTTGAGCTCAGCTTCAGCTCTCCGCTCCCGTGGTGGTCGTCGTCTTTTGTATATAGACAGTGGGAAAAATGACACGAAGGCTTCGAGGGAGGGTGGAGTTCTATATGCCTGCTGCTACTGCTATGCCTCTGCGTGTTCCGCTGGGATTTTCCGGCTTGCCGCTCGACTCTATGGGGGTTGCTCGAGCACTCTATAGTGCGTGCACTTTCGATATATACGTTATGTGTGCTTTTTTTTATAGCATATACATATGTGCTGTAAGGTGCTTCTTATTATTGATGATTCGAAGAAATTGGTGGTGGCACTTGCTCGAACTAACTCATTTTAATTGCTGGGCTTTGGAGGGTTTCTTTGAAAATGATGGTTGATGTTTGTTTTCTTTTTTAGTGTATTAACCTTCATCGAACGTCACGTTCCGAGAATCACTCTTCATTAGTCGAATGTGCGCGTATATACGATCTAAAATGCGTGAGAAATGAGATTTTTATTGGAGGACGGTAGTTTGAAAAAGTACTCGCGTATTTTTCAAATTGACGTTAATATTTTTAAAACGCAAGACAAGTTATATATTTTCACAGCTTCGTTAACCTACTTTTTGTATATTGATAACGTTACGAATAACAGGTTTTCGCAGTGCCGCCAGTTACTTTCAATATGTATATATAAATTCTATTTGTTTTGGTAATTAAAAACTATATCGACGGGTTATACGCGGCTATCGATCAGAATATTCGCTTTACGCTATGCACCTGCAACATTTCATAAATTTTCTATTTTATTAGCGAATGTCTCGTAAAATCAACTTTTTCCTTAAATTCTTTCGCATTACACAACGCAAAACGAACTTAAAAAAGAAATTGTCACTATAATATTCGCTCGAAATCCTTACGAAACCCTCCGCAGACCCGAATAATTGGCATGCCTATAAAAGTACAAAGCTGATTTTCAGCAGAAGCAAAAGCGTTCGCTGTATGTATATATAGATCACTTCTCTCTCTCTCCCCCCTAAAAGTGTACACGCGACTCTCGCGGCGGAGGCGCGCTGCTTCTTCTTCTTTGGCCATTTCTGGAAATCGATTGTGTGTCCGAAGGAGAGAGGATGTATATATAGGTATAATAGGTACGCGGGGCAGACAAACGCTTGTCTGGGACGAAAATTCCTTTTGGCGAATTTCGAATGGGTCGTTCGTCATCCGACAAGACATGCTCCTGAATTACCAAGTAGGGTCGACGTTTTCTTTTTTTTTTCTTCTTTGCCGTTCCTTGGAATTTCTAGAAGACATGTTTATAATTGTGATTTAAACTTCTTTCTCCGACGAATAATGCAAAGCTCATCATGTTTACCTTGGTGCAGAGATGAAATAACACCGAACTCGCGAATTTGTCTCTCGAGATATAATGTTTCTCTCTCTTTCTCACTGTGAGTCATGAAGACGACTGACAATGTAGGTATGTACACTCCGCGAGAGAGAGACCTACTTTCGGCGAAGCGGAGCAAAGAGAAAAAAAAATTTTTCGCTTCTTCGGGGGACGCCTATAAATCAAATCTGCCGTGTGTTCGCGAGCGAGCGCGTAATGAGTTTGGGGAAAGTCGCGTGATTGATTTCGCTGCCTCGCTGTTTTCGGTGTATATATATACCGCGGCAACAAACGTTCTAGCGCAACGGAGATAAATATCTTGCCCGCGAGTTCTTTGTACTTTTGCCGGAGACTTTCTGTTTTGCTCTTATTCGCCGCAGAGCCGACAAGAGAAAATGGTTATTTGGCAATTTCGGGTGAAATTGACGAATTACGCGATAAAAACTCGAGAGCAATTTCTTTCTTTTTCTTTTTTTTTTGAGCAGTTTACTTGGTAATCGAAATATAAAAGCAGCGTGTATAAATTTTAGTTGGGTATTTGAGGGAACGAGAGGTTCTATTTTTAATGCAGCGTGTAATTTTTTTTTTTGTAATTATGAGTTCGTGAAAGTAAATGAGGTCACTCCGGTAAAAATTGTGTTTTGATGTATATACTGCAAACTACGATCGATATCTCTAGAATGTCGAAGTAACATATAAATATATTTTTTTTTATAATGATTACTTTTCTCAATTACTCTCCACATGCAGGAAAAAATATATATGTAATATATATTATCTGTAAAACAAGAATAATTTATTTGATTACATTGCGTGGTATAGGAAAGCGGGGGAGGTCGATATACATGAAAAACTATCATCACTCACGTTATACGTACACTACTTAACTAAATGAATGACGTTTAGTTGTACGATCTGCGCGTAGGATTTTTATATATGTATCTTTCTCTGTGTGCACTCGACTTTTTCGTAATATTTACATAGTTTTACGCATTTAATTTCAACGGCAAACATATCCGCGAAAAAACTCGCTCGCCGGTACGGGCAATATTTACTCAAAAATATATTCTCTCCGGCAATGCGTAAAGCAAAAAAAAAAGTTTCAATCAAATTTTTTTCTTAATTAGCGTCCGACGAGTAATATAGTTTATTTTTCAAGGGTCGAACAAAAAAAAAAGTACGTATAAAGTTGAAGCCCCGTGCACGTTGTTGTTGACTCGCAGTGCCCACGCTTTCGTTGCCGCCGGTAATAATAAAAGGCGGAATTTTTTTTTCTCTTCCTTTACGTTTGCCTGTGTGTGCATGCCTCCGAGCACGACAACAATGCCTTTCCGTGTAGTTTGTCTGTTATTGCTCGGGAGAGAAAGAGAGATGGGATGAAAGATACGAGCGTGAGTTTATCTTGCGAGGGACTTCGATGAAATGTATATTTCGTTCGTTCAATTTTCTTCTCTTTTTTTGTGAGGAAAAAGTAGCGTACGATTAAACGAAAGAAAATAAAAGTTAATTAAAACGAATTGGTTTTTTATTGTTTAAAAAATTATTGTAAAGTTCTGAAGCAAAACATTACGCAGAAAATGTCGCGTGGGAAACTGCAATTTTTTCCCTCTTTATATAGCAAAAGAATCGAACTCTATAGTAGCTATACAACGCGTCGCATTAACCAGAGCACATCGATTGTTTCTGCATCCGTCGCCAAAGCATTCGACAATGCTGCCTGCTGCTGCTGCCTTTCTATTTTAACCCGGAATTAATTTGAAGCCAAAGCTAGGCAAGTTTCGCAATGTATATATAGCTGGTGCTTCCTCTCGTATTCCCCACCGACGCAGACTTTGTTTTATCTGCGCGACGCTGATTGCATCTCCTATGAATTGTTTATTCGCGCAATTTAATGATGCTGCCAGCTACTGTGGGGTTAGTGTTGTTATTGTATGTTTGCAGCGGATTTAATTACGTGCTGGAATTACTTTTGGAATTTTTATGATCGTTTAATTACGATGGAATGAGGGTTTTTTGCTATTGGTGTTTAGTTTAATGGATTTAATAGCACGCAGACGGTTGTTCAACGAACATCGCAGTTAACATCGAAATAGAAAGCTTTTCGATGAATTTTCAATTGCTTTTATAAATTGGGGTTGACCTGCAATTAAATTTTCGTAAGTTCATCAATTTTGTTTCGGCGCACTTTACAATACACACTGCTCGAATAATTTTTTTAATTTGAATTGTCAGTAATGTCAAGCTTAGCATTCTCTCAAAAGCCATATCGTATCCATCATCCTTCCAACAAGACGCAGAGAAAACAGCTGACCTCAACGAAACTCGCATGCAATTAATCCGAGTTTAAACTTCTCGCTCTCTTTTTACATAATTTTCCTCGATTAATCATGGAGTTGTACCAAAGGTATACACGCTCTCGACTTTTGCTGACTTGCGACACGGTGAAGAAATAAAAAAAAAGAGAGAAGAAAGTCCGGCGTATTAAAGCTCGGAAAAAAAACCACACAAACCCATTTTTTCCAGCCACTTGTCTCATTCATTAATTCGCTAACCCACATTGCACCCCGTCAACTTTTCTCCCTCGCGGGTCAAAGAAATTTTTTTTCTCCCTCTCGCGTCGCTGCATTTTTTTTCCACTCTTTTTCTCGGTTTCCTTCCACACATTCGTGCTTTTTCTTGAAAATACCACAAGGCTGGGGCTCCTTGGGTGAGATATTTTTCCATTCTCTCACACACGGAGGGAAAAGAATTTTTTCTTCTCTCATTTTCTCGTAACGAAAAAAGAAAAGAAAAATATATGCAACGCTAATGAACGCAAATCAATTAGTCGATCGCTTTTGTTTACTCTCTTTTCTTTTCGCAAAAAAAAAATCAAAAAAATCTCGTTAGTTAAAGCGCGTGCGCATTGAATGGGCTTGCAAACTCGTTAAATCCCCCGAGCTTCCGATTATCGTTGCAAAAGAGCGTAAAGGTCGCTCGCGCAAAAGAAGCGCGGTAATGGGGAGAAACGCGAGCACAAAGACGCAGTGGTGCGCTAGCAGCGAGAATGAGGGTTGCATATACATGTATATAAACGTAGAGAAGCTTCTGTTGTTTTGAATTATTAAATTTTTATTTTCATTGGATTGTGAAAGGCTTCGCCATGATAGGATTTCGTATTATGCAGGTGTATCAGAGGTTTTTTTTATATTTTAGAATTTACATATAGTTGAGTTATTATTTCTTTTGATTTCTTATCATTTTGTGAATTTCAATTATAAACATTTGTAGGGACTAAACTATATAATTTAGCATTGGTGCTTCGAATATTGATCCAATCAGCAGCATTAAAATTGCAGTAGCAATTAATATTTAATTATATTCATTGCTTTTAGTTGTACTCTTACATGAGAGACTAATCTGATCATCAGGTAGGCGGCGCTGTTGGTACTTGCAAAAAAATGGGTATGAAAATATAATATATAATCGCGTTTGTTACATGTTTTCTGTATTGTTAATTTCTAATTTTGTTAAAGCAAATATTATTGTTGGCTAGTTTGCTGTCAAAATTTTATTTTTAACTCAATTAAAAAAAAATTTTGTTTGATCAAGTGATCATACAACAAAAATAGACAGACAATAATTCCACCGACCAATCCCCAGAAGAATAGAGAAGCTAATTGAAACACACACAACATACACGCCGCGATTATATAATAGCCAAGAAGCCTCATACAGCCATCATTGTGTGACCATTGTTCCCATTCTATCTCTCAGTCGGTTGGATTTTCATCCAGTTTTCAGTTTCCATTAGGCAGGACATACACATACATACCGCAGACTACAGTCGGCTTTGCGGCTCTCCTACGTGGAAACGAGATTAAATTCCCTTTCTTTTTTTTGTGCCTTTATCGCGAGAAATTACACGATTCTCTCTATAGAGTGTATTGAATTGGCTGATTGAAGGACGCTTTTCTATGGTTTGCCGCACGAACGATGATGTTGTGTTGGATAGGTCGATTGTGCTTTTTGAGGATGCATGGAGTGGAATGAATGGGAGGATAATATGCGGATAAAAGAGATTTTGATTTGAGGATTATATATTGCTGTATGATTTGTATGATGATGTCAAAGGGAAAAAGGATATTAATATCTATAATGTAACGTAATAATTTAACAATTTATAATTTACAATTTGATATGAATGTTCGCTTTCATTTGCACGATCAAATAGGTACTAAAATTTTGATATACACTGAACAAATTGCATCTCTCGTGCTTTCCACACCGTCAATATAAATGGTAATTTGCTCGATCAACTGTGAATAATGAATTGGCCATGTCCAGAAGTTACGCGAAAAATACCACATGCACGGTAAACGCAATTACCGACAAAACTTTAAAAGCCAATATCATTAATGCGCGAAATTTACGCTACGAAATTCTGAAAATTTATAATCTGATTACTTTAGCGCCCGCGGTATAGTTAATGCGCACGACTGATCACACGTGCATATATCGGCAATTCCATTTCCAACTCACGTTCGACGAAAGTTTTTTACAGATTTTCACGGACTTTTCCCCTCCCTCGCTTTTCAACGTTATTGGATATTTTTTCGAGTGCGAAAAAGTTTTTGCATCGATTTGGATTTGTAATCAACAGAAAGTATTTCAATATCTCAGTATCTACAGAAAATTTAATTTTTGTATAGTAATCTATGAAAAGAGCTTTTCTTCAAGGACTTCGCTAACAAGAGCTATACAATTCATCACGTTCACAATTCTCAAATGGCGTCGATAAAATTTCTCGATTTAATTCATCCAGAAAATCTTGGTCCTCTGATGATGGAAATTTAGCGTTCATTTTGTAGTATCCAAATACCAATTTCAAGTTGTCAATGTATGTATCTAGATGTCCTATCGAATCGACAAATGATTTTCTAATCTGCATTGTTTTTGTTTTTATTTCATCTAGGCCATATGTTTCCGTTTCACTGATGTAAATTTTTCTCATGTCACAAAACTTTTCATCAAACCACTAAAATGTGTTGAGATATTTGCATGAACGACTATTTTTCTTAAGGATAATATTTTCGTTATTTATATAATTATGTACATCACAAATGATTAAAAAAGTATTCTTTTACCACTTGTGTTCTGTAAATGCTATCGTAGAAATAGTCCAAAGGTCTTGGCTTTCCATTGTAAAGTCGTGACAATCTTTTACAGTATAACATGATTCTCTTCTTCAGTGTATTATTGCAATCAGCATTTCCGGTTTGATTGAATACCTGATTCTGGTGCATTATTGAAGATTAATTAATGTTTATAATTTTGTAACATTACAAAAAGATATGAAAAATCTTACAGAGAGATAGTCTAGAACGTTACTTTTTTCCAGCAACCACTCGTGAGTTTTGTATCTTTCTATTTCGACGTCAGCTGATAAGTTATTGATCTTGTTCTGCAGTTCTGACGACAGTGTGTTCAGTGTATTTTCCACGATAGTTTTTGCCTGATAACGGAACCAATTGTTTGATAATTCATCGCCAACAAATTGAAAAAAGTTTATTTTTTATGTTTAAAATAAAACACTAAAACATTACAAACATTCTATTTCGATATAATGTTTAAAAACTCTTATGATTTACTTACAAGCGGATGATTTTTGTGCTCGTGACATTTTTGTCCTTGTGCTGACGTAACAATCATTAAAATAAGAATAATTTTCTGCATACTTATTCAATTTCAAAAGCAATAATACAAAGAAATTTTCACAATTTCAATTGCGAATAATTTTGCATAATACTTATATTCTTATACCTTGAGTTAAATAATAAGTTATATTATCAAATAATAATTCTAACAATTCAAACAGTAATCCCAATAAAAAAGGCCTAATTCATTAGTAGCAAAACAGATATGGACTTTACGCACTTGTTCACAAAATGTAGACTAATCTCATGCAAGTCGAAGTTTCTCTCTTCATTTAATAATCTTTTTCAACTTTATCACAATCTTTCGCGTCTGCGTTTATCTACATTCTGCCTTGAATTAAATAATCAGCATATTGAAAAAATAAAAAATCAAGCTCTTAAGCAATATTTTTTTTCTTTCACAAAAAATATTCCACAGTGCATAGCAACAACCTCACTTTTCAAAAAACAAAATCCTCAACCAAAATTTAAAAAAAAACGTGCAAAAAATTATCATTTCCGTCTCTCAAAAAAAAAGCATAACAACGCATTTCGTGCCCAATTATCATAAAGCGTGACATTCGCGAGAATCAACAAGAACACTTGAAGCTCGTGTGCACACTCGAGTAGAGAGAGAGAGAGAGAGAGAGAGAGAGACAGGGTGCAAGTTGTGCATATGCATGCGCGCGCGAGGTACGTGTCGTGTCGTGGGATTTCTATGTGCAGCAGCAGCAAACTCGTCGTATAACTCTGCCAAAGCTGCGTTTGCTCCGCAAGCGTTATAATAATATGCAGGCAGCGGCGGTAAACTCTGCCAGTAGTGTTATATAGAAACTCTCCTACTCTTTTTTTTTTAAACACGTGTCGAGTCGTAATCCCTGTTAACTTCCGCTCGTGAAATATTTTTCTACGTTTCTGTAAAAATCCCGGATTATTATACGTAATACTCGTCGTTATATACATATATTTTTTTTTTGTTTCGGGAGATTTAGCGTTCGTGGAGAGAGAGGGGGAAAAATTCATAAATACATCGCGAAAAGTTTTCGGACGACGTATCCCTGCTGCGTGTGTGACCTAGTAGCGTACGGTATATAAATCCTCGGGTGGCCAAAGTTTCGCGAATTCCAATTTGCATTGATGTGGTTTCCTAAAAGGATTAAATGGAAATTCACATTTCTCGCCGCTTGCTCGCGCGCGCGCGGATTTATCTTCTTTTTTTTATCCTCGTCGATATCACTTTGCACGCATCGGGTATTGGTTGGCTATAAAAGGGATAACAACGTAAAATGCTTTTTTTTTATTCGCGTTGGAAAGTTGGAGTAAAAATTAAGGATTATTTTTGAAATTCAATATTAAAGTTTAAACAATGCTGCACAACACCTGCGCCAATGAAGCGTATCTAGAGGCACGTACTTGCGGCGCGCGTATATCCACCACAGTGTGTAAACTCTCTCCCGATCGGCCAACCTATACATTGTAACGCTGCACATACAACGAGCGAAGGTGATACGTGTGGCGTGCCAGAAACATGAATCCGAAACGCCCGAGTTAGCCACGGAAGTAGTGAATCGCCGCCGTGGTCGTCGTAGTCGTAGTTGTCTCGCCTCATGAATATTCTGCCGAAAGCTGCAAGCCTCTGGCTCGATTTGTGTTTGTGTGTGTGTATGTGCTTGCAGCTTGCTTTTGCGCTCGAGCTTGATTGATTTTGCTTTACGACGATCGTCGTCGTCGTCGCTGGAATATGGAAATTGGAAATTCAAGGGATGATTGGTTTTCTTTTTTCTGTGTTTTCGAGGAAAAGTATAATTTGTTAAAAATTTATGATCTTTGTAGTGATAATTTTTTTATTTTTATTCAAGAAGGAAATGCAATTCTGACTACAGCGCATTGATCAAATATGTAGTACTTTATTTCATCAACAAAAATCAATTTTCAAGTGTCAATATGTAACACGCAGATGACAGTTTCAATATCACATCAGTCTCGCTGATACGCCACGTACCTATCATAAACTAAAAAAATAAAAAAGACAACGCTTAGTATAATACTCCGAGAGATACCTTTTTCCTTTTTTTTGCAATCCATTGTGCAAACTTTCTTTTCTCGCAAGAAGATGGAAGAAAAAAAAAAAGAAGTAGCCTTCGCGCCACTTTTGTTCTTACGTCCAGAGAGGAGCTTACTCTGAAAATTTGCACATTGTTATTCCAGTCTTTCGCGCTCGGTGCTGCTGCTGCTGCACTCTTATTTGCACCCGTGACGACGACGAGACGTTATGTTTTTTTTTTCATGTCGCGGCACGATTTTCCTTCATCGCGAATGAATTATAAATTTCTCGATTTATCTTTGCAAATCACGACTGTTAAATGAAAAAAACAGAGAATCTTTTCGAGAAAAATAAAACTGTGCAGCTTCCAAGGAAAAGGAGAGTAAAAGTATATACTTGGAAGCACTTAAAAAGACGTTCGCGCAGTGTAGCGAAAAAAAAAAAAGAAACGGAGAGTTTAGACGTGCGCGCCGGTAAAAGTAGAAAATCCGAAAGGCCACAAAGCCGCGAAGAGAAAAGCGAGCGAGTAAAAAAAAAAGTTTATTCTTCCTCGACGGAATGCAGACGTTTTTTTTACGGTACGTATACGGTCATTGCGAGTGCATACGTAAATAAGATCCTCTTCATTGCTGAAACGCTTGTCTTCGTATTATCGCAAGCTTTCAATTTACGTCGTTAATTTTAGAACTAAGGAAAGTTTAAATTTTTAAATTCTATCTTAACATTGTTGAATTCCAATTCACAAAAAAAAAAAAAAAAAAAAACAGTGCCAACTAAGTCGGTACGTATACATATACGAAACCGCGAAAACGTTAAAAGATACATGAGCACTAAAAACAAGATCTACTGCTCTGCATAGAACGCGATGTAATCGCATCAAGATTTCAGCTCGCTCTTTTAACGTAATCGTATTTACTCATTCTCGCTCGCAGGCCGCCCATTCTCTTTACAAGGGGATAATCGGATTGCGAAGGAGATAAAGCGTTCGTGTGTCTTGCTATGCTGCTGCTGCTGCTAATGCTTCGGCGCGTTAGTTGCGAAAAGTTCTTTTAATTTATAAAGTTTTTTTTTCTGTTCTTTAACGCGAAGCTTTTGAGCTATTGAATTGCTGTTTCGTTGTGTGAATTATTGGTTCGACGATGAGATTTATTGTAATATCCTTTTTTTTTTGCGTTGTGATTTGAAAACTTTGAATTGTGAAATATACTGGGAGGATATTTGATGATCTAGAAGGGTCATGTGTCAATGTTTCCTTGATCAAATGGGAAAGTTGACCGAACTATGATTTTTATGAGATACATTGAACGCGCGATGTGAATTGTGCAAACAAGTTCGGAAAATGGCCACTGCGTGACGCTGCGTTGATTCCGAATGCGTGTGAAAGCTTTTATTTAGGATTTAAAGACGCCAAAATGTTTTCATACTTCTATATCTATTAAATTTAAATGTGTCACTTAGATTAAAATTGCTTGAATTGTTGTAATTTTTTATTATGATACAACCCAATCTGATATCGATAAAAACACATTATATTGATAACTAATTAAGAATACGCTTAAAAAAATAAATAAATAAAATAAAAAGACCGACAAGAAATTTTAATAATCATTAAATACGAAAACTAAAACAACCAATATACACGCATCTTATATCAATCATTTCCAAAAGACACGCACAAAATATTCAAATGTTCAACGACCGCGATCAACCTCTCCCTGTTTTATATATACGCGTCATCTCATTGAAAATAGAAGCCAAGCCAAAGCCGAGAAAGAGAGAGAGAGAGAGAGAGCATACACAGAAGCCAGGTAAAATTATAGCGGACGTCCCCACCGACTCTATATTACAACTGGCCTGAGCTGCTGCTGCTGCCGGCTAAAGCCGCCCGTATAGACGTGCGAGCCCCGGCCGCCGGAGTTTTAGTTTGCCGCGCGCTGACAATCGCGACTGGACGTATATTTATCAAGCCGCGTGCGACTGTCCGAGTCAACGTGTAAAGTGTTGATTGTTGGTGTGAAAATTGTGATATCGTGGGTGTGCGCGAATGGTTATTCATGGTGGAGGTGTTCGTTACCTCTTTTTTTTTTCTTTTGAATATAGAGAAGTTTGAATTTGTTTGAAAACTTCTGTTTAACAATTTCAGGATGAATTTTTATCATGATTTTTTTTTAAATATTCGAAAATTTTCCACTCGCTCGAATGAAAAAAAAAAAAACTGATGAATCGACGTGGTACATGGCAAAACGAAAATAGCGCTGACGTCTATAAAACATCAAGACAAAACTTCGAATATTTACGCCAAACAAAATCGCTTCGCTAACCCTGACACTATTTCGCGAATAGATTGTC
Source organism: Galeopsomyia nigrocyanea (assembly GCA_035047105.1). Classification (NCBI taxonomy): domain Eukaryota; kingdom Metazoa; phylum Arthropoda; class Insecta; order Hymenoptera; family Eulophidae; genus Galeopsomyia; species Galeopsomyia nigrocyanea. The sequence continues at coordinate 14,349,834 of JAWWMK010000008.1, read as the reverse complement.
TTCCACAGATGAAATTATAAATTATACTGCACGAGAAGGAAAAAAAATAAACGTTGATTTTCTTCGGATAATAGAGAAAATAATTTATTCTTCTTACTTGTAAAAATAATATCTTTCTCTTTCTCTAGGAAAATTCTATCGTATTCAACTCGCGCGTTTCAACAGCAAAATGTTCGCCGCAGCGAAATCAATTTATCCATTTCGATATCTATCGTGAGCTGGTATGCTCGACACTGATTGGCGATCAAGGCCCAATTAGTTTAGCAGCCGCTATACGCACGCTAAATAACCCGACGTTTCTAACTGTTAGGTGTGGGTGTGTGTGTGTGTGTATTTCAGGGAAAAAAATAGAAAATTAATCGAGTATTTTATCGATTGTTGCGAGATATTTTTATCGCAGCCAATTATTGTTAAAATACAACGTTACGAGGAGAAAAATAATGGTGTGACGGCATTTCGCGATCGATCGGAATATTCTTTTTTTATTTCGCGCGTTACGTGATATAAAAATAAAGCTTTTGTTTTCCGCGAGCGAGTGTTGTACAAAGCTCATCCGGTTTTGAAATATGTGTATTATCTAGAATCTGGCGATATTTCAAAACAATAACGATTTTATGATCGCGGCGTTGGCGAATATTGTCACTTTAATTTTTCTTTTTCTTTTTTTCGCGAGTGCACAGTTTCGTTAGTCACGTTTTTCCGCAAGCTGCCGCTTTGAATATCATTATAACTCGTTTGTGTTGCAATAACGCATTAAATGTACTTTGTTATACGATATACGTCTCTATCGTAAATTTTACTTCAACTCGCATAAATCGTACTTTAAGCTTGAAAAGAAACTTGAAAAAGCGCACTATCTTCAAAACCGACTTTGCCGAAACTTACATTCTCGAAGATAATCCGCGAAGCAGCGATATGCATTAAACATCAGGAATGAATCTCCGAAAATTCCATTTCACTCCTCAAATCCTGGATTCCACTGCGAAAAAAAAAACCCCGTTGCAAGAGAATTATAAAGTTATAGCTATAATATGAGCAACGAAGCGTACATATACGCGTAACGGCAAAAAGTTTTATAGAATATATATTCGGCTAACAATGCGTGCATCTTTTCATGCGCTTTTTGCGTGCATTTTTATTCATTTGCTCAGAGGCTCGTGTACACCGTTAGCGAAGAGGATTTACGTAGCTACGTAGCAAGGAAAGGTTTGTGTGACCTCGATCGTTTTTCAAGTGCATATTTTAATTGAGGCGAAAAAAAAAAGAATTGGTTTTTTTGATTGATGAGTGTTTTGTTAACGGACGTTTTTAAACGTGCGGTTATAAAATGGGATAATTTAGCAATCGAAAGCAAAATAATTACGAGATGATTGGGGTATTAACCATTACGGAATTATTTTTTATGAAACGTTCCACGCTACGCTCACACCTATCATTAAAAAAAAATAACATTTTTCTAGCGTTACGGGCTGCAAAAAAACATCGCACATTTTTCAAAACCTCTTAAAATTTCTTCAACACTCTCTCGCGCGCATGCAAAAATCGTTCCCGCTGTGCATCCTTCTTTTACGACGACAGCAGCAAAAAAAAAAGAAGAACGAGACACAAAAATTACGAGTTCGTTCTTCACGGTGCAAACGCGATCATTTCCTTCGGTGGTGTACAAGCTGCTCTCTCTTTCTCTTTCAGTGCACTTGGTTGTTTTTTGTCGCTCGTAAAGAAAAAAAAAACAGCAGCGATTCATCTCTGCGCGGCCTCCGCGAAACAATGCTTTTATATAGTGTCGTTACGTTATTTATGACACGGATGTAAATTGCTCGGCTGCAACAAAGCATCTTTTTTTTATTCAGCTGTATGCGCATGTACCAACTGTTTATTATAGGCTGTTCTTAATGAACTATGATGAAAATCTTCGGTTGGTTATCTGGGTAGACTTTTATACTGTTATTAGATTAATTACTAGCTCGGAGATAATTTTATGAGTTTTTTTTTATTCTAAAAATACTCTCATCCAACAACAATAGATTTTTCTATATCTCAACAACTCAAAATTGCATAAAATACTTCAGATCTCACAATCATATCTAAAATACCCACGGGTCTCTTCGAATCCCATTCCAAGGCATATAAAAGAAAAGCAGCTTTTCTTCTCATCTACAAAAAAAAAGAGAGAAAAAAACAAAAGTCACGCTAGCAAAATAAAAATCTATCTCTCTCTTCGGGCGGGCAAAAGTAGGTTTCGAGCGCGCGGCAGCAGTCAACTGTATCTCCTCCTCTTGTGCTCTCGATAATAATAATGCATTAGATATCGAAATGTGGAGAGCCGATGTTGCTGCTGCTGCGCAGCGAAGCTTTTCGTTCTGAGGAGAGAGAGAGAGAGAAAAAAAACCCCTCGGGAGTTTGCTCTTATACCTCATCGCGCCAGGAAGCGAAGCGCGAAAATCTGGGTCGCAAGTTCACTGACGCTTCTTCTTACCTTTAAAACGATAAAGAGAAATTAAGTATCGATAGAAAATATTTTAAAAAAAAAATTCTTCAAGGCTATACGCTATACGTTACGTCAGTTACGACTTAAAAAAAAAGAACTAAAAGGAGGATAGATACAAATTGGCCTAGGTGTATTGTCAGCGGCTCATATGCTCACTGTAGCGTGTGATAATGGCGAGTCTGCTGCTTGCAATGGCATACATTCGCGCGCAGCGGGCTCTGTTGTTGGTTTTGCGCTCGTGATTATTGTTTCTGCAGAACTAAATTGCTGGCACGATTAGCGGGATAGTGCGTTATTAGACTTCCGTTGATGTTTGATGATGAGGTCAATTGACGTTGCGATGATTGAGCTATATACTGTTGTTTTTTGTGTAATGATTTTACTTTGAAAAATTATGTTTTTTTTTCTTTCGTAATGATTATTTACGAATTTAGAGAAAATACTGTTGAAATATAGGATATAGCTAGTAATTGAATAAGTGTCAGTGAATTTTTAGATTGAAAAAATAAATGCATTTTCCAAAAAAATTTTTTTTTTATAAATCTATCAGTTTTTTTATATACTATTGGCCAAATTTTAAAACAATACAGTTTTATAATCAGCTACTACGCGGTGTCACGTTGCATCGATTCTTAAAGAAAAACAAAATACGTTAAAGCTATAAGTACAGTTAATAAAATTTAAGTACTTGTAATAATATAGGAATATAGTTATAACATCATTTTGAAAAATATTTCATAAATATATAATTATAGTTATAAATTTTGAACATACATCTCGCATAATTTTCCACGATCATCAAAGAAAACGCAAAATTTGCAAACAATATAAACGACACGCGCAATAAATTTTGGTACGAAGGTCGTGCTATACTACTGGTCGCGTCATCGTCGTATAGCGAGAGGATGAGGTCAACTTTTCGCTCCAGTAACCGACGATCACACAAGGTGGAGTGGCACCCATATGAATTTACATTGGCGACAAAGGAGAGGCGCTTTTGTTCCGCTTGAAAATTGGACTGGAGCTCTTAATTAGGTCTTCTCGCAAATGAAGTTTTTTTTCTCCTTTTAATTCAATTCTTTTTTTTTCCCCTCGCGCGTGAATTTCAAGTAGATAGCGAAGTTTTCGCGAAGTTTAAGCGAAGGAAAGTTTGAATTCGGATATTTGAGTTGCATTTGAAATCAGTCGTTGGAATATAAATTTGAACAGAGTCTTTGATAGTTTCACAAAGTTTTTCCTATACGTTTGCCTCATTAGAGACATAATTATGATCACCGTTTAACTTCGAATATCCCACAAATTTTTTCATCTTCTTTCCAAATGCCAAACAAATTTTCCCTTCAAAATTACGTAAATAAACTTCAAACATTTCTCTCGCATCTCATTAAAAAGTCCTTCATCCAAACTCGCATTACAAGCACCTGCGCGTACCCAAAGCATCGCTGTACTTCATCATGACCCCGCACACACACACACACATACATAAACGCAGAAGTATATACGTTATATACAGCAATAACGCGTTGGCACGCGACATGCGTTACACGCGAAAGTCGACACCGCCTGCGGCATCCTCTTCCATCGCTCTCCAATGACTTTGTTAGAATCCGCGAACTAGCTAAAGTTGCGGAATTTTGATTGTTTGCGAACTGGAAGTGTAATTATGAACCGTGAGAATTCGATGCTTTTTCGTTGCAGTTAAATTCTGTTATGAATATTGTGCTTGCAATTGTTGGAATCACCGCTGTGTGGCGTCATTTCGGGGTTTCTTTTGAAAATTATAATGTTACGTAGAGCATAAATACAGTTATTGGTCGATGATTGATTGTTCAGAATAAAAGTATAATAATGTTATTTTTTTTAGTGGCCGCCTTTCCGAGCGTAGTTCGGTAGGGGGGTAAAGGATAAAGTGTGATTACACACGTGTATTATAAAAACTTTTATATGAATCCTCGCAAAACATCTTATAATAGATCTTCTTGACAATCTTTTCATTACAACACCATCACTTAAAGTTTAAAAACTTTAAAAGCTCGTTGCAAAAAGTACTTAAAAAAATACACACACACAAGCTAAACCGATAATTTCACGGTTATTTATAAACGAGGCCGCATCACTTTGAGCTGCCAAATAGAAAATTCGCTGCTGTGGCTTACGTCACACAAAGAAATCTATGAAGCCTATATGTCTCTCTCGCACCTTCGCGCGCTCAACTAGGCTTTTTATATTTAGGCGCCTCTCCACACACCCCTTGCGCGCCTTCGGTTCGCTGTACACGTGTATATATCCATCGAACGCCGACTTTTCAACGATCAGTCGCTTAATATTGCTCGAGCAAACAAACGCCGTTGCTGCTGCAGTTGTGTTACTCTATACGTGACGTATTTGCCATTTACATAGCGCACGCACGAGTGTTGTCAACGTGCGATTGGATAACAGTAGTATAGTGACAGTGAAATTGTTGAAAAGTGCGCTGATCGGTTTTTGATGATCGTTTCGAAATTTACGGGCTTGCATGAGCTAAAAATTTTTGGTGGTTTTTTTTTTAACGAAAATTCCGCGAACGCGATAATTATATCGGATTTTCTCACGCAGTGAATGTTTAATCAACGCGTATAATTTTATTATCGCACGCGGGCAAGCACTAAAACTGTTTTACGATAGTCGTTGTCAGGAATAAACAATAAACTTTATTTTTTTTCGATCAAATAACCAGTGCTCCAAACAACCGCACACAGATAGGCATCATACCAACCTTATACAATTCAACCGCATTCGAAAACCTAATTCCCATCGTACTGAGAAGAAAAAATTCACTATAGTAGAGGATTTAGTTACGCGAGAAATCAAGTGTCCGCGAAACCGCATTGTCGTGGCTTTTTTTTTTTTTGCAGTATCGGTTATTGGATTTAATAGGCGCGAGCCGCGCGTGCTTGATTCTCTCTTTTTTTTAACTTTGTGGTTTTCGTCGTTAATAGGTTGCTTTGCCGCGAAAGGCTTTTGAGTTTCGCGGGAGGGTTGGGCGGATTTAATTTAATGGTTTTGGAGGAGTAAATAGTTTGGAAATTGAATTGTTGAGGTTGATGGGATTGATAGCTGTTGGATTTTCTCGTTTGGTAAATATTGTCGATGTACTGATCGATTATAATTCAACTTTTTGTTGTTTGAAACAAAAAATTCAATTTTAACGTTATGTACAATTTTAATCGTAATATCTTATTGCCAAATATGATCACTATGCATGGTGTCGCGGTAACAAGAATCTATGAATGACATAATTCATCGAGGAAATAAATTTGAACATTGATTCAAGATTGATTTATAAAAAATATTTTGACATCTAGATTCATCTAAAACAATTAGGGCAAAGTGACATTTCAATCGCAAAAGATTATTATAAACACTTATAAACAAAGCTATTTCTATTCATTCACAATTAAAAGTATGATCATAAACACCACGACAAAAATTTTGTCGTACAGCAAAATTTTCATCCTCACTTGTTTTTTTTTATATTCCAATTTCCTCTCAGTCTCGTTCACGAACGCAATTGTAAAAAACGTTAATGCTATTGGAAAGTCCGTGCGCAAACGGAAGCTGAAAATCGAATGCTTTTAAAAATGTTATGGCGGCGAACATTGTGTAAACGTTGCTGTCGATGGAAGCTCGTTCATTAGCTCGCGCGAGCTCGCGAGTATTGTTTTAACGTTTAAAACGCGTGCGGCGTATCGTATGTTTTTCAAACGTCTATTAGCTGGGGACGATGAAACATTCGAACTACATTGGAAATCCTACGGAATAAATAATTTTCTGCTCTGATGTTCGACAAGCGCGAGAATACTCTTTCGTTTATTGTAGAGTTTGAATTCTAATACATACTAAATATGGTGACCATGTGGTTTTCAGGTAATGACTTAATCCGCGGATAATTTATCTCTTTGCAAGAAATAAGTTGACAATTTAGTATGTCTATTAAAAAAAAATTATTTGTATGCAATTGATTTTTTTGGTAACGATATCTGCTGGATTTTGGTGTCAAGGTGTCGATTCACAATAAACAAAAACGAAAATTAATAAGAAAAAAAAAAATTTTCTTAGAATCTCATCTATCTTCACAAAAAAAAAGAACTTCTCAACAAACAAAACCAATAATGCCAAAAATTAATATTAACTCAGTGACAACGTATAATAAATAATCCCAGTGCACAAACAGTGAAATATCTTTCCCTCTAAGAACAAAAAAATCAACATGCCTCAATACGACGATTCGTTTCTGGACTCGCCACTGTTCCGTCGTCGTGCTCGTAGTTACTGCGTGCAAAAGCAATCGGTGCGCAAGTCCAGATCGTCGTTCCAACTTGCCGCATCGCCGCTGCTGCTCGCCATCACCAGCCCTAAACGCATCAAGACTTCTGCATCCATATGCAATTTGCAAGGTATATACTATTACACAAGCGCGAGAGAGTGTCGGAGCATGATATTGGTTTTGATAGGCTGGATTTGCGAGGTCATATGGGGTGTTGGGACGTTACGGTTTTGTTGCAAAAATGTTTATTTTTTAGGTTTCAAGTTATTTAATTTTATCGTTTTCTAATGTTTAGTTTAATTTATTTTTCTGATCATTATGTAGTAAGTTACTGCAATGGAAGATTCTGATGCTATGCACATTAGTAGTACTTGAAATTGCACATCACTGTGTAGCGTGTAATGTTGAGGCTTTTCATAAGTTAATGCGGTCATTTTAGACGATAAATATAATGCTAAGAAAAATCAAAGTAAATTTATTCATAATCTTCTTAAAAATCGTACAGTTTGCATTTCCGTTGTGCTCTTATTTCTTCGACTCTATACTTTGCGGATAGTGAAAAGTGCACAGCATGAGCATGACACTCAATGTAAAAAAATACTGGCAAAATTTTTCAATGAAACCATACTTCATTTTTTACCATTACTTATTTTAAATCCCCACAAAATCTAACGAAATATTATTATCTTTTTGTTACAGGTAAGCCAAAAACACCTCAATACTCCACCAAACAACCGACGATAAACGCAGGTTAGAAAAATCCAGCGTACAAAAAATTAACGAATCAAAAGAAAACATCCCCGTGCAGTTTCTCAACGGAAAAACGCTCAATTTAGCTGCACAAACTCTCCACGCCGTAACTCAATTAGCCAAGCGACGTCGAGAGAGTCGCAAAAAAAAAAAAAAATCTACACTCCGGCAAATGAGTCTCACGCAGCTCATACATATACGCAACGTGACTGCGCATTAAGCGCGGATTTTCACGAGGGCTCTATCACGTACATACGTAACTTTTATGTATAGGGGGGTGATTGTTGCGTCGTGTGGATGATGCGATGTTTGTTTAGTTGTCAAATATAAAAAAAAATAAAAAAAAAAACAAACAAAATTCGAACGAAAACAAGTTGGATTAAACGCGTCGACTGCTACTGTGTAAACTCTAGATAACTACGCGCAAATTCAGTCATTTACTCGCGCCCACATCAAACGTGCTAATTATGACTCTGCTTTGGCAAATCCCTTTACTGCATAGCCGTGCGATTTTGTGTAATTTGGCAGCTACGCGATGATGACGGTTTAGCGGACGATGGGTTGTTTGTCGTTAAAGTTTGTGTGCCGAATGAATTGCCCGACTGACGTTTTGGGCTTGTTTGTACAATGCGATTTAATGTTTCTTTCACGAAATTACCGCTAGATGAGTCGTGGTCGATATTTCCATCTAATGAAGCACGGATTTATCGGAAATATATGTCATTTGTTTTCTTTTGTCATCATTATGTTACATATTGTATTATGTGTTTTAATTAACTCACCCAGAATTTCCTTTTATTCTAATTCATGAGTCACTCCGCGTGAATATTCTCAAATCTTTCGGAAAATAAAAGATAAAAGCATCAAACCATAAATTTATTGTACAACTATGACAATACAGTATTTGAAAAAAGCTCCAGCTTCCACGAAATATATATATATATATATATATATAGCAAATGAACATGCGTAATATTCACAGTACTCGATTTACATTTGAAAATGTTTAAAAGCTCATTTATTCGATTCAACTAGCATTTCCAAAAACAAATCGATAAATCTCCACACAGAGCTTGCAAGCTAAACTCACAACACCAAATCACACACACACACACACACACACGTACAAAAACATTCACGCCTAATCAAACCCACAAAAAAAAAAATAAAAACACTTACAGCCCGCAATTTCACTCGAGCAAAGCTAGGTAGCGTGAAAATTTCGCGAAACCAGCGTGAAGCGAGGCCCAGCGGGAAATTAAACGTAGCATAGCGAGCATGTGGCATCTGGGGGATTATATACATATATTCTCAGTCTAGCAGCAACCTCTATATAGGAAATTCAATTTAACGCTCTGATTTTTTTTCCCGTGCCGCAGAGCTTAAGTTATATACTATACGCGGATCAATCGTTAATTAGCGATTGCTTTAATCATCTGATGGCTTTTAATTAAAGGAGGAGCAGCAGCGGGAATCGTAGATCTAATTTAGTAGCGCGTTGCTTAAGCTAATCTCAAGGTGCTTTTGCGAGAGAGAGAGAGAGAGAGAGAGAGAGAGAGAGAGAGAGAGAGAGAGAGATACGTATATGTATATACGGAACTTATAGTTCGAAAGGCGCGTCAACGTGCTTGATTACGTGGACAAATAGCAATTTAGCGACGAGAGTACTCGAGGGAGTGAGAGAGAGAGAGAGCTGTTTGCTTCGTGTGTTATACGCTGATTCGATGCGCTTTGAAGATCTAATCCTGTTCGAGGTGAGCTTGCGAGCGTTGCGTCAAGAAGATGTGGTGCTTTGTGTTCGAATGGGAGGTGACGAGGTTCGAACATGGTTACAAATTTGTCGTGTATTTACTTAGCTTAAAGTAGTATTTGGCAGTTTTCCAAAATTCATTCTCGACTAAACTCGGTAAATAAAAAAAAAATTTCATCGAGCTTCGAACCTTTCAATAAAAAAATCCACGTTCATCCGACAAAGCAACCAATCGAATCTACCTCCGCGAGTGCGCACACATAGACAGACAAAAAAAAAACTACTGGAATCAAAAGATCTGGGAGGGGAAAAAAAAACAACCCCGCGCGCGAGTATCCTGAAAAGCGGCGTGTATAGAGAGTGTAGAAAGCAAGGTCCCGATATGCGAGAAATCGATTTTTCGTAAAGGTACATACACACACATACACGTATACGCTTGTATGTACCTGCTACAGACGACGCATTACCGGCTCTCTTTTGTCAGCTTTTCTTTGCTTTCTACGATCGTTCGTGTGAGCCCGAAAAACACACGAGGCTTGTGACACACGTTTACTAAGCGTGAGATTGCCTTGACGCTCGAGCTTTTTTTTTCTTTTTGAAAGGCGCACGAGCTTTTTGTAAATACACGTGATGGACGTGTACTTTTTTCTGCGAATGGAGTTTTTTTTTGCTGTTGGAAGTGAAGCTTTGGAAAATTTTGGTTCATTTTTTTATGTTTGAGAATATACGTGGTACAATATAAAGATTGATTTTAAGATTCGATTTAGGACGGAATTGGAAAGCTTATTTATGTTTAAGCGTATTCTGAAAATAGTTATATTTTTATTTTGCAGGTATATGTTGAATGTTAACGATCATTAAGGTGTTATTTTAATTTGATTATTTTACCGGCAGACGGCATGTTCACAATTAGTTCTGTGTGTAAAAGTCGGCTCAAAAAAAAAGTATAAAGTTCGATCTTACAGCGAATATCATCTTGAAATTGTTAGCTCGTCTTAAATAAATTATATTGAATATGCTGTAGGTGCCTGCAATGAGGCAACTAATATAGAAATTTATTTCACACACGTTTTCATACAACACACAACCAGTATACGTATATAAAAACTCATCTAATAGCCGCAGATTCGGTCGACGATCGATTTTATTTTTCGTTATATATCCTCGCGCAACGAGCTGTGTAGCGACGGGAGATTGATATCGGCGCTCATCAATCTTGCGCGCGTCATCTTCACGAAGATTATCAATTTTTCGTCGAGGGCGATAATTTTGGGTTCAGGCGAGCTACGCGCGCGTATTACTTTAGCTTGATTCATGCGTCCACGATGCCGTCGCGTTCGTTCGTAATTGTTCAATGTCCATGTATTAAAAGGACTTTAAATTCTAGTTATTTTTACATTATTACTGAAAAAGTTATTCAATCGGTTAACGCCTTGTAAAAATTCGAAATGAGATATTATCGAATTCGATCAAATAGTTACCAAATTTACCGACAGGTGTAATCTCTCATTCGCTCTCGTTTTCATTCGATAAATTAGTCAGATGTTGACATTTATATTAGACTTTACAGCTGAAAAACTTATCCCATTTGATTAACATCGATTTCTATGATTTTGTTTAAATTCTGTAAAAACTCGTGAATATCCCCGACGCGACGTCCCAGGTTTACAGTGGCTGTCACTGTAATTTTTCAGAGAAATTTTCTCCCGTGTACAGAGCTTATCCAACCGTGAATCGAAATCACGCCATCAATCCTCAATTTTTCCAAATAAATTCTCATCTCGAAAATCAACATCGATTTTCACAATAATTCAGAAAAATTCACCTCGTCATTAAAAATTCTCTCTTTCTCGTATAGACAGAAACTCAATTACATTAATGAATAGCGAAAGGCGCACTTACAAGGTGTCACCACGAGATACATACAAATAATATATAAATACCCGACACCAGCAGCGCACAGCGGCAAAGCACAGACCGCGCATAAATCCACGACTACTAAAATAAGCCACATAGAGAATATACCACCGCAGAGTATGTAGTGCCGTTACATCATATATAGTATATACTCGGTTCTCATGTGTGTGTATGTGTGAATGAGATATTCCACGGCGCGAGCAAGAGAGCGAAGGGTTAAATTCTCGCGCGTGTAATATCAAAAATAGTTACCTACCGTTATTCACGCAAACACCGGCTGTATACTACTATGCTGTGTTGAATTCTATCCTCTCTCTCTCTCTCTCTGAGGTTTGTGTGTCTGCCTAGGCTAGATAACCAGCGAGCAGCGGCGTCAGCTTTTGTTTGACGCTTGGATTTGTGCGACAACGACGCGACGTGCATTAACTCACTGACATAGCTGCTGTCGCTGCTGCTATTGCGATGTTATCAATTTTGCGAGCTTTACTTGCTTGTTGGGTGTGTGTATGAGAGATTATGTCGTTGGTTTGGTTTTTGGAAGTTTTTTTTTTTCATTGAATTAATGTTGGGTGGGTCTTTTAGTGTTCGCGGATGGTTGATAGTTTTATGAATAAATGTATAGAAAAATCAATGCATCGCATAGCATTGTGAGCGTATACTCAGTTTTGTTGTTATGTGTATGAAATAATTGTTTAATTCGCCGCTAGATGAGTCTTAATCGATAAGTATGAAAAGTGAAGTGAGTGTCTTTTGATGATAAATATTTGACTATGTGATATACCATCCATTATTTTATCATTGCAAGTTACTATAATAGATATTCCAATTATATGTCTATAGTGCAGTGGACGTGAGAGTTAAAAAACTTCCTATAGTCAGGATCTAGTTTATTAATTGCATTGTATTTCTTTATTAATGTATATTGATAAATTTTCTTCAATAATATTACATCTGTTATAAGATATCGATGGAATAGGATATTTAGAATTATCTTCAGACTACTTAATAAGATATTTTGTACCTCCAATTCCATCACAATACAATGTAAAGAAAAAACTTCATCTCAGTCAACAAAAAATTATCTTGCGATAAATAAATTACATCGAACATCGTAACTTTATCTCGACGATCAATTTGCTCGCGCACAGCCCCATCATCCCACCCACGAAAACTCGCAAAAGCCGTCCCTCATCACCTTGACATTCAATTTGCGCAACCAAAAAAAAAAGAAAGAAAAAAGCATCGGAAGCCACTTTCCCTGCTGCTACTGCCAAAAAAGTAGCAAAGGTAATTTCAGACGGTTGTCAAACATCCCCAGCTTCTTCTTCTTCTTTTTTTTTTGTCGTTCCTCCCACACAGAGCAAGGTATAGCAGCGCAGCTTTTTTATTGGATTCCGTCAAAGCCCGGAAACATTATGCAAATATTGAATGGCCTTTCGAGACGCGATAAATTCACGAATACTGCGAAGGGGGAAAGAGAGAGAGTCAGCTTTTTCGCTGCCAACTGACATGTGTGTTGGTTGGTATGTGTGTGTGTATGTGTGCCAATGCATCCGTGCGAGAGCAAAGTCGCTCAAGGGACATGACTATACCCTTTTCTTTACGCTTGTCGAGCGAGTTGACGAGGGCGAGAGTTACTTTAATGGGCTGCAGATTTTTTTTTTCGTCGATTGTTGCGGGATATATGCGAATATTTCTTATAGAGTGTGCATATTTTTTGGCATGGACTATTTCTTACAAAATTCAGAGTTTACTCAAGGGACAAATCGAGTACTAGTAAATTTATCGCACGCCAAAAATTGCAGAATTAAATTGGATACGACGTAAGGTAAATTAGATGTCATGAAAAGTCTGCACGTATTGATTGCAGTTGAAACATTACACGACAACGATATGTAGTTCGTAAAATAGTATTTATTAATTATAAAACATGGATGTCAAATCGATCACTATTCATAATTTCGGAAAGCAAAATAGAATTCCGATAAAACTTGCTGTGCACCTTGTGAATAGCATTAGAATGCGATAGAAAGTCGAATCAGAGTTGGGCGCAACTCGAGAGGGCAGCAGTGTCAATGGTTGTCGAGAAGGACCATAAGCCAAATTTTGACCATTGTGACTTTATCGGTAATAATTCTGAATGCAAAATAGCATTCCGAGAAAACTTACTGTGCACCTTGTATATAACATTAGAATACGATAGAAAGACGAACCAGAGTTGGACGAAGCTCGAGAGAGCAGCAATGTCTGTGCATGGTTGTCGAAAAGAACCACGAGTCAAAATTTTGATCATTGCGTCTTTATTGGTTCATAATTTCGAAACGCAAAATAGAAATCCGATAAAACTTGCTGTACACCTTGCATATAGTTTTAGAATGTGATAGAAAGATGAATCGGAGTTGGACGAAGCTCGAGAGGGCAGCGTAATGTTTCAACTGCAAAGGGTAGACTTTTTGCGAATGCCAATTTACCTGTATCGATGAGCTGCGTATTCCACGATTTTTGTTTGTTACGTTTAATAATACTTCAAGGTCTAAAATAATTGTTCACAACAATTCAAGTCTTGTGGATTTACATATTCGATCATACACTCCCTGGTAGAAAGCTTGACGGTAAATTCGGTAAATTTACGGATTTAAAAAAAGTTAAAAGCCACGTGCTTTAAAATCTTAATAGTACTCGGACTGATACTTATACGTCGTATCCAATTTGATTCTGCGATAAATTTGCTAGTGCTCGATTTTTCCCTTGAGTAGACTCTGAATTGCCTAAGAAATATAGTCTACGCCTATTTTTTTGGGCATGTATTTAGTGGGAAACCGCTAGAGGAACTTGAATGTCAAATTTTTCATTACAGAATAAAATTTTAATCATGTAGAGATACTAAAGTTGTTATTTTATTGTCAATTTGCCGTGAACAATGATAAATAGTAATTTTATATTATGAATTTTTGTCAATCATCGTTGAAACCACACTCAATTATATTTTTTTTTTTTCACGAAGAAGAAAGAAATTAATCAAGATCTAATTTTTATTCCAAAGCAAAAAGCCTCGCACAGATAAAACAGTACTACTTCAACCACTTCCCATCACATATCCATTAAACATGCAAAAATCGCCAGAAGCACGAACATCTTTACAATCTCCCGCGGATAAAAGGTCGGATTGAGACGAGACCGCGTAGAAAGAGGCAAGAGAGGAAATAAAAGAGCAGAGTGAAAAATAAATGGAAAAAAAGGGCTTTTGAGCGACTCTCCCTATCTTCATGTTCCTCGGGAAAAATTCATCGTAAATACAGCGAGTTTGCGGTCGTGACACGACAAGACTTTTATATTCTTCGGATATATGTGTATATTGCTTCTCGTTGTTGCGATTATGAAAAGTGCACTTTTCTCTCGCGAAATAATTGTAATTTCTCGTGCTGGCTCTTTCTCCCTTACTAATCTCGCGAAGTAGACAAAGAAGCTTTTTTTTTTCAATTTGAAGATTGTCGCGAAATTACCGTACGTCTATTCCCTTTTATACACTGTGATATTATCGAAATCCCATGATTCAAGGCATATATAGAATAAAGTTCTATTTGTACTAAAAGCCAATTCTCTCCCTCTCTCTCTCTCTCTCTGGAATTCTTGGAAAATTAGCATCCCAAATGCGAACTCACGAATCCCCTTAAAGCAGCCACTATCCATTTCAGCGACTTGAGCCCATAAACTTCTCTAACGCCTTGGTGAGCCAACTTTCTCGCGCGACGTGTCTGTCTCTGTGTGTGTGCTTGAATTTTGCATCCCAGAGTGGGTGGTGGTGCGAACTCTCGGCGGGAC
Source organism: Galeopsomyia nigrocyanea (assembly GCA_035047105.1). Classification (NCBI taxonomy): domain Eukaryota; kingdom Metazoa; phylum Arthropoda; class Insecta; order Hymenoptera; family Eulophidae; genus Galeopsomyia; species Galeopsomyia nigrocyanea. The sequence goes on along the minus strand of JAWWMK010000008.1, from coordinate 14,334,801 downwards.
ATGATCACTCGCGCGACTTTTCAACTCTATCCCCTGCAGTGTGGCGCGTGATGGACAAGTTCTACCTCCTTCCCCCTTCTGTGTGTCCCTCTGCGATTTTTCACTTATGGTCCCTTGTGTTTACGAGACTTGTATTCGCTCTTCTTCTTTTTTTTTTATTTTAGAGTGATGGGATAGACTAATTTGATCGTTTCTTTTTCATTCGTTATTTAGATGAGAAATTATCCGAGGGTTTTTGTATTCAGCTTGCAATCTCGATATATCATGGGGAGCAAGAGAAGGTATATTGAAGGTATGTTCATGAAGATTAAAATAAGGAGAATGAATTGCTGAACTTTATTTTACGGTGTTACCACGTTCGTGTTTTGTATATTTAACATTTTCGCCACTAGGTGTATTTCCTTCTTGTTAGTCCTTACAAATATAGAAATAATCGTTTCCTGGCATTATTATATAAACCGACGATATACGTTATTCTTCATTCCATTTAAATCTTATCTGCGATTTCTATGTAGCTGAAGATAGTAGGCCTCTGATTCTCTTGCGCCCGAATCTTTAGCGTAACCCCCCACCATTGACCCGACAAGCTGGGTGTTAGGCATTGACAGATTGTAATTTTTTTCCATCCATAGCCTGTTATTCAGTTTTCCGAGCTGTCATTGGATAATTTTTGGATCCGATTCTTTTGCGTTACTCCGGAGAGAGCAAAAGAATCGGATATCCACTGTAATTAACATTTACGGATCGATGAAATTAAAATATCACTACATGCTATCTGAAAAAAAAAAACTCCACCCATTAGTTTACATTAATAACTCGCGAGAGAAAAAAAAATGTCTATATCGAAACATCGAAACTCCATAACTCACGCAATCCGTATGAAGAAAAACTTTCGCGAATAACACGACTAATAGCAGAATCCAGAAAGTGCATTTGCATCGAAATACGGCATATTGGTGGTACAAAAAAACATAAAACAACAACAACGACGCTTTTGTAGTACGCGTAGGTGGCTCATAAAGCTTATTGTTTTCAGCGCGGTGGCTTTTCATATATGCAACACGCGAGCTGTGTGCGGGCGAATGGCGTTATTGGAAAACTGATTTTCCCTCTCTCTCTCCTCGAGTTTTGAAAAGCGAAGCTTGAGGTATGAGAGTTTAATGGGTGGGTATATAGAACTGAAACAACAAGTTTTTGATGCGTGTATTGAAATATTAAACGATTAGTAAATTGATGTCGACCGATTCGACGGAAATGAATTATTGAACTTCAATATCGTGAATAATTCCACTTGCACATTAAATATCATCCTTGACTTTTAGAATAATTACTTTAGTTCAATATTAAACTAATTGAATTAAATTTCAAGTGTAACATTTTTTAATGCAAATCCACTCACAATAATTTCCCGCACGAAACCTATATGCTATCTCACCTACAACAAATCCTCACTTCGAACCCGCAGCGTCGTCGTACATTTCAACGCGTTAATCGCCCAAGCCACTTTTCATCAACCTTTCCTCGTGTTTTTTTTTTTGTGTCTGTCTAGCGTCTATCTCACGCGGAAGCATCGTCGTCGTCGTAGTACCAGTATTGTCTTTTCTGTCGGCACCTCGGTCGTCGTCGAGCGAGCGAGTTTCTCGATAGCGCGTGAAACGTTCGTGTAGCCGTGTAAAACTATTGAAAAACGACGCGTTGTATACGTGCAGATAATTCTATACTTGGTCGCATTCGCCGCCGGCGGTGATTCTAAATGGAAGGGGATTTATTGCTTTGCTTGCATTTCCGCGATGTGTGTATATAAAGTTGCTGCTTTGTCGGGGCTTTTTTTTTTTTATTTGCGTTACGTGTTGAGATAAATTGAAGATTTCGTTTGTAATTTTCCTTGAAAATTGAATTTGAAAAATTCATCGCTCAACTTTTTCCATTTATCCATATGAAACTCTCATCTTCCTTTCCCTCGCAAGTATCTCAAAAGAACAAATGCGGCTTTATCTCGCAAAGCCCTAGTAATATTTTTTGCCACACGTACACATACACACTCTAGCCTATTTTGCATACCACGTGGTTGTCTTTTTTTTTTCGTTACGACTTGGGAATATACACGCGTGAAATATCGACACTCGCGCGGCGGCGGCGGTGGCGAGAGGTGGAATTTTACGCGGCGTAAATTTTCGTTAAGTGAGCTTGCTGCGGAAAAGAAGAAGAGGCTTCGGTATATACGCTTCGCTCTCGTTGTTTATTGCCTTCGGACTGGATCTTTATTACTTTTCTCTCCATACGCTGAGATTTTCTTATGACTCTTTGTGGCTTGGTAGACACATTGTTTTTCATTATTCGTGGGTTGGTTTTTTGCATTCGATATATTAATCGATTTATTTATTTATTTATTTTGGCACGTTTGATAATACTATAAACTTTAATGTTTCTCAATATAAACTGTAGATGGTTAGCGATCAATGTCAATCACGTATATAATTTATTTGCTACGTCTATTTATTGTTTCAAATTGAAACTTTTCTTCGAATCATTTACTTCAACAATGAATTTTTATTTTTCAGTTCCTTGTCATGTACAAAACATTAATCTTATCATACATAGTTAGAAAAAATACGAAAATAAAGTACAGCAATTCCAAAAGCAATGATAAATTATCGATAAATAATCCAAAGAATAATTGAAAAAAAAAGAAGCATTCACACGCGTACTCTTAGTATAACGATGAAAGTCAGCATGAAACTTTAGCAGCAGCAGCAGCGTCGGCGAAGTATAGTATAGCAGTAGTAATTTGTCTTTCGCAATTCAAAGGCGTTTCCTTGCGTCCGAGTCTCTCTCTCTCTCTCACACACACACGCACACACAAAGTGCAGCAGTAGCAGCATCGCTCTTTTGAAATAGGCAAGTTTAATGTGCGCAACTCGACTTGGCTTCTATTCATTCCTTTCAATAAAACTTTTCCCTTTCCATGTCGTATATATAT
>JAWWMK010000008.1:14281898-14326898 GCA_035047105.1 Galeopsomyia nigrocyanea | reverse complement strand
ATGCTATTGATGGCTCTTTTAACTTGTGATGAATGTATTGGATTGAAAGTGTAACTTTCGATTGTGATCTTTGGGATTTTTTTTTTTAGGAGAAGGGGGGGGGGGGTTGGCAGAATGAGAAATTAATCACGTGATTTTTTTCGTTGTGAGAAAGATTAACTATGGTTTTTTCTTTTGAAGAAAGGGGAAACTTCGTGAAATAATCAACTAGATAAAGCTGATAAAAACAGAAATCGACTTTGAGTGCTTTATTGTGTTGTTCGAAAAATGGCCTAGAGATGGAGACACCACTATCATTGATCGTAGTTTGAGTGTTGCATCGATAATATATCCCACAAAGTCACAGTTTATGTATCTTATCTTATGTACTACGACGTATAGTTTCTAAAAACATGCTCCACCGGCAACGTTCACAAAATCAGTAAAATTTGTCATTGCGTCGGACAATTGGGAACCCTTGAAACATAATCGCAGAAATTTTATTAATGAAGGAAACTCATAAGTAGGATTTTTTAACATAACTATCGCTGAAAAAAAAATAATGTAAAATAAAATCATGTCATATTTTTACCATTATTCGTGTAAAATAAAAATTCACTCATATACATTAATACCTTCATTTAATATTTAAAAAAACATTCGATTCTACAATTATCACGGGTAGAACATTTCGTGACAAATATTTTTAAATTAATTTGTGTATAGAAAACTATCGTGTAAAATAATTTTAATGAATATTTGCTTATTTTATATTCTATTTAATAACTATTAAATAATCTTGTGTTCAATAATACACGCTTTGAAAAACCGGTTGAATATAATCATGTAGAATCGGTGTCTGTAACGAACCCCGCCTCCATGTTAATTGAACTCTTTTATCTTAATTCTTATGTAAGATTTTCCACACGTTCTGTCAACAAAATATTAATTACAAAAATGTCAAGAAACAAAAACACGAAAAATAAATAAATTAATTTAAAAGAAAGAACTGTCGTAAGAGTAAATTCTCGCAAGTATAAATTAAATTCACCTCCCCATCTACATCTCAATCAATAATTCAATCCAAAAAAAAATAGAAGCCTCACTCTCCCATTCACGCCCATATACATCTACCAAAGAAGTTTTTCAAAAGCACGCGGCAAGAAGACGAATAATCCATTCGATCCCGGTAAGTTTTAATCGAAAAACTTTGATCGAATAAATGCAACGATCTAAAAAAAAAATTTTTTTTTTTTTGACAATGGCACGTTTTGTGTGTATTATACCTCGCAGACGTCGAAAAGGTTAATTATCTAACTCAATTAGCCGCAGCGCAGAGGAGAAGAAGAGAGGGAAAGGCACTTGGAACGGCTTTTTAATTGAATCTCCGTTTTATATGATCTTACAACGCCGTAATCAATCTTCCTTCTCTCTCTATTTCTCTCTCTCTTTCTCTCTCTCTTGCTTCTTCCTCCACTGCCGGTAAATGGCGTTGGAATAATACGGGCGCGGACGTGAACGCTTATACACTCCATCCACTTTTCGTGTAATTTTTGCTCCAGAAGTCTTGGTTTTTTTTATTTTAATGGCTTGCTTTAAAGAGAACTTTTATTATTCACGAACGATTCAATTAGCATTCGAATAAAGATTGCAAAGTACAAGCTAATGAATTCTTATCCTCGTTTATCGTCCAATAAAAAAAACTATATAACAAGCTTTTAACAATCTTCTACCGCGTCATCGATAAAATCACGCGAAAAATTTATGCAAAACGACCACATAACCCGCCTCGGAAATTTTCAGCATCGGTGTGTAAATCGACATCAAAAGTGTTCACATCCGTGCGCGCGCGTTGCGACTAAAGTTTCCGCCCTATGCACGCGGGCGCGTAATGCAAATGTAAATTATCCGAGGGTATATAGTATATATATACATATCGTCGCGTCGACGATAACGGCGCATTGTATACTCGCCACGTAACCTGTAAATCGCATACAACCCATAAAATAGGTTTATGTCGCCACCCCCCCCCCCCCCCCCCCCCAGCTCTGTCGCTCGCGTTGTTTTCATTATAGGAAGAAGGTGCTTTTCATAGATATATATACACACGTGACGCCTTCTATTTCTAATTCAACGAAGGTACGTTGAACTTAACTTTTTTTTCGGCTGCGTAAGGTTTTTTTTTCTTCTTTTGTGCGTATGACTCTCGCGCTTACCGACGATGCGATTGATATAGCAGAACTGTATATTTTTCAGTTGAGAATACTAAAGGACGCGGATAGAGTACTTTAATTTGCGGTATATACGCGTGGACAGAGAAAGAGAGAATCGAATATCCCGATCCGCAATTAAACGTGTGGAATGAAATACGCCGGATTTAAAATTAAATGACGCGCGTATTACGGATCCTCCTCTATATTTATTAGCGAGGCGGATTAATAAAGCAAAACGCGCGCGTGGATGTTGTACTTATCGATTAATAATTAAAATACACCTCCCACGGCAACAGTAGATTATCGAGCCATCGATATATCGTTGAAAGTATGATTATACACACACGCGTATGTGCATAAATAACGTTTTTATTTCAAATTGAAATTAATTTCAAACGTTTACGAAAAAAAAAAACAAATCTCAGCGGGCGTATAATGAAAATGCAGTGTCACGAAACGAACGACAGTTTTACGCGGAAAGAAAACACGTGCGTTGTATCCTATTGACTGCAGGCACGCAGAGAGAGAGAGAGAGAGAGAGAGAGAGAGAGAGAGAGAGAGAGAACGTGGGTGGCGTAGCTATACACGCGATGACGATGGATCGCAGCAGGTCGAAAAACGTCGTGGAAAATCCGTTGTGAGTTTTTTTGTCGAAAAGTGCGTTGATTTGCGTGTGCATGTATTTTATATAGCGACGATGACGCGCGCGGCGAGAGCAACGAGGAAAAATTTTATTACGCAGGTGTTTATCGATGACGTTTATATATAGCGAGTAATCGTTTGTTCTAGTGTATATATAAATAGTATTTTTTTCTTCTTTTTCTGATTTTACACTGAATATCTCTTGTATGTGTGTATGTGTGTGTGTGTGTGTGCGAAAATGCTTTGTAACTCGGCGTGGAATTAAACGCGTGGAGAGAGGAAATCTCATTACGACAAAAAAAAGTGTTTGAAGCTGTAGAGAGAGGGAAACGCACTGCTGATTCAAGTGTCAGATCAAAGCGATATATTTTAAAGGAGTATATAGCACTGCTGCGGGAGAGAGAGAGAGAGAGAGAGAGAGTGTAGGTGTCATCTGGTTTTTCTTTTTTGTTCCATATGACGCCACGTCTTTCTTATGTAGTACTGCTATGTAGACGTTGAAAGTATTCTCGTGAAAGAAACCACACTTTTTTATATTAATTCAAAAAAACTCGGGTTGAATTTTTTTTTTGTTAGTTTGTCACAAAAAAATATGTAAATTTCAAATTTTTACAAAATAACGCTATATAAAAAAAGTTTCTCAGAAAAATGAGCGATCATGCATTGATTACCACGAAATTAAATGACAATCACACTCCTCATTGTTCAACTTTTCCTCGAACATTGTCCACACGATCACAAACTACATTTATAGTTATAAACATTTTCTAATCAACATCACTAATTACATCGTAACAAATCATTCAATCTACCACCATCCGCCTCTAAAAGTATAAAGTTCCTCTTCTCTCTCTCTCTCTCTCTCTCTCTCTCTCTCTCTCTCTCTCTCTCTCTCTCTCCCTCAAATATAGCCTTCGCCATTCAGGCATCACGAGCAAAAAGATCAGGGTCTGTATGCGCGCGCGCGCGCGCCTCGACGAGAATAGTAGGCGGCGCTGCCTGCGGACGAAGTTTCGCCGGCCGCTTGTACCATCATCGCATCACCGCATAGTCAGTCGATGCGCGAACATCGTACGGTTTAACCGTAGCGTAGACTGCCGTTCGTTATTCTCGTGCGTGGATATTCTGTGTGACGATTATGTCAGTGAAGTGCGAAGTATTTTGAGTGGATACAGAAAGAGAGAGAGAAAAAGAGAGAATTTTTTTTCGGACAAAAAGTCAAAATTAAAGTCGCAAATTTGGAGAAGCCGCCACTACCTAGACATTGCCGGAAAGGTATTTCTGTCTTCTTATTCTTCTTTTTTTTGGGTTTGGAATTTGGGAGTTAATTGGTATTCGAGAGGAGTATCTTTTTGGGATTCAAACGGTTTGGTTTGGCTGTGAAGGAATTTCAGAGATAGTTGGAATTAAACTTTATTCGTGGACGAGCATCATTCGTTATGAGGAATATTGGTTATTTTTGGATTAAGACTAATTAATTACCACATATTCTAAAAAAATTATTCATCTATATTCATAGAACTAAAAAAAAAACTGCTCTATTTCAAACTTCTCGGTTTGAAAAAAATAATCGCACAATGAATTATTTAATCAGCTCGCAAATGATCAAGCAATTAATCATCGATCGCTTAGAAGACACAAAAAAAATCCACATTGATAAACAAAACACACATCAGAGCAACTTTGTCACACGTTCTTCTTACGCTCCAAGTGTAATTTGCCAATCTAGCGTAACGACGGTATTATACAATCGTCGCGTAATCAGATCAAACGAAGAAAAAAAAATTGTGAATTACATCTGGCTTTTACAGTTGAAATTTTTTAGTGCCAAAGTTGCGAGCTTTTAAGTATTTTTTATTCGCCAAAAAGTCGAGTGAGTCATCCTTTTTTGGCTAGCCTTCGTGACAAGCAGGCGCCGTGTGTACTGTGCGTCTCTCTTTTTCTTCTTATTTTGCACTGATGTGGCTACGCGTTATATTTGTTTTTTAAAAAGTTTGATGATTAATGGCGTTTGACATTATTTTTTTTCGTTTGATTGTTTATGAATCAGATCTTAGATTCGTTTGAAACGTTGTCTGACAAAGCTGTTCATAAAAGAAAAATTGAAAAAAAAAGATTTTGATTTTACGATTTTTTGTATTCAGATTGGAAGCTTATTGAGGGGAATTATTGTGTGTAAATATTATACAATTTTGCATGGCATTAATTTATCATTGGTAAGTTATAATTTATCCTTTCATAATGCAGATTATTTAATGAATGATTATTACCCATTTCAGCCAGTTAATTCAATTACATTGTATATAACATTTCTTCATCAAATAAAAATATAAATTTCTTCATTGGATTCCACAAACCCATCCAAATTCTTCATAATTAACTCTGAATAATCCAACTTCTCGCAATCTCTTTATCAATATTCTTCTCCAAAAAAAAGAAGAGTAAATAACCTGAATCATAACCACTTTCGAGCATAAAGGATTCCAGCTCGCACGTGCCACCCGAAAGCGATGCAAATTTCGCGCTCGATAAAACAAAACAAAAAAAGTAAGAAAAGAAGAGTCGCCAAAAATAGCATTTGCAAAACGATGACCCGTTCGCGAAAGGAATGTTCGTATATAGGATGAGATCAGCTTTTTTTGGTTGCAGCGGCACATGTATACAGATATACATATAAGTGGGCGAGTCCGAAGGTCGAGTGGATTCACGTGTCAGCATATACTGTGTATAATACTATACGTTGATTTTCTTGTTATGATCATTGTTTGAATAAGTTGTCTATTATCTCGTCGTTTAAACTTCGAACGACAGAAGATAAAGTTATATTAGTTTTGCTCTTAGGAGACGTCCTTGTATCTAATCTGTGCGTGAATATAGAGAACAATTTGTCCTGAGTCAGTGGAAATTAATAAACTTCAAGAGGTCAGCCGTCTACTAAAGTCCGAGAGAGAGAGGGAGAAAGATCTATATGATGTATTGTTGTACGATGCGTACTCTGCTACCGTCGTCGGAGAGATGATGGTTAATGTTCTTTTGAGTTGTTTAATTGCTTCATACTGTTATTTCTCAAACGAACTATTTTTCTTTTCGCAGATGGCAATTTTTCTTTTCTCTACAAGCGAGTAAAAAAAAAATTCTCGTCAAAGCCCGTCCTACAGAATAACAAAAAGTTTCTAAAACTGTCCAGCTTCGAAAAAAAAAATTCGATACTACATGTATCCGAAATCAATACACCTGTGTCCTCACACACGCACACACACACACACACACACACACACACACACGCGCGCGCGCACACACACACACACACACACACACAGACACACATGCATATATATCTTTTGCCAGCCATAGAACACATAAATTTTACAAAAACGCAAAACCGCAGTCAAGCCATAAAAGTATCTCGCAATCTCAAAACTGACCTCTACCTAAATGACCTCACACATCTCTCTCTCTCTCTCTCACCGCAAAAAGAAATAAAAAACGACTACGCGACGCAAGTTATAACAAAACGTATAGATGTTGAATCGGTAGTCAAGGCAAGTTTCGTCGTAAAGCGCGCATCATCATACTAAACAAGTCGGTGCAAACGCCAATGTATGTATATAGGACCGCAGCATTGCCATACACGCAGCGAGTCAATTAGGTTTCCCCTGCCGTATAGTCCGCAAAAGGGATCGTCGATTGGCGTCACACGCGACTATACGTGCGAAGCTTAGCTTCTTCTTTCTTTTCTTTTCTCTCTCTCTCTTTTTTTTCCGTCTTCCTTGGTGCGCGACGTTCGCATGCAAATGCATTGCTTATGACGTATATGCGACTTTGAGTTTGGCAAGGGAATCTTATTAAGTTTTGACGAAGAGAAAAACAATTTATGTTTGGATTTTTAAATTGACGGTTTATTAATAATGAATTTCACATTAAATTGAAATAAATGAACGCGCGTGCGCACAACATTTTCCATCTTTAACATCCAGCAGCGATCTAACATCTTAGCCGTTTCCCACGATCTGCAGTGGTTTTATCTCGTCGAGAACTTCGTGGGAATATTTGACCTCGCTCTATTAGAAGTACTGTACATAATTTCCACTTCGAAAAATTTTTAAAAAGACCTACATATAGCTATGTAATAAACTCGACATTCGTTTACGCAATAACTCGCAACTTTTTTTTTCAAAATATAGTTATATACGAAAAATATAACAAATTGCATGATTCACGAAAGTAGCATAGTACAGCAGTGCGAAATATGTGAGTCAGAGAAGCGCGACAGTAGCAATATATATACATATACGATACGATTTATCTGCATGCAATGTCAAGCTCGATTATATATATTTTTGCCGTGCAGCAGGTATTTCCCCGGAATGAAGCTTCTATTTATACATCTTAAATGCACCCGGAATAACTATATACTCGCTCGCGGAAAAAAAAGGAAAATGTTATATACATACATATATATATTTGCATTTGAGAAATTCTTCGCGTGCTTTACATTTTTTTTTCTTCGCTCGTCCGCCGGTTCGCGTTTACTTCACTGTTATTCAAATGGAGTTTCAACAATTTTTTTCCAAGGAATTCGCACGAATCGGAAATGAAACAACGAGAAATTCCATAATACAAAATTTTTTTTTTTTTTCGTTATTACACAATCGAACATTCCGCGCGCGTACATTGACACAAATTCGTGCGCACATGCGATACTCGATGATTCTTCTTTTTTTTTTTTCTTTCTCTTTCCTTTACTGAACGATTTGGAGGAGTGGTCCCTTATCGATGATGCGTCAAGGCTAACAGAAGATTAATGGTGACGCGCGAACGCTGTTTTTTTTTCTCTTTACTTTCTCGGAAACTTATGGATTTTTGCCTTTTTTCGCGTGCGCCAACTATTTTCGGCGGGTCAATTAGTCGCGTGGGCGCGAAGTTTATGGATATTAAGCGTGTCTATATGCCGTGTGACCATCGATTTTTGTTGTAATATAATGTTTGTGTGTGTATTTCGCGGATGTTTATTAGTTTGGAATTTGTGTTATTTTATTTGATTATACGTATTTTTGTAACGACATTTTTTTATGATTCGGAGTAAATAATAAAAACACATTTTTCACCCGGTTCACGTGTAAGTCACTATTCAACACACGCTACAAAAAGAAATCATAATCTAAAACAAGATAAAAAAAAATCTCTCACGATTAATCCTTTGATAAGTACAGCGTCAAAAAAAAAAAGAAAGAAGAAGAAATCTTCCACGCTCCGAAAAACTGGGAAAAACTAATGATGCATGCACGACTAGGCTAACTCACACATACACGAAGTGTACACACAGCGCCGGAAATAGATTTTTATTTTAGGGAAAGTGCGCGCCGCGAGAGACAAGCCCCATAAGGGGTCTTTTTTAGGGCGCCTAAAGAAAGTTGCACGAGCCGCAGTTCGGAGCACATGTTTCGTCAATCGTCGACACACATATATATACGCGCAAGCATTTGCATCGATCTTTCGCCAAAAGATTTTTCTACTTTTTTTTAGCAAAATAAAAAAAAAACTAAATTACTTCCGAAACGCAAGAAAACACATTTCGTTGGAAAAAGAAAAACTTTCTCGTCGACGCTATCGATCAGCCGCGTGTGAGGAAGAGAAGAAGAAGAAGAAAAAAAAAGAGAATTTTCAGCGTCGATAAAGTGGCAGCATGAAAGGAAACCGAACACTTGTCGAGAAATGGAGTCTGTCAAGTAAAGCGTCGTCGTGGTGTTTTTTTCATCGCGCGCGCACTCGATTAGTTCTTTTCAGAAAAGTGCGGCGCGTGGAGAAGAAAATCTTATATCCATTTATTTTCACGCTTCGATATAATATAAGTAAATATGTATAAGATAACAGCCTAAAACCCACACACATATATACATACAAAAACTGTGACATTGAATGTTTGCAACCTTGTCCCTATTATACGAACTCTCGAAGCGAGGACGGAATCAAGATTCATGTTCACGGGCTTGAAAATTGAAAGTTATGGCTTTGGATTTTAGCATATTACACGTACGTTTGTTATATGCCAACTGATTCTTTCATTTATACTTATCGACCGAGTTCTCAATCAAATAATTCGCTTGATAACGAATGTTTAATAGAGTAACAGACAAGTCTCGACGCAGAAGTGTTAACAAGTCATAATGATTATAACACTCACGGGTAGCACGACCTCGACATTGAAATTTCAAGACTCGTTCGTCCGTACGAAGGTCATTGATTTATCATATACGTTATGACGCTCACTACAACGGAATCGATTCCGATCTCTTTTATTACGCGCGTATACGTGAATGAATATTCAAAAAAAAATTTTTTTTGATACGCATTTAATAATTAATCAATCATTCCACTTCCGAATAAGAAAAAAATCTATTTGGCAAGACAGACAAATCACAACAATCAATTATAAAATCTCAATCCACGCATGTCCAACCAAACAAGAAAAAAAGTCTGAGAAAAACTCGGACGCTTGCGCTCTTTTTTTTTTTCTTCATCCGCGTGCTTTCTTTCCATTAAGCCTCTCGCGTAAAAGAAAAAAAAAAGAGGCGTTCGCTCGCGAGTGCACTTTTCTCCTAATGGGCCCGCGCGCTCGCCTCGTTAGGCGTCAAACTTGACACCGTTGCTTTGTGTGCGAGCGCGTGGAGAGAAGCCTATATACATCGCAAAGTATAAATCGTATACAAAGTTCGGTGCTGAGTTTCGCCTCTTTTTTTTTATTTTTAAGTATGAGGTATGGAGTTTTTTTTTTCTGAGGAAAGATTTTGGAAAAAAATGCTTGAACACGCTAAATTAAATTTTATTTTTCATCCGAATTTTTAATTAAAATTGCGAAAATTACTTCATCTGGCTTTCTTCCCTTTCACTTCACATATATTAAAAAAGAAACTACCCCTCTGAGAGTTTCATATTTCAAAAAAAAAATGAAAAAAAAAATAAATAAAGCGTGGACTGAAAGGTGTATGGGTCTCATTAGCAGAGAGAAAAGATCGTGGACGGGTCTGCGACGCGATAACAGTCAAGTCGACAGAGAGAGAGAGAGAGAGAGAGAAAGAGAGATAGAGATAGAGAGAGAGAGAGAGAGAGAGAGAGAGAGAGAGAGAGAGAGAGAGAGTGGGTGAAAGATATTAAGCGAATAACAAGACGGGCGAGAGAAGGTCTTTTGGTCTTATTTCTGTTTAACGGTCGCGCGCCTCCCTCGCTATACACTTGCACTTTACCATCCTTATCGGGCCGACAGGCCTTCCTTGCTCGAGATTATTCCTTGCATAATTTTCACGGGACTCTTAGTTTTATGGCTACTACTACTACCGCCCCCGTGGTGCTCGCGCGCGAGGTGTGAATTATTGCCAAGTTTCTTTTACTTTTTTTTTCGAGGAGGGGGCAATTGTGACATTGTTGGTTGTTCTGTATTTTTTTAGGGAACTTTATTTCGTAGTGCTTTATCGATCGCAATAGGGTTCTAAAATGGAAATTAAGAAAAGTTCGGAGACGATTTGGAATAATTTAAAATTGCGATGAAACGACAAGTAGATTTGATAAATTATTAAAAGATTATAATTAGCTTTATTTTCTTCAATTAGATGGCGTCAGGCATTTGCAATCGGAAAATCGACCAATTCAACTTAAATCTACAAGATTTCTGATTCTTTTGCGTTCTTATTGTATGTATTATAAAATGGATCTTATCATTCAGGAATAAGCTCTATCTATTTTTTCAAATTAACAGTTCTTTAAGATGTTAATGAATAGAATAGGCAGAAAAATAAAAAAAATTCATCATTAAAATCAATTCTTTGAATCAAAGACACAAAAGTGTAGCCTTTATCGTCACTCCAACCGTATAGGTATATACTATTATTATTTTCGAAGGCATCTTGCCTTCGGATGAGAAACAGAAATCCAAGGCACTCGACGATGCTGCGACCTTTTACTAAGCGATAAACGACGCAGGTGTACAACGCATATTTTTTCTATTTTTTAAAAATCTGTAATGTGAGACGCAAATAAATGAAATTTTGTCATTTATCAGTAAACCAAGACACTTCTCAGCAAAAGTTTTACAATTCTGTGGGGATACATACTTTTACATGCATACCGAAGTAATTTTCAATAGGTGGCGTTGAGCTTTCACTTATCCAAACGTAAACTTGCCACAAAAGTATATAACACTGTGATAATTATTTCAATTTGATATAAAGTTATAAAGTTCATAATTTTTATTCATTTCAAAAAAATACTAATCCTAGGAATCCTCTCACCACGTTAAACAATTCCATCACTTTAGTTAAATTTTTCGTAAATAACAATTTACACCAAAAATCTAAAACTCACAGCACCAATCTATGCGCAACGACCTTCCGAAAATCAATAATTCGATGTTACATTCGCGGTTTTCGCGCGGCAGCAGCTTTCGAGATGATTTTTTTTGTATTCCGCACACTGGAAAACAATGTATGCCCGTATATAAAAATTTTATTTTTCATGCAACGTGAGCTTTTTCGAAATCCGATTTCACCAGCAGGCTTTATGGATGAATCTCGATATTTCGTTCCGACAGAATTCTCGTAAAAAATTCATGATATCGTACGTGTAGTCGACGGATTTTTATTTCAACGAAAAAAAAAATTCTTTTTTCATTTTTGCAAAAAAAATATCTCATACAATGTGTTTTAACGAATGTATTTTCTTTTTTGTTGCAGGTAAGCACACATAATACATCGCCGAATCTTCAAAAGGGTAACATAATTTAGAAAAGCAAAATGTAAAATTCGCCAATGATAAATGATCGACTTTTTAACTATATAATAATAACCTTCACTCCATCTCCGTACACCCGCATTTTTATCAATTAACAACGTCGCGTCGCAAGTCCGCGTAACTCGATCTATAATGGCTCTTTTGTTTGGGATGGGGTCTAACAATAAACGTCCCACTCCGCTCGCCATCTTCCTTTTTCCTTTTTGCAATTTTCTTTATCATTAATGCAGCAGTGTCTTCCGCTCGACTTAATCCTTCCTCCACTTCATTTAACCAAACAGCGCAGCGCCTCGGGCGGAAACATTGAATTTCTCGATCGAGACGAGAGAGAATAAAAAAAAAAAGAGGAAGGAAGAAGAATCGTAGAAAACGTAAAAACCGTAAATCTCAACGAGCGCGTGCGTGCTACACGACGTGAGATTTTTTTTCCTTCGCTACACGCTTTTCTTACGAACCCCTTTGGAAATTTTCGCGAGAGAGCACGTAGACTTGAATATAATAGTTTTCGACACACCGACATAAAGCTTTATTTCGAGTGATACCTTCCTCGTAAAATTCAATCGGTTTTTATACGACTTTTTTTCTTTTCCTCTTTCTCTTTCTCGCGAAATAAAAATAAATCATCGGATATTGGATTCACACGTCGAAATTATAAATTCATCGTGCCGTAAATTATCGATTTTCACATAATTTCATCTCATCTCATTTTCTTCTATTGAAAGCTCGCAGCATTATTAAAAAATATATATATATATATATATTCGTATCGTCTCTTTTCAAATCCAACGAATTTTTCTATTCGCGTAATTGGCTCTCGAGAGAGAGAGCTGAGAGCTTCGTATAAATTTTATTCAACAAATTGGAGTAAAGAGAGAGAGAGAGAGAGTTGGCCGCCTGCTGTGTGTGCGCATCGCGTGCTTGCGAGCATCTCGGAAGTACAACAAATTGCTGGCTGTAAATTGGAGGAAATGGCGTAGGATGAGCTTGCAGCACCGAGAGAGAGAGAGAGAGAGTATCTAATGTCTAGCTCATTCGTGAATGTAGGTTAGAACTTGGTTGAGCAGTTTTTTTATTTATTTAGTCAAACGTAAATTAAACTCGAAATATCAGATAGTAAAGTTTATTTAAAAAATAGAGTCAAGAGTTTTCGCTTGACAAAATATCGATGAAATTGGAGTTAACGCAAGAACGGAGCGATTATTAATTTTATCGACATATAATTTTGTAACGCAAAGAAGAATTTTGACGAAACTTGTTGTATCGACTTTAAATAGTATTTAAGAGAGATAACGGCGCTCTCTCTTAAATAAGATCTCCGAGCAATTGCACGATCGACTTATGCAGTCACTATTCAGGTTTCTAAAATTCAATCGCCAAATGGTCCGTCAGAAATTTCGGGCCTATCAGTCTCCTCGGAATACGCAGACGAAAAAGAAAAGCAGCATCTCTTCGAATTCTCCCGACTGCGACCGCGACATTAGAGAATCCCGCAATCGATCCAAACCGCGCGCGCGCGCATGCATGCGTGTGTACAGTTTGGGGCAAAAGGCATTCGGGACATTAGCGTTTGCGCGTGGGGGGGATAATTGCATCGAATGCACGGCTTCCAATGCCAAGTGTCCGATAGTTTATAGTCCTCGGTGCATTGCTGCGCGCTTTCGCTTTGGTTTTGGGCATTCGCGCCGCCGCCGTCTAGCCGCTCGAGGGGCTCTTTGTTTCGTTAGTGCCAAGAAGTTGTGTGTGTGTGTGTAGTAGTAGTAGTAGCATCGTTTCACCCGTATTTGGATGCAAATGGAATGAACGAGGATTTCGTATGGTCGAAGTTTGCGTGGTCTGTAAATAGCAAGTTTTGATAAGGTGTATAGTTTGAATATTGGTTCGAGTGACATTTGTCTTTTGTTATTTATAATTGTTTTTTTAATAATATGAAGTAGACATAATCGATAGTTTATCAGCAAAGTATTTTGATGAATGAAAGATTATTCTGTACAGTGATTCATCTAATAGAGGGCATCATTTTTATCTTAACGTGAATTTATCATCGTAAGTTAATAATTAGTCCTCTATTGCGACGTTATATTGAACTATTTTCAGTTTTATGAATTTCGTTTCATTTTCTACATGGATGCAATCATTACATATTTATCAACACACAAAAAAGTCGTAATATTAAAAAAACGAATATACTTATTAGTAAACTGAAATCGACTCTCTCTTCCAAGTAACAAGTAATTATCAGCACTCTTATCCCTCAGTATTGAATAAACCAACATTCCATCGCAGAGAATACGACCCCACCCTCTTCATTACAAAAGTGCCAACAACAGGCAATCCAAAGCTTAATTCATATCAAATGCGCATAGCAGCAGCATCAGAAGCAGTAGCTCCAATCATCCCAATAAAAGCTATGAGTTTGCTAGGCAGGCACTTGTCGGTCGAGCGACTACGAATGCTATGCCTAAATTTAACTCCTCGTCTCTCTCTCTCTCTCTCTCTCTCTCTCTCGTGAAACGTCGCGCCCGGAATCCTGGAATAATCTGCTTTTCACTTCAGGCCGTCTCTGGCGTATATTATGCTTTTGGCTGTTGATCTTGGATGCTGGACAACGATAATGCCTTGATGAGCTTTCGTTTTTGACTTTGTTCTTTATGGCAAAGTGATCGTTTTAGTGGAATAGTGACATTTTTTTTTCTGATTGGGGTTGTTTCTTCTTTGGTCTAGTTATTTTAGTCTAACTCGTGCAAATTAAATATTTTACGTTGTTGACGTCGATCTAATTATTATTAAATTCTCCACTAGGTGGTGTCTACCGTATCTGTGAAAACAAAAACGAGATCGATTGTATATATAATTTAACAGCGTTTGTGTCGTAAACTGTGTTTGGCATTTGATTAAATTTTACGGCTAACTTATCGCGGGATTGATATTTACTTGAATTAATCAATTAAACAATATTTAAAAATAACTCAACTGCTATAACAGTACTCCCTGCTAAACGAAAACTCAAACAAATAAAATAGCCAATCAATCGTAATCTGAATCTATATTCGTTGAAAACTCTAAACCCCTCTTCACAACCTCTCCCAAAGACTCTCAAGCAATACAATCTGCGCGCTCGCTCGTACAGGGGTTGGTAATTGAATAGCGATTTTGATTTGAAACTCTCTCACTCTCTACGGCATGGCATTTGGCATGTCGGATGTATACTATATAGGAAGGGAGAGAGAGCAAAGCTGCTGCTGCTGCTACTGCAGGTGATGGGCGAAATCAGGCCTGCATTGATATCGGCGCTTGATTTGCGAGTGAGAGACGCCCCGCCTATGCCTCTCTGCCAGATGTAATTACGGATCTTGTTGGGTGGCTGTCTTTGTTAGAGGCTAATAAGGGGATCTACGATTGGATTATCAAGCGGCTTTCACGCATACGTATTATTCGATTTTTTTTTATTTGAATTCTAATTACTGGTATGTAGTAGATTACGTATACAATTCTAATTACTGGTATGTTAGAGACTTTTAATTCGTAAAACAATTAATTTAGAAAACGAGAGAATTCCCAGAAATACAACGACCTTACTTGATTTCGCTAATGAACGAAACTCACCGATGCAAAATGCAATTGTCGAATTACAGCGCCGAGGGTAAATCCCAAAGAAACAACTTTACCATTCTCGCGACAAGTAAAAGGAAGTTTCAGCCAAACCGCAGCCGTCGCCGCTGTATAGCCTTTATTCAACTCTCGGCACTCCACCGGGGTATCGAGTTTTAATGAAATTCTCCTTGTTAACCGGGTGATAATACAGTTTTCTCTTGTCGCTTGGCTATAACGTAATATTCACAGGCGGGCAAGCGCGCCTTCGATTTTTTTTTTTTTTTTGCACTTTAGTTGACGCCTCGGTAGCAGTTTTAAATGTAGTTTGGCGCGTGATTAATAAGTGACGCGATATTGTTGAGAATTCCATTTTAACTTTATGAAGTTTATATGGCTCGATGAATTTTAACTTGTCAGTATATTCATGCGAAAGTATTGTTTTATTTTTAATTTTGTTAATGTCAAACGATGTATACTATTTTTGCAAATTAGAAGTACGAAAACGCTTCAGCTCGACACTTGAAATTTCAAAGTGATTAATCGGCATTTAAAAATAGATCCTCTTCGTTGGCATCCTACGCAACCGACACTAAAAAAAAAGAAGAATATCCCGTGTAAAGCCAATATTTCCCGAGTAAACTTGAAAACTGTACGTGCTCGTTCATAGGCATACCAATATTCTAAAAATAACTAAAAACACGCACCTTGATTGCTTTTTTTTCACCCTTTTCCCGAGTTTTCAAATTTCGATCGCGTACGTATAAATGCGGTCAAGGTGAATTTTTCATCGTCGAACGAAATAAAAGACGACGACGGCGAGAAGTGCAGATGCCTTATTACACGCACCAACGGACGGGAAAAGTGCCGTCGAGGTTTTTCGGGATAGTTCTTGGGAGATTGTTTGTCCTTTTTTTTCTTCTTTCAGGGGGGTAGGAAGAAATTGGATGAGGGCTTGATAGGACTCTTTTGTCGTGATAAGATCGCGGGGTTTTCGTGATGGAATTTTTAAGTCTTGTATGGTATTGTTCGAGGAGAAAAGCGAAAAGTCACTTATTTTATTTTCTTTGAAGAATGATACAAAATTACTGCTAAGATGATAATGAATTTTACATTTATATGTATTGAGATAGTAATAGGCTGTTTATCCACAAGCTGGCGTTGAGAATTTAGAATGTAAGAGCGAATCATTAATAAATTCATTATTAAATTGAAATCATTATTAAATTCAATAGATAAATCAACTAAATATGGTTTTTTTTAACTTTTATTTACAGTAAAATTGAATTTCCATCACAATTAATATCTACAACTTCAATACGTAATTATAATAGGTGCTACCAAGACTCGAACCATAAACCAAACATAAACTATCCATATCCGTATAACTTATGTAGTTTCACCGAAAAATAGCAAAAATAACGAAACTTTCGCAGAATCTCTACTCGTATCAGCCAGCGAACATCGCGCATTTCCCCATGAAAGTTCCGCGACAAAAACATTCCCATTCAAACTCTTCCCTTCCATTCGCCAAAAAAAAAAAGATAGCCTCCACTATACCGAGAGAGAAAGAGAGTAACTTTCGGTCGTAAATCCCCTCTTCTCCCTCCATCCCGAAAAAAACGCGATAAAAGCTCCGCGGCAAGCAATAAAAAAAGCTTAGATCCCCGCGCGGAAGGTAATTACGCTGACAAAAGTGGAGAAATTTTCTTGCTCCAGCAAAAGCCGATAATTAGTCTCTCTCTCTCTCGCTCTTCGCGGAGGCGACACGTCAAAATTGATTACCTTAGGCGCGAGGCTTCGTTAACGCGAGCGTAGACTAATGGATTTCGGATTAGAAGCTCAGCGGCCTGCTGCTGCTGATCCTTTGCGTATCAACGCCTCGTGCACAATGAAGCTTTTGCACTCGCTGGTGTTTAAAGTCTTTGAGGTTGAGGGATTAATGGGTACGTAGTTGTTGGGTCGATGATATGTTTTTGCACCTTGGGATTTTGCTAATTGATTTTCGGATGAGAAACTGCAGTAGTTTTAAAATTATATATGTTTTGGATAGTTTAATGTCTTGTCGATAGGTTGGATTGAGGCTTTAATATTCGCGAGCGATATTATCGTTTCGAATGTATGAGTGCGGTCGTCGTTCAAGCTTGATACTTTCCATTATGGATTGATACCTAAAACAATATTTTGTCTACTTCATGAAGTCATTGTAGCTACTTAAAGTAATAATTTGAAAAAATACATTATTTTCATATTTTCCGAACTCAATTTTTATGTGTAAGCCGTTGGATTACAAAAAGCCTCTTTTTAAAAAAAAGTAATAACAGCTTCGACAAGTATCAAAATAATCCGCTTAAGCCAATTAAAAACAGCATTAAAAATTCTGCAATATGCATGTCCGCTGTCCAATCGCAACTACTTCGCAAAAAAAAAACATTTCCATTTCCATCGCTAAGAAGCTTAGGCAAAAAAAAAGGAAAAGCTCGACTCACTTCATAACTTTCCCAAGTCCACCTGAAACGAATCAAACAGCCATTGAAACTACACTCGAACGCGAATATATATTTTTTTCAAACGTTCCAAACTTCGTCGTCTACGTCGATTGCATATATATACATAAGCCTTAACGAACCCCATGGTTATAACAGTTGAATGCTCGACGCTGCCATGCAAATCCACGCGGTCCTCCTCCACCTCCTTCTCCTCCTTCAACCCTCGTGGGATTTATCCAGAGGTGAAACAATCGAGTCTGCTAGCCTCCTCCTACTCTTGATGATCGACAATTTTTTTTTTATATTCGAGTGGGATTTGTCGATTGAGAATATACTATATATTTGCTTTTACCACAGCAATTATATACAAAGCATCGTCATCGTCAATCAATCATATTCGCGTGTCGATTTAATAATATCCCGTACGTATTGTCCTGCTTCAAAGCGCGCGCGTCCCACCTGCAAATCTCCCTCTCACTGGTTTCCATCGAATGTATGATTACACGCTATTACGAATCACTGCGTGCGCGCGTGGGAATTATGGGCGAAAGTCAAAACTCCCATTTGCATATTGTTCGCGTACTTAATAGCTTACGGGCGTATTATAAAGGTTTTTTGTAGGTGGATGCGTGCTCGTTAAGTTTTGATTTGCGGCTTTAAGTTGTTAAACTGCGTGAAATTTTCGTACGCTGCTGCAACGTTATGGGTTGTTATTGTTGGGAGTAAAAGATGGATGGTTAAATTAATTGGTAAAATGGATGGTGGATTTGTAAATTGTACGTTGTTGTGTTTGAGTTATATGGGTGTAATTCAAAGTGAATTGAGAATTGCTCGCTAGGTGGATTAACGATAGTTTGTAACGTTGAGTTTGAATAACTTTTTTATTGGAAATATAAAAAGCTCAATCGAAACTTGTCGAACGAATAAATATTCAAAGTAAGACTTCCGCGACATCTATTTCATTTTTATTTTTTCCTTGATATTGACGACGTTTATCGAATATTTCTAAGCTGGAGGCTCCGGGAGGCTCCCTATCAAATTTCAGCGCGATAGAAGCAATGTCAAGGCCTTCTTGGGCCCTATGATCACTTTTCTACGACATTTTACGTATTTTGTTTTTTCTGTTTTTTTTAATTATGCCGACATACCACTTCTATTAATCCGGGGGCTTCCTAACATTGGGATAACAAAATGTCGAGAACTCGGAAAAAAATATTCCACAGCCACGAACAGCGAAAAAGACAAAAGAGCTTTCTGTCGGATTAATCAAATAGTCGACTTTCCTCATCCGGGACAACGCCCACTATACGCGACTCCCCATTATCTGCACTTTTTTTGAATAGACTTTTGATTTCAATCCCTCTCTTTTTTTTCCTCCTCGCTCGCTATACCAATAGATTTTGATTTTCACGTTCGTTAAGCTCAAACGTCGGACTCTTTTTTTCAAACGGCAAATGGTGATTCGTTCAAGAGCGATGTCACGCTCAACTCGCGTATACGCATATTTTCGTAAATTGATACATCCATGGCTGTCGCGCTCCGGGATTATTTCGAATTTTCAGCGGACGAGACAATTTCGTTATGGCGATGTGTTTTTTCCTGGGATTGACAAATAATAATTTTTGATACGAACACGTCACGCGCAACGAATTTAGGTTGGATGATTTCACGTCGATTTTGTTTGATGAAGGAAATGGACGAAAAATTTCATCTGCAAGATATAGTGATTTTACATTTTTTTCACTAGAGTCGTATATCTAAAGTGATAATCAAATTAACTGGCTTTCTTGAATTTATGTGCTTAGGTCGTACAAATGTCGTTTACGGTCTTGTATTATTCCGAATTCATAAGGTATTGTTGGTTTATACGGGAGTATAAATAAATAATTTACATTTAAATCCAAATAAGTGCTTTTATTGAAAGCGCACGAGGAAGGCACATCTTGACGGTAGGACCGTCTTTCTTAGACTAAAAACCAATGAGCTCATAATGAGCAATGCGGGGACACGTGTACACCCTCACACACACACCATAGCTTTATGACTTTACGTCATCGCTCTCGTTTTACATTTCTTTCTTAGAGTGTAGCAGACTCTCTCTACAAGTCGATTGATTTTTGCTTCTCGAGAAACTAATTTATTTCATTTGTATATTGCAACAGTAATCGACCAATATGACTTTATCTTTATTAGCCACATAATAAATTTACACTTTACACAACCAGATGATTTTCAAAACAAATTAACCAACAAGTAATTTGATTAAGTATAAATTTTCTAAACAATGACTCACAACAAAGAATTAAGCCGTCAAAAGTCACACAAATAAACTTTCAACAACTGCACTTTGTTCGTTGCTCTCGTGCGCGTCGTTGGCCTTTTTACACGCGAGTTTATACGACTAATTAAAGAACATCGTATATACGCGAGGGCGCGATAAAACGCATAAGTGTGTAGCGTAGCGTCGCGTCGTCGTCGTCGTCGTCGTCGTCGTCGCTCGGCACTTTAAAACTCGACAACGACGAAGCGGACGCCTGTGGATTGGGCAACCCGACACGCTTGAAAGTACACGATGTTGCTATACTGCTACGGTACTCTGTCGTAACGAGACAATTGTACATTTTTTTTTTCTTTTTAAATTGAAATTGTTTTTGCTTCGCGTGCTGCTATTGCAATTTCGTTGCTGTTGTTGGTGGTAGTAGTAGTAGGGGGAAGGGCACGGGAGAGAACAATTCTCTAGATACTTGCAGTTGCGCGGAATTCAATGCAATTTTCGACCGACCCTACTAGGTATTTCACATGAAAATTTCAAAACAACGAATAGCACTCGCGCCGCCGTTGTTGTTGTTTTCGGGTAACGTAGAGACGAAGTTTTTTTTTTCTTCTGTTGAATATTTTCGCTAACGACCATCGTTGCACTGCGGATGGAAAGTGAATTCAACGTGTAGTTTTCCTATAATACTTTTAATTTGAAAACAAACAACGAACGGAAGTTTTTCATACGGGAATTTTGTTTGAAAACTGCGAATCCGATTTTAAAAAATAACGAGCTTGCAAGCTCACTTCTCTCGAACTAAACTTTCACTCCGAAAAAAAAAACAACAATATGAAAGAAATCTCCCACTTTAATAAATAAAAAAAAAATTAACGTCAAATATCTAACGAACAAATTCATCAATTCTATTTACAGAGGTCGAAGATCGACCGGCGGGAAAGGCACGTGGTGGTAAGCTAGCGCGTCGAGCGCGCTCCTTCAAGGAAGACTTCCTGGAGAAGCTGTCGCAGATGCGTTCGCCGGGTGCGAGTGGTGCGGGTGGTGGTGGCGGTGGTGGTGGCGGTACGAGAGCATCGTCGCCATCATCACCAGCAGCAGCGACGCAACAACAACAACAACAACAACAGCAACAATTAACAACCTCGTCGTCGGTTGGTGCCGAGTCGCTCGACAAGAGTCCACTGCGCGATCTTCACGTGCATGTGAGGCAGGTGCAATTGGCGTTGTCGCATCTGCGCGACGTTGTCATTAAGAATAAACTGGAGATGCTGCCGGGTAATGGGACGATTGTTTTGGATACCGTGACGACTATACACACGTTGCTCAAGTCCTATCTGCTTTACGAGAACAGGTGGGTTGATATACGATGATGTTTGTTCTGTCTTTATCGATTTACACATCGATGCGGCTTGTTTTTGTGATATTATTTCGATGCTTCGTATTTTGTCTCAGATTTTGATGTTTTGAAAGCAAGATAAACTACGTTGTCAATATTTCGTTGACAAAAATCAGATTTATTGAAATTATATATTTTACGCCAAGAGATCATTTTATTTTTTTATTATTTTTCATATTTTTAATAGATCCATTGAATTACTTGGCATGTACATGACAAATATTTGAATTGAAGTATGAAAACTCAAATGATCGATCAGAAAATAATATAAGCATTATACATTTTTCTAAATCCACCTCAAAACATGACAAACTCGATCTTCAAATTTCAGCTCGACACTGGGCTCGGCGACGAATCAGGTGTACCAAGCATTAGCGCAACTACTGAAACTCTGCGACGACGTGATGCTGCAGGGAGATCAGTCGTCGTCCCTCGATACGGCCAACGTGGCGCACGTCATAAGCCTCGTCGAGGATGCGGTGAAGAATCTCGTGGAACTCGCTCAAGAGAAGATCTCCAACAAGCAGAAGCCGGCTTTGCAAACTCCGAGTAATAGGTAAGACGCGTTTGGCTTTATATACGTGAACTTTTCAATTATAAACGCGATTCGCGATTTTGCTCGGTGCTTTGATTTGTAGGTTTACGTTTGAATTATAAATTGTAGCTCTTTTCGATGTTCTTCTTTGTTGTCTTTCGTCCAAAGTAAATAATTGAGAACTTATTTTTCACCGATCAACGAACTAACGCAAGCTATTACGTAAACAGGACGTCAGGCTACAGCTCGGAGTTGACACCCCAGCGGAACTCTCTGCCGGACATACCGTTGACGCCACGGGAACGAGAGATCCTCGAGCAGTCGGCCGCCTCGAGTGCTCTGGTTAGAAGCTCCCACAGCTCGGAATCCATCCTCAGGGATTCCAGTCCACCGCCAAAGCCACCCCTGCCTGACAGGTAAAGCTGACTGCTACACTGATTTTTTTTTTCATTTATTTTCGACTCGCTGGACTGGATCGTGAGAGTCGAGTTTTCGATTAGGTGGACGCATGTGTAACACGTGGTGTTGTTGATTTTTTTAGTACGATTTTTTATTAAGTTTGACAGATAAATATATTTTTTTTCGATTTATTGCTTTTAATGATAGATGGATTTTTGTTAGTGTTACATCACAAGCAGGTAACGTTCCGGAGGATTTAAAAGAAAGGAAAGTTGGTTAAACAGTTGATCTGTTATTATTTATAAGTGAAAAAAGACATCAGTCAAAAAGAACCAATCAACATCCTTAACGCCATTTGAACGCCTTTTTCCATATAAAATTTGCAATAATAATAAGGTGTTTTGAAAATAGTCGAGAACAACGTACTTACAGTTGCTAAATTTTTTCGGAAACAATACTTCACGAGAAGAAATTGTTGTAATAAAAATGTCACTTAGTACTTGATTTCCATGCTAGATGGATGGTAGTCAATAGTTTGCGCGATCGAATAGCATTTCAGAGTATTTTAAAGTCAATTGCCACTGGCTAGTGATTATTGTCTTGTATGTTTAAATTATTAATTTTCAAGTAAAATTCATTAGGCTATCAATGATTGTGAGAGTTTTAGTGAAAATAAAATTATAAGTTGCTTCATAATATAATGTAATATTTCTTAAAATAATTGAAATACACTGATAACTGATAAACTTATCGATACGCGCACCTCTTATCAATTATTTTACAAATTTAAACTTCTCTCTCGAAAAAAAATTTAATACTACAATTTTTGCATGGCTTAAAAATAATTTACTCCACTTTAATAAAAACCACCAAGAAATATGCCAAAATTGTCCTCCTCGCCTTTCAGAACGTTATGCCTTTCGGAAGACAACAACAGCTCGCCAGGCGGCACGCCACCACCTCTGCCACCGAAACGCCGAACGCGCACCCAACAGCTGCTGTCGGACGAGCGCGACTCCGCGGGCGATACGAGTGTCTTGGCGTCGAGTCTCGACCGTGTATCCCTGCGAAGTCGTTCACCCGAGGACTCCTCGTCGTTGCTCAGTGCCTCGGCCGGAAGTTTGGACTCGGCGTTAAATCATTCCCGCGACGAGGAAGAGATACGTGCCATAATGGGACCCAACGACGAGTCTTTCAGCGACAGTATGGATCTTAGCCTCATGGCCACCATTCGCGGTAATAATCATTATGAACATGTGGGATGACTATTGCGAAACGAGATAAAGTTTTGTCAGAAGACAATTGCCTTGATTTACGCGAGTTCAACGCGATGATAACGCGCGATGACATCATAATCCTGAATAGGTGTTTTCACTCTTTTTTTTTTTAATTATTCGGCTTGTATTCGTTCGAGTTTGGCAATGATGTTGGATTGGCATTCTTCTGGCAAAACTGGAATTTACAATGTATATGTTTGAGCTTTGTTGATTCACATAATGGCTAGTTCGTGTTTTTTTTTTTAATTTCTTCAGCGATCGTGAAGCGTATAAAAGATATTTAGCACACATGTCTTGTCCACTGTAAACTCTCAGATAGATATTTGATTTCACTTAGCATATTGCACGTCGCTGTGCGCGAGATGAAAACAAGCGATAATAATTCATAGAAAGCTATTCATACTCTCGGTATATTCAATGGAATTAACTGTTGTAAAATAACACGAGTTTATTATCCAACGCTGTTTTCACTAACAAATGCATATTCATAAATTGTACAAGATTGTTCTTTCGCTTTAATACATACAGCGACGCATCCATTGTTGATTGCTCTCGCGTCATCAAAGCTCAAACGTATCATTAGCGAAAAATTTCGCAAACAGATAGATGAAGGAAAAAAAAAGGTCAGTTGCTCGTTTCGTTTATCATGCCCAAAGCAAACGAGTGTTTGTACGTCGAATAAGGCATATCCGCGAAACCGGATAAGTGTCCTCAACGCAGTAATCAGCGCGCGTCTTGCGCGTTATGGCGATGTGTGTTTCACTTGTGGGGCGGGATTACGCAAAAACCCATCCATATGTGTGTCCATAGTATATATATGTATGTGTGTATAAGTGTTACTCAGCGCCGCCGCTGCCGCTGCCGCTAGCTTCAGGCTTCTTGTGTTCTAATATCTTTTCTCCAGTCGAGGCGCACTTTTGCTTAGTGACGGTTGTGTCGCGCGCATTTCTCTCCTTTTTTTTCTGTGTTCTTTTGTCAGTTTTTTATTACTTGGATCATTCGATAGATTATCAAGCTGCGACATGGACGATCAACACTTTTGGTTCTCTGAGATTACCAAGCCCTTTCACTTTAAGTTCAATCAACGTACGTATTTTTGTTTTGTTTTGTTTCTCTCCGGAGATCGAAAGGGGGGATAATTTTTTTTTCGTGCCGTTTACCGAGCGCGTATATGATTTGTTTGCTTTGATAAGGGTTTCTGAAATAATTTATCGTTTTATAAGGAGCTGCTTTTTCAAATAACACGTCCGAGGCAGTAAATCATAGTATTAATAGAATTTGAAGTAATTTTCGGTATGTTGTGGGTGGGAAAATATTGACTTTGACTTTATATTTGACATTTGCGTGGTTGCTCAATGAATTATCGCGTTTGTGTTGCAAATTTAATAAGAAATTTTTTCTTTGAGAAGTGCGATACTTGATAGATAATACGTATTTAAATAACTCTTAAAAAATTCAATGAAAATGCGGATTCGTTTAATAAAATTTTTGATAATTCAATGATCAATAAATTTTATGCTATTTTGTTGAATTAACCAGCTAAGTAGCTAGAAACACCCTCCAATTTTTAAATAATTATTTTTCTTTGTACTTCGAAGTCATCTATTTTCAAACCAAATAGAGTAATTTGAACAAGCTTACAAATAACAGTATCTGAAAATTTGCATAAACAACAAGGTTACTCAAACGTCACCTATAGAATTACAAAACCTGCCAGTATAACAATATTCCTCGATAAAAAAAAATTGACAACGTATACTAAATCAAAAATCTTTTTCTCTTTTTTTCCCCTTTGCCAGGTATGCAAGTTAACGGAAGCTCACACTGCGGCTGTTGGGACGGTACGGAGAGTAGTCTACCAAGTACAATGCTGCTGGGTCAGCAGAGCTCTCAGGAAATGCTCGGTCAGTTTACCGGTGAGTGTCGCGTTCACACGGAGCGATGGATACTCAAGAAGAAAGTAAAAAAAACCGTACATAGAGTCGAATAGAGCATTGAACCCTTAAAATCTTGGCACTGTTCCCTGTATTTGGTTATTATTCGGATCGTTGACCGGTGCGCGCGCGCACTTTGCCAGACTACTGGATGTTTGTTTGCTCCTCCGGGGATTTGATGGGAATTTTAGCGGCGAGTTTGTTTTCGAGCGTTTGATTGATTGCCGTTTGGGAAATCTGCTCGTTTAAGTGGCGGCGAATGAAAATTTGACATTTTTTTCTCTCGCGCGCGATTTGAGGAAAATGTTTTCACGACTGTTGAAAGAGTTTTTACGTTTCGAAATTAAACGATATTTTTCAGATTACATTCAAACCATTTTTAGACTTGACGAGCTGCTTTTTATTATTGTTTTCGATGGCGACCTCTCTGATGACTTCATTTCAAGAAAACACGACGCACAAAAAAAAAATTTCAATTTCTCAACTCATAGAGTTGTATACCTATATACTTATACATTATCCCATCTCATTGAATCTCAAGGCATTGAAATGACAAACAAATTACTCTCTCAAGGCTAGCAACACTAAACTTTAAGTAACCCACATGCTTAATCCAGTGTAAAAAAAAAGAAAGAAAGAAATATTCTCGGCACACATCTAAAAGTCACGGTGTGTATAATCGCGTGTAATTCACGACAGCTGCAACCCGGATGGAACCCAACTCTATTTCCAGTCTCGTCTCGATTAAAGCACTCTCTCATTCTCCGTCAGTCGATTAACCAGCTTCTCAATAGCCACTCGTCTATATATACGTACATACGAAAAAAAGGAGAGTGCATCTCTTACGTTTTTTTTTTCTTCTCTTCTTCTCAAACGATTGCACAACGCCGTGGCGTGTAAATATAGTCGCGTGGGCGACTCGCCAGAGTAAAGCAGCCGGCATGAATGGGAGTCAGTCGTTCGCGCGCATGCATAAGTAATCGACGCGCCGCCGCTTTACTTTCTTATCATCATGGCCAAGAAGTCGCTCTCGCCCTGGGACAGCTTTAAGGCTTGGTTGTGTGAGTCGCTCGCGAAAACTTTCGCGAGAGAGAAAATTCAGAGATAGAGATTTATGAACCTTGTTAATTGCATCGCATTAGTTTTCATGTAAATTGGAATTCTGTGTGTTATGTGTTCTGCTGCTGCTGGCAGCTGTTACTTAAGCGTGTCAATGCTTACATAAATTAGATATTTTACTCTATTAGCTTGCGATTTATTAATTGCCGTGTACCCGTTCGCTAATGCCTCTATAATTTCTTCGCGCGACAGCGATATTTTAATTGATTGACTTTCCTAATGCTGCGATTGAATATTATGTAGATTGTACGATGTTACTTTGGGAAATTACTGTAATTTGATCTGCTTAATAATCTATTGTCATTTTTATTTCTTTTTTTTTATGATTCGAATAGTTTCGCATTCGAAAAAAATAACGTTCGAGTATTCTATTATTAGCCAAGAAAAAGTATATCCGATAGCGATAAACGCGTTGAAAATTCAGCAAGTGAAAATAACACACAGCACACAAACAGAGCACCATCAATCACGCGCAGTGACAAAGCAGCGAGCAGGCAGTTCCACACAAATCACGCCCCAAAAATATAATATGATTTCCTTTCACCCGGACGTGATTTCGTAATGTAGGTCGTTGCCACTTTACGACCCTTCTCCGCGACGACGAGTACTTAATCCACTCAAAGATCTTTTTATAGAGTGAGAATCCTAATCAGTATCTTAAATATTCCACAGGCATGGATGCAAAGATGGAACGTCTCTCGACGCAGACACAAGAGTCGGGATTCGTGTCGATGCACTCGCAACGATCATCATCGCAAAGTTACTCTTCCACGACCAAACGATCGTCCCAGCAAAGATTCTCGGCCGGTGAGACGATGACCAGTAATGGCTCGGTCGTTAGTCATAAGACCACTACGATGACCAGTTCCAGGAGTGTTCATAGCGCTACCAATATCAGCGGCGATCCGTCCTTCATGGAAAAATTGGTATATGTGGGTGTTGCATGCTTTGCTGTTTTTTTAATTTTACTTATTTATGTCATTAATTCTTTTGAGTACAAATTTTTCGCTTTTATTTTCTTATTTCTGTCTCAATAATAACTATGTTTTTATTTACTTAATTTCAAAATTGTGTGTTATTTTCTTGGTGATATTTGTGTGATGTTAACTTTTCAATCGCTTAACCGAAGTGAGGCATCTTACTTATAATAATAATTATAGAATACTGATTTTTAAATTAATATTCAGGAAATCGAAGCACTGGCAAACTCGGACAACACTGAAATGCCACCAGCCCTGCCGGAAAAGCGCTCGCGGCGACGAAAGGAGCGTCTGCCGTCTCAGTACGACAACGTGCCAGAGAATGAGCATCTGTCGACGTGCAGTTTGCATACCAGCAACGGTAATAGTCCGATCGACAACAACAGACCACCGCCGCTACCGATGAAGAAGAGGCACAGTAAGTTCGATATTCTTCTTACCTTCGCGCAATGCCAAGAAAAAAACGTCGCTTTGCGAATACCGATCTATACATATACTCGATGACAAATTTTTTTTTGTGGGATAAATTTGATGATGTCTTGTGATCATCGAATTTCGTTCGTTGATTTTCTTGTTTGTGAAATCAGTGAACGAAATTTCGTCAAGCATTGGCTCCAAAGGGAAAAATAAAAATCTTTCATGTATACTTTTTTTCTCTTCTCTTCCTATATGGGTGTTGCTTTCGGTCGATCGAGTATCAACAGCTTTGTCGAAAAGAAAAGAGCGAAATCTGGCGACGATAATGATATTTATATATATATATTGACTATTTTTTTCCCTTAATTCTGTCTGCGATATGATGTTGAAACTGATGCAATGTTTTGTTGTCCTCCAGTGTTCCAATCTGTGGCATATTCTGGTAAGTGGGATTTTTCGCCCACACAATCTCTCTCTCTCTCTCTTTCTCTCTCTCTCTACAAATCCTCGGCAAATATACCCACACGCTAAGTTGCATTTTCCGACGATCAATACGTTTTTTTTATATTTTTATTCTTTTCACATGTTGTTCTAGTTTTTCTTGTTTTTCTTACATTACCAGCTTTTTACATGGCATGTTTTGCTGTTTGGTCATTACAAATTTTGGTTTTTTTTTGGGACTTATTCGTTACAGCATTGAGCTTGACATTTTTTTTTCCTTGCACACGATTTTTTATATTGTGCAAATGCCATTTTCATCATCGCTTTTTAAGTCACTTTACATTTTGTGACAATGTTTTACAGCAATGCTTATGCTTTTCAATACAATATAACATTAATACTCGATTTTTTTTTTGTATCAAATAATTTTCTTTTGACAGCAAATCACAAACCAATGGATTGTTTTGGTTCACAAAAAAAGAAGAAAAGAAACGCAATTAAAAATTCATCATCCCAATTACAATCGACGTTAACTCTGAATATCCATATCAAAACGGTTAGCTAAACGAACCAATTTTAAAAGCGAAAAATATCAAATAATCCAACCGCGGCGTCGCGGTGTCGCACGAAAAAAAAAAACGTCGCGCTGCACGTAATTATCCCATCATCGAATTGACCTTTCCGTCTTGGCTAATTGTTATTGCTCGTACGTACTCCAAGTCGCGCGTCGCGAAGTCTCTCGGCTTTTTTTTTTTTTTTTGCGCGCGTGCTCGCTCTTGCGTAACTTAGCGCGCTACTACTTGGAAGATGCTTTTCCTCAAGATGCACGCCGCATTCCAGTGAGTTTTCGCGCGTCGCTTTGTGCGCGTCGTGCAGTGTGTGGACAAAGGTGTGACGCAGTTTTTTTTTACGAGTGTGCGCTTATTTGAGTTTGTTCGTTTTTGACCGAAATTTTTTTAGTTTGGTTTTTACTTTTGTTTTGGATCAGTGAGTCGATCGTTTCGCGAACGCGTAAATAAATGTATCGCGTTCTTGACGCGCGAATAATGTTATTATCCTCTTGCTATAGAATTTGTTATTCATGTTTGTATAGTAAATTCGCTAAAAGCACATTATGTTGTTCAATGTTATGACGTACAAACGCAATGTTTCGCTTGCACATTTTACCTCAAACAATTACAATTTAACAAGTCCTCCGTCATTTTCTCAAAGAACAGTTTAGAAGAAAAACTGTAATTGTTTCACCGATTACTACACCAATTATTATCTGCAATAAGCACAAATGTATCACTTCGATCTTCACTATTTTGTTTTTTTTTTTTCATTTGTTAAAAAAAACACCGACACGAGTCAACAACGATACGATAAAATATCGATGTCAACCACTTAGAATAATATAGTTAACGTTTTATTTCAATTTATATAATTTAGCTTGCTTTGAATATATCAACACCACCGAAGAGAATCCACAAAAGTAGTTTTTTTTTCGTGTCTATCAACATTTCGCAAAATCAATCGTACTAACAATCCATTTTTATCTCAATTTTTTTTATAGTAATGGCGTACATGGAGATGTTCGGCAACTGCTCGCACACGAGTAACGAATTCATCTCGGGTTTGGGTACCAGGCACTCGGTTGCCGCGTACAATTCCATGCAGGCGGAGTGGCAGCAACACGAGATGGCACTCACCACCACGCAGTCTTGCTCTTTTATGAGCCACTCGATGCACGCGAGTTTGCACGATACTTCTGGGTAAGTTACCAAAAACTATTTCCCAAGCCTAATAAAAAAGACATTTTTAAAGAATTCGATTTTTTCAATTTTCAGTCACGTGTTCTCGATGACACCAACAATAAGAGAGCTGGCTAACGAGCCTAGTCAACCACCGGCATTACCACCCAAAAAATCACGTTCACTGAAGCCAAATGCTACGCCGCCGCCAATTTCACCCAAACCCCTGACAGCCAGTATACAGAGTGTTCATTTAGATCCAGTTCTCACGTCGACTCCGGTTAAAAGCGAAGAGTCGCTTGCACACACGCCGGTTATAATCGAGAAGAAGGAGATTATACCTGCGAATAATGTGACACTGGTTAGTATGATAATGAGTACTAATTTAGTGCCGCAATATTCTGAAGATTTTTTTAATATCAGTTTTTTTTTTAATTTAAAATAATGTTTGCATGATTTGTTTGCAGAACAACAATTTGAATCTGGAGACATCGCCAAGACCGTCAAGTAAAGCTCCATCAAGTCTCTCGATAGACGACAGTTCGTTGGAGTTGCGCGATGTCGAGCCGGACGACAGCATGTTGGACGAATTAGAGATAAACAAATACTTAGTTTTTAAGAAGCCAGAAGAAGAGGGACCTGATATAAGAGGCGGCCATCCGGACGCTCTACTGATTCATGCCACGAAAGCAAATAAACATGGTATGCAAAAATTACTTATCTATAAAATCGTAGAAACATTTTGGGATATTGCATGAAGTTTTCGTAGTTTGACGAGTTCGTAGATAATAGTTCGTTTTTCAAATTGGCAGAGACTGTTCGAATTTTGAAAATTAATCGAAGATTGTTATTTGCTGTTTGATAACGGATATCAATTTAATAGTATTTATGTCGTTAATTTAGTAGTCGATTGTACGACGAAGTAGATCGACTATTTCGTAATGTTTATAGAAAAAAAAAGAACCTACTTTAATAATCAAAGAAGGTTTCATGCAAATTCCCAAACTCATATTCATCAATCATTCATGTTAGACTCTATAGATATCACACGCATATTAATAACATCACTCTTCATTTCTTTTCCAACCTGCATTAGATGAGAAAGAATCAGGTTAGTAGATTAGTTTGTTAGAATTGCTAGTTCATCATGCTTGCATCATAGTCATAGTGAGAATGTTCATTAATACGTTTATTCAAACATTTACAGATTTCCTGTATCAGGAAGCATTTTTGACGACATATAGAACGTTCATGTCGCCTCTAGAACTGATTAAAAAGTTGCATAGGCGGCATCAGCGATTCTCTTGTTCACCCGATGTGGTTAAGCAGCGAGCTGCTAGAGAAGCTTTCTCTCTGCTGGTCAGAGTTGTTAGCGACTTAACGTAAGTTAACCAAATTAATTAGAAAATAATAAATTCCACTAATATCTATTTTTTTCAACATTATTTGTATAACATTGTAGCATATCTGATCTTGACGACACGCTGATGCAAACCCTCATGGAGTTCGTCCAGCAGTTGGTATGCAGTGGCGACTTGACGATGGCCAAAGCCTTGCGTGTCAAAATTCTGGAGAAACACACAGCCAAACAGCAACAAACGGTTCAGCCAATACTCTCCACACTCAGCGTTTCAACTAAGCAAGCCTCGTTGTTGGACTTCAAGAGCGAACAAATTGCGGAACAAATGACTCTGCTCGATGCCGAGTTATTCATGAAGATCGAGATACCAGAAGTGCTTATTTGGGCACAAGAGCAGAATGAAGAACGAAGTCCGAATCTTACGCGATTTACCGAGCACTTCAATAAAATGTCGTATTGGGCGCGTTCGCGGATATTGGAACATCGAATGGAAAACGAAGCTAAGGATAGGGAAAAATTAGTTGTAAAGTTCATCAAGATAATGAAGCATCTGAGAAAGATCAACAATTTCAACAGTTACTTGGCGTTGCTATCGGCACTTGACAGTGCACCGATCAGAAGGTTAGAGTGGCAGAAACATATCACGGAAGGACTGAAAGAGTATTGCGCGTTGATCGACAGCTCCAGCAGCTTTAGAGCTTATCGGCAAGCTTTGGCTGAGACTCAGCCTCCGTGTATACCTTATATGTATGTTATCCTATTCTATCTTGTAATTTCAGTTTGCTTTAATTTATTTTAAAACTAATAACTGGATATCTTTTTTTTTCAGTGGTCTCGTTCTTCAAGACTTGACTTTCGTACATATTGGAAACAGCGATTTGTTACCTGACGGTAGCATTAACTTCTCGAAACGATGGCAGCAGTTCAATATTGTAGAAAACATGAAGAGGTTTAAGAAATGGTAAGTTAAAACAACAAAATTTATCATACGTACAAAATGGAAGCTAAGAATGTTTTTATATTTTTGCAGTACATATAGTTTCAAAAAGAACGAGCGAATAATTGCGTTCTTCAACAACTTTAGTGATTTCCTATGCGAAGAGGCGATGTGGCAAATCTCAGAGAGCATCAAACCACGTGGCGGCAAGAAGCCTCAGCCGCAGAATTAATTAGTTAACGCAAATTTGTTCATTATTACTTCTTGCTTTCTCGAGAATCGATGGCCGGGGTATCGTTCAAATGGTACAAAGAAATTTGAGAATAAGCAAGCTGTTTAAAAAAAAAGCAACCTCCGTGAGGTGTTAAGTAATTTGTATACCTTGTACACAATTTCAAGTAGGCAAAGCGTTTGTTACGTATAACAATTCTTTACAATCAAAACTTGAAGAAGAAAAAAACAATATAATATCAAACTTCCTGTGTTGTGATAAATAGATGAAAATGACAAGGTGATCGAAACGCCGAAATGATCGTTGTATCTCGTGTAAATGCGTAGAAAAGATACAAAAAAAATAAATAAAAGAAGTAGCGATGTAAAAATGAAATTTCCGTCGTCTGTGAAGAAAATTAAAAATTCTAGACGCGTTTATTTTATGCTTTAATTCCGCTTATAGCGCGCATGATGCATCGCAAGAGAGTAATGATACTCTGAAAACAAAAATATTAGAGCTGAATTCGCTTAGGCAACATAGACAAGTATTTATTTGTCATTCGTTCATTCATTTCATCGACGTATGTGTAATGTGTACATTGAGAGAAAAAAAAGGAAAAAATTAGAAAAGACAATTTTTTATTTCCATTGATTTATGGCGTATACTTACAAAAGATACGCCTGTTTATCTAGCTTTATATAGATAGATGCATTTTCGATAGTCAACAGCGGAACTGTTGATTAAACAAGGATGAACACCAATTACGTTGATTAAATGTAGTGTGCCATTGTAGTTTCGTGTCGAGACGCTTTCATCTACGCGTAAGACAACGAGGCACATGGTGTGACTGAAAGCGAACAAAATAATACAAAAAATGAAAAAAAATTAAAAAAATTCAAGTAATAAAGTTGCGCGTACTATTGTGCGTCGCAGGTTTTGTTGGGATTTCACACACTTGTTAATAGTTGTTCAAGCTTTCAGCTTTACGTCGATTTGCTATCTAGGCGAATATAATATTAATGAATTTTGAATGTAAATCAATCGTATGCATTAGATAACATTTCGGCTTTTTTTTTTTGACAGCAGCAAAGCAGTTTTTTGCGGCTAATGAATAAAGTACACACGTGGTGCTGTTAATAGTTGCATCGTAGTCGTTTTAATGATGGACAAAATGTTATTTTCTACATATTGCTTTTACCAAAACGAACAACAAAATGAGACGACGATTGATTTCGTGGTGATAAGAAAGAGATTATTCAATTTTGTAAAAAGAATCTTCGGTTTTTGGAGTGCGTATTTATTGCTTTGAGCGTTACGTAAAACTAGGAGTCTTAGAATTTCATATATGTGCGAGTGAATGAGGGTAAAAAAACGACTGAAAATACAGGAATTCACTCAAGCAATTAAAAAATAAGTTTAAGAATGCTTACATCGAAATATAAATTTTCATGTGAATTTATGATGAAAGTCTGCCGAGTGTGCGTAGACGCCAGATGGTTACAATGGGTTTTGCAAGATAAAGTGATTGATGATAAAAATTAAGTCTCCGTGCGAGCGCTGAAACGATGTAAACTATCTATTCTTTTTCAAATTTATTTCGAAATGATTTACACATTGTAAATCGTTAGTTAACTTAAAGATGGAAAATTAATTGATACTAGTCATAGTAAGTAGTAGAAATCGTTTCAATACTCGCATGTGAGTTACGATAAATAAATTTAAAAAAAATTATGGCCTAAAGTGACCGATCTGTAAAGCAATCCGACCATATCTTGCATTGAAAATTATTCGAACATACCACCTACACCAATATATTTTTGTAAACCTAAATTTTAGCCCTTCCAATGTTTCTAAAAGCACTTTTACAGGCTCAACTTACGTGTGAACATCATTGATAAGTATTTGAAAATTCACGTTATAACGTCAAAATATAATCAATTAAAAAAATCCTGTATCGGGCACAGATAAGTACTAAGATATTTTGAGTAAACTAAGGTTTTTGCAGTGACAGTTTTGAAAGAATGAGTGTGAGACGTGTATGTATCGATAAAAGAATGCAGACAGCGCAAATGTCTTAAATTATTGCGTAGATTATTACTAAAAAATTGTAAATAAAATTAGCCAGTTCAACTTGTTTCTCGTATTGCTATAATATTTATTACTTATAAATGTAAAATATATATGTATGTATTGTATGTATATGTAAAGGTATCATCGATTCCAAATCACACTTTGCATTGTTTTTAGTTAAGTTACATTGTTCACGCGATGCCATACTTTCTACATCATAGTCACACGTTTATACAAGATTTATATTATTTTTATTTGACATAAAACATTAAATCGAAAAACACTTCACATTATGCGTTTTATATTTATTTTTTTACATCATCCAAACATACTTTTTTTTCTACAATTTTTACTATGTAGTAGGAAATTTCTGTCTGTAGCAAAATCACATTCCTATACCAATGACGCATTTTGAATGTAACTATACTTCTGAAATATTATCTGTAAGCTTTGTATTCAAATATTTCCACTGAATCAAACTCTTTGAAAAAAAAATCAAACGAATGTTTTTAAATACTCTTAAAATGTCTGATATGAAATGTCAAAAACGTATTTATGCTATAGTATTTTCGAGAGTGCAATTTAACAAGTCTTCCAATAATCTTGTTCAACAAAGCCTCATAAATTTGATTTAAAAATATATTTTATATTTTATTTTTGACCAAATCAAAAAAAAATTTCAAACGACTGATCACCTCAAATGATTTTTTACAATCTCAATGTCATGTAAGAAAAATATTAAAGAATTTTATAAACAAAAAAAGTTTTTGTGTCTCTTCAACAGTGTAGTGAAAATAAATTAAAAAAAATTAACGTTTTGACACTTGATAAAATACTTTTGTAGATATTTAGATGTTTTCACAATTTCAACATTTCTATGCACAGACAGAATTTTTCCCTCAAAAGTAACTTCTATTGATAATGTAGTACTGCAAAAATGCTCAACAACTACAATACTTAAAAATAACCACGAGTGAGATTAACAAAACAGTGAATGCGCAACGAAATATAATTGTATAAAAAAATGAACTATTAAGACTCGATTATATCGATTATATAGGTAGGTAGGCAATTGCATAAGAAGAAAGTATCAAGCGAATGTGATCCCGTTTCCATACCCGCGCTGATTCCTTGAAGAAAAAAAAAGATAGAATCCGTGTGTAAACCCTGAAAAAATCGATGTTTTTCTATTTCTTCAGCTTGATGTATGTGCTTTTCTGGGAAAAGTCATTTATAAAGGATTCAATATGTATGCGCATATAGTATCCAAGATTGCATCGTTTCGAAGCAATCGAGGAAAAAAAAATTGGTGTTCCGATATCAATTAATAGATAACGATTTTTGACATTACCAGCATCCCCGACATTAATATAGAACTTATACAAGTAGTTTGTATTTACATCAACACGGCTGCACCGCTGCATTCAAGGCAATAGAATCATTGATTGTATTTTTATAATTAAAGTGCATAATTAAAGGAATAATTTTCAGGTTCGAGAAGAATTTGCTAATATATAATTTTGGATGATAAATTAAATAATTTTTATAATTTAGTTTTAATTGATGTAATTGTGTCAATGCTAATTATGGACAGTGACGTTTGACATTATGCACTTGAGTCTGAAAATATTTTCTTTTAATGTAACCATCTTGTAGTTTGATTTAAAAAAATTTGTTCAATAGTCATCTTTTCTTTTTTGCTGTATGTAACTTCATGCACAAACTAATCGACGCTCATACAACGTGTTGAATAAAGAACCTCGTAATATGCAAATACACCAGACAACTATCAGCAATTAACGCAAATAACGCCGTTTTAGCAAACTTTTATCGAACAGAAAAAAAAAACATGTGTGTACTCTTAGAAATGTAGCGACCGAAAACTAACTGAAACAATCGTAGGACCGAAAAAACGTATCCATTTTACTAAACGATGTTTAAGCTGTAAGAGAATGTATTATCTCACACGCGCACACGAAAACTTTTTGCATCAAACAAATCAAAGAGGAAGAATAATGAAAAAAAAATAATAAACGACACCTTTTGTGTTAATTCAAATGAAAAAACTTTACGGGTACGATGATCACATAGTTCTTTAAGCAGCAATAAAGAGAAAAACAGTGTAGACTGTAGGGACACTCAAATGATACATATCTTTGAAACAAAAAAAGCAACAAGAACAACATCGTTGCCACTCGCAATGAAAAAAAAAAATCAGAGGCGACGGGCACAATATTGTAAACGTGTATACTTTGACTTTTTTTTTCGCGATGTGTTTTTTGTAATTTTCTCGCTTGACTTTCGTGGCTGCGCACGGCGTTGAATATTTTGTGCAAATTGTAAATATATGATTTCTCCGGTGGTGACGAAATATTATATATACACAAACAGGACAACACAAAAATGGACGCGACTTTAACCATTATTACGGCGAAAAATCAAGCAATTAGTGTGATAGCGTAATCGTATACATTTTTTAGCTCTTAAGGGACATTTTTAATTATCGTCTGATACAAAAAAAAAACAAGGTGGAAATAAAGACACGATTGGTTACATCAATATTGTACTCACTTTTTTTCTACTCCTGGAAAAATTCGATAATCCTCTGTGCCTACTTAATCCCCTCATCCGCCACCACCCACGTCAAAAATATTTCCCGCGTGAAAATTTTCGAAAGAGAGGGTGCGTTCGAACGCGCTATTCAAATATTATTGTTAGATGCTGACCTACCACCGTGCAGAATGACATGCTCCACATATCTCAGCAGTTGTGTTTGCTCGAGTGCCTGGAAAATCTTGTATATAGGATTCTATTATGTTCGTTGCTGCAGTGGAGAAACGTTGGTGGCATATATACCTATACAGTGGTCAGAGGGGTGAGTGACGAGTATACTATTCTTGCGGTCAGTATATGTACGGATTAGAAAGTAACACGTAGCGATGGGAAAAGTCAACGTTGAAGTATCAAAAATTTATTAAAGTCTAGTTTGAAATATAATTTTTAACGGAGAATTATAGCCATTCTTATCAATTACTTTTTCTCGATGCATTTTTCAATCTCTTCGTTCGAAGTCTCGATAGCATCGGAAGCGACTTTATATAACTTATCAATACGCTTTTGAAACTGCGATTGCACTCATCTTCTACATCAACAGAAGTTGTACCTGCGAAGTTAATGATTAGATATTAACAATTTTTAGCAAAGCCAATCAACGGATTTTTATAATCTATAACCAATTAACCTAACGTAGTTTGCATATCCCTGGCGTACAATCCAGATGCGTGTGTTCGAATTTCAAAATCAAGGATATTTTTGTAAAGCACATCGATCAATGCTATCGATGAGTTATGTGACTTTCAGCGACTGACATGGCATCGTTCAGGTAGGACATTTGAATTTTTAACCTGTTTAGATTGTTTCTCTGGCAGTATACTCGTGAAATGAAGGTGATACAGTTCCATCAAATGCTCGTTGGGTTTTACAAGCGCGTCCATTACGTCACTCTCATAGAAAGTACGTAATTTATTTGCTAATCCTTTCGCATCCTCTGGAGTCAGTACAGTTGTACATGCCGCTAACTTCGCGAAGAATATTACGATAGAAGTAACGATTATGGTATAGCAGTCATTGCATGAAAGTATCTTGAAATCGTTGTAATTATGGTTGAAAATCTCGAATTAGATTGATCGTTGTTGTATATTACGAAATAATTGTAAAATATGTAGGTACATTTGAGAATAACCAGTTGTAACTTCCTTAACTCGACGTTGTCGGAGTGAAGTAGACGAATTATCGCACTTGCTGAATGTTCAATGATGTGTCTTTCAATGTAATTAATACAATAGCGAGAATGACGTCACTTTTCATATAATAAAATCGATAATTGGCATTAAAAGAGTGGTTTGCACGCGGTACCCGTACAATGACAATGATATTTCGATGATTCGAATCACTTTACTAGTCGGTATTAGAGATATCAAAGTTCGGAAGGTTGCTTTCGAATAGTGAACAAGTCGATCATGCGAAAATTTATTATATCTATTATTTAAGTTTCCAGGTATTTTTGAATGAGTGTGACACTGGAATTCTTAAATTAGTTTACTTCACCTTTTCAACGTTCGATTTCATCATCTTCAAACATTAACATATCAAATATTTGTCACTCTATGATCAAAAGCAATTATCCAAGTCGATCCAATAGATATAAACGGAATAAATTAAAATTCACCTCACCCGACATTTTCTTGTCACAGCTGTTTCATTTCTGTTATAAATTCTCTACGTCATATGGGAATATAATGAGTTTGAATTTTGCCCAATACGATACTTTATTATTAATTTTGTATTTTATTGTTAATTATAAAACATTATGTAAAGCCGTCAATTTTTATAATAAAAAAGTTTTTACGTTCACAATTCATAATTTTTTACTTTTTATACTATCAATTTACATAACATAGGTATTATATCAGCTACAATAAGTATTCACAAATCTACCAATTTTTTATTGAACATGTATATTTTATCGTTAAACATAAGCTTTAGATACGTTCCTTCTGTTTGCATTTTTTTATCTCTTCTCTTGCAATATTAATGGCACTATCAGCTGTTTTATGTAACTTTTGTACTCGCTGCTGCATGCGCGAAAACATAACATTTTCAGGTTTCAGATCCACGGAGGTAGCTACATAGCGAACAATCGGATGATGAAATTTTTAATGAAATTAACGGGTTATCGAAATTTATATGTTACCAACCTAACTTCTTGTGCATATCGCTAGCGTACAATTCACTGGCGGCTTTCCGAATTTCGAAATCAAGGACGGCATAATAAAGCGATTTGATTTTTCTCACAGATGATTTGTATGTGACACAGTCCGTCTCGGATCCCTAAAATGAACAGAAAAAAAAATTATTTAATAAAAACGAACAAAAAACTCGTTACTTTTACGTTTCACCGTTGATAAATGTATCGGTTCCGTTTACCTTGTTGTGAGCCAATAAATCAAAGATCGAAGGTTCGCTGTAGAGTTGTTCATCTACATTTTCGGCGTGTTCGTTCACATATACATGCTGCGCCGTAATGTCGATGAGTTCTTTTTTAAGATTCCGGGCAATGTTATAATCATGTTCGAATTTTTCCATGCTCCTCCAGTGGCTTTTAGCAGCTTTAATGTCATCATTCAAGTGGTTGATTTTATTTATTATCAGATCATCCTGTTCTTTTGGCAATTTATTGTAAAAAGAATTGATGTACAAATTTGTTAGGCGCTTCTTATTTGAAGATTTTAATAACGACTCTAAATTATTTTCGTTGAATGTAAAACGCAATTGGTTCGTTAACATTTTTGCATCCTCTGTATTTAATAGTTGAGACGTTGCTGAACTCACAAGGAGGCTTGCGATCAAACCAATGACAAGAACAGATGCCATCGTTTTCGAATGCTTCGGCTGAATTGGTACGAATTTATTTTAAAATGTCATGCAGAAAAAAATAATTTGTAATTTTATAAACTTACCTCAGCGACGTTTAGATAGAAGACGAGTAACTACTGCTGAATGTACGACATGGCCTTTTTGTATAAGAGTAATACAATAGCAAAAATGAGTATGGCCTTTTTGTATAAGAGTAATACAATAGCAAAAATGACGTTACTTTTCACATAAATAGATCGACAGCTATCATTGAAAAAGTATTGACACGTGGTACACATAAAACTCATTAGAAAATTTGAATCGCTTTATCATTGATCACATGCACACGAAAATAGATAAGATAAATTATTCAAGTTTCCAGGTATTTTTCAACGTAAACCGAAAATTTCTAAAAATTTCCAATTGTTCAGTGTCGGTTTATCATTTTCAAACATAACAAGTCAAATATTTGTCACATTTCTATGATCAAAAATGGTTATTGGGTATAGATACAAATGAAATAAATGGAAATTCACTTCGATCGAATTTTTTTTCGTCGCAATATTTGATCCGTTGATAAATTTCCATTATCAAAAATTTAAATATAACGACATCTCTTTTAACAAGTAATTTTGAACAAATCCTCTTGTAGCAAAAACATATCTTGTTATAACAAAAAGATTCCTTTTTTTACAAGAGGAATTTTTTTTGCGGCTATTTTAAGAAGAAAATCTTGTGGTAAAAGGAATCTTGCAAGAAGATTATTTTTTTTAGTGCGTGGAAATGGTTTTTCCATATCTATGTATAAAAAGCTTTCTTGTCTATGGTTTATTAATTGATTAGGTTGATTATCAAAAAAAAAATTTATTTTTAATTACTAAATTTACATAACTATTATTAGCTATACAATGAGTATTTACATTTACCAAATTTCTATAAAATCTATGTATATATTTTATCGTTGACATCAGCTACTCTTGGTAATTTCTTATCTCTTCTCTTGCAATGTCAGTTTCCTTATCAGTTCCACGTAACCTGTCTACCCGCTTTTTCATGCGTGAAAACATAACATCTTCAGTTTCCATATCTATGGACGTGCCTATATACGAAGTGAACAATCGGATGTTGAAATTTTTAACGAATTCAACGGATTATCGTGATCAACCTAACTTCGTTTGCACATCGCTAGTGTACAATTCACTGGCGACTTTCCGAATTTCGAATTCAAGAACGGCGTGATAAAGCGATTCGATTTCTCTCATTGATGAGTTGTATGTTACACAATTCATCGCGAA
The DNA here is from genome assembly GCA_035047105.1 of Galeopsomyia nigrocyanea. Lineage (NCBI taxonomy): Eukaryota > Metazoa > Arthropoda > Insecta > Hymenoptera > Eulophidae > Galeopsomyia > Galeopsomyia nigrocyanea. Next base: position 14,285,406 of record JAWWMK010000008.1, on the reverse strand, counting down.
ATCCTACGATAAACAGAAGAAAATCATTTTTAAAAATCGTTACTTTTACATTAAGATGATCGATAAATATCTGTTTCGTTTGTAGTCCTCTCGAATTCAGGTCTACCTGGCCTGATTTCCACAATATTTTAAAGTTTTAATAAAGCTCGAAGCTTAAAGAAAAAATAGATGGAGACACCTCCCATACGAGAAAATTAATTATAATTTATTAAACTTACCTTGGCGATATTTGGATAGAAGATGCGTAACTAATTGTTGATTATTGGACAATTTGCTCTTTTTATATAAGAGTAATACAATAGCGGAATTGACACAATGATCACAATTTTTCGCAGAGTAAAATTCTACTAACAATTATTTCTAAGAGAATTCAACAATAATGAAAAGCAAATGAAAAGTTCAGTGTATGCACTAGATCCGGCGCTTTCGAACTAAATCATGAGGAACCCATTGGATTTCCTATCTTTTTTTCCCATTAAACATTGGCTATGAATAATCATTGAACAATACTATTCAAGTATTTTCTATTCTGCAATCACAAAAAAAAAATTCATTATCCTCGTTGCTGTCAATTGATCAATGATAGACGAAATTAAACTCACCGCGCAATTTCCCTATTTTATTATCACACCTGTTTCATTTTACTACATAGACCTTCACCGTAAATTCTGAAATACATTACATAGCGAGTTTTGCCCAATGGTAGGCCCTTTTCTAAAACTTTTTTTTATAAACTATTGATTGTAGAAAAAAAATTTAATAAGGGTAAGATTTTTATTTCAATTAACTTGAATAGAAAATTGTATTTGAATGAATGCACGTTAGATCTCTATTTTTTTCATCATCAATCAATTTTTTTTTACAATTGATCTGAATAATCGATCATGTTTTGATATAACATGTCATCTTGTAAATAAGAATAATTATTTAGCAGATATTAGTACCACTATAGTATTTCGTTTTTCAAGAGGCCAATATTAGGAAATTAGTTCTAAAATATGAATGGCATGAAACAATAACTTTCTTTTTTTCTGTTTCTTTTTTTTTCTTCACTCTTTTGTTTTTTTTTTAATGATATTGTTATCTGCATACTTATCCAGTACTAAATAGCGCATCTGTACCATTTCTTTCTTTATTTTGTAGCACAAAGGGTTAGTTCTGTATATTTGTTAAATAAATAAATGAAATAAATGTTATTAAATAAAAATTAATTTTTTGCTTCTCTTGCAACTTCTCTTGCAAATAAATCGAGAGAGGAAAAAAGAAAATATTAAATAAAATCGCATAATAAAACGGCTGATCTGCGTGTGCGTGGGCACAATGAGGGTAACGATTACACGGTGTCCATTTCAAACGCACAGAAGCGAAAACTAGAGAGAGAGAGAGAGAGAGAGAGAGAGAGAGAGAGAGAAAGAGAGAGAGAGAGCTTTGGATTTCCATGAAGGCCCTCAGGGGGGCGAATGGCTGTTTTGGCCAATTCGATTGTGTGGCCAGCGTCCTCCTAACAAGAGCTTAATAAAAGGCAAACACACCGTAGGATTTCGACCCTTCCTTCCTCTCTCTCTCTCTCTCCCTCTCTCATTCGCTTTTTCGACACTCTTTTCTTTCCCAATGTTGAGCTACTTTGGGTAGCTGCGGGAAAAAAAGGTGCAGCTTTCGCTGAGTCGATTGTATGAACACGCCTTGACGGGGTTTTCGAAATATCGTTGGCCAGTTTTTCAAAAAGGTTAAACTCATTTGAATGGTCTATTTTCGAATCTGTCAATAATTGACATTCTTCCATGAAATTTCCAAACAATTATTATTATGTCCAGGTCAATTGAATAATTTTCAACGTGAGTCTCTTTTTTTTTATTTGTCAATTTACCACGCAGATCAAACCACATTTTCCTCAAAAAAAAAAAAAAGAAGAAGAAGAGAGAGACGAATTAAAGAAAGTACAGAAGAGGATGAGACAGATCTCTCTCACGGATCCGATCAAAAGCTTGAGACAGCTGGTCTATGGGTCGGATCAAGGATACCTATACGCTTTTTTTCTTCTTTTTTTTAAAAGTGTTTTCGTATTTCTGAATTACGAGCTTTGGCGCACACGAACAAACTTTTCTCGTTGATGCGTTTTCGCACGCGCGATTGCGTTCTTGAAAGCTGCTCTGCGCTTTTCACAGAGAGGGAGAGAAAACTCATTGTGTATGTGTGTGTCTAACGTTTTTGGGGATAAGACTTATTTCGAGTTTTTCAAATGGAGCCAAATCTTTGAGATTAAGCTTCTCTAGTCTTTAATATATTATTTTATTTTAAATTTATAAATATTTATCACGCAGAGTTTTGAAGAAATTTTTACGGGTGTCAATGAACTTCAATTTGAAACGTTTTGAATAGCGTTGGAACGAGATGTTTTGAGATGAGCGTATAGCTGTACAAACGTTATTTAAAGAACGACAAACAAGAAGCGCTGACTGTCTAGATAAAGCTAATCAACTCTGATTAGTCTACATTCGTCCGTCTTACTGCTCTCAACGCTCATATGCTTGTAAGTCTGCAGTGCGAGATTAATAATATTTTTTTGTTCGTAAGCGGTTCGAGCTTATTTGTTGCTTTATTTTAGAAGATTTAGAGTGATAAATGATATACATATAATAGAGGTTTTTGATGTTCCAATAGATTTTCAATTGCAAACCGATTTTGCATGAAAAACTGGAGCTGTTGATCGTTATATAAAATAAGCCAAGATAAGATTTTTTCGGAAATTTCAAAGAGAAAATCATTATAACGAAAGTTCAACGCTGTTAAATCGTGCCTCATATTCAACAATGACGAAGTATCTTCTGATCGCATGTATCATTATAGCAATGTCGTCCATCTGCAGTGAGTAATATATCTTAACAATATGTCACTCTTGATTTTAAATAAATATATTTTTTCCTTGCGCACTTACGTAAATCATGATTCGTTTTTTTATGCATACAAACAATATTCATGAATTTCTTGATTTTGCAGTTGTACTGGGCAGGCAAACAAATTGTTACCATACAAGCGAAGAAGCTTGTAGAGATAATTGTTGGGACGAGGATGGTCAATTCGCCGGCACCTGTACCTTCGATCAACGATTTTGGCGCTGTCATCCATGTCGCATCACGCTTTAATTACTAGATTTATATCAAATACTTTTTCTTATCAATTACACACTATTTTCGAATATCACGTATGAAGTTTCAAACGTTTATTAAAATTGATCGTATAAACCGAGCGTGAAAAATTAGAGTGTGAATGGTTGTCGAACACTCGTGTGCCAAAAAAAAAATAACCCCGCTTAATTGAACAATTCGAATATAAAAAAGGGAACCTTTTCTCAAGCAGCAAGGACACGTATATATGAGCAATTCCACAAAAAAACTGCCATAATTCGGCACCGTTTGTCCGAATTTTCATATTAGGGGCACGCACCAACGGAAGTCATTTTTACAAACTATTTGGTGTGTAGAATCGAAAAAAAAATGTGCCCACATCA
>JAWWMK010000008.1:14249384-14277965 GCA_035047105.1 Galeopsomyia nigrocyanea | reverse complement strand
CGTCAAAAAATTCGTTCGTAGTAAAAAGTTATGACCATTTGATAACTTGGTGGCGGTATTAGGTACTCGTACCTTAAATATTTATATGCACATATAATTTAAAGTTTTTTTTAGTAATGACGAATATTGACTATTATAATAAATGTTTACTTTACATTTTTTTCTATTGCTTTCAATTAGTCAATGCAACAGTTATTAAAAAAAATCTATGTAGATCAAATTATAAAAAATCCACTTCCACTTAAAAAAGAAATCAGAATTTATTACGGCCGCACGAATATAACTCGCTTAATTATCGCACGCAAATTTCCGACAAAAGACACCTCTAATTACCCAACCTTTTGCTCCCTCCTCAGCGTCAAAACGCGAAAAAAAAACCCTTGAAACAAAAAAAAGGCGCAATAACAATCAAACGCTCGTTAATTCACATCCGCGCATCTCGCGCCTACAGAAAGAGAGGGGAGAGAGCGAGAAAGAAAAGTGCGAGTATACAAGCCCCGCCCATAATATCCCCGCTCTATTGGATGTGTCTCTCTCCGACTGTGTGTGTATATGCGTGTGCGTGAATGTCGGTGGCGCCAACCCTCCAAAGCAGAGAAAGTGCAGCAGCGAGTAGCAGGATCGTTTCGTTCGGGGGATGCAGTCTGTCGCGTGGACCGATCGCCGGCCGATCTCTCACTCACTCACTCTCTCACCGCTGTGATGACCGTGTATAATTAGTTATACTCTAAATCTTACTAAAAATAGTAAAAGGAAAAAAAAAACAATAATCAGTGTGTACAATAAAAAATCATCATCATCGTCGACGATATAATGGTGGAGAGCGGTTACAGCGGCGACTCATCGCGATCGCCAATGACCGAGTCGTCGCCGTCGCCGCTGCAACACACTTACAATCCAACGGCAAACACGCGATTATTGTACTCTCGCTCGCCCGATCATTTTCATCAAAGCCAATTGCGACAGACATCGAATCGTAACAACAGCAACAACAATAACAATTCACCAAGAGTCAGTGGAAGTAATAGCAGTAGCACGTCGACTTCGGCGACGTCGTTGTTCACCATCGACAGTATCTTGGCGCCGCGACCGATGGGCAATATCCCGGCGGCTGCTGCGGCTGCCGCCGCCGCCGCCGCTGCCGCTGCAAGTTTAGCTGCTCTTCAAGGTGCCGATACGAATCATGGGAATAATACCGCTGCTTCTTCGGCTGCTGCTGCTGCTGCCGCCGCGGCGGCTAGTGCACAGGTCAATGCTAACGCGAGAAATGCAGCGGCTGCTGCCGCCGCTGCTGCTGGTGTTCATCCCCTTCAGCAGCAGCTTCATCATCTGGCTTTCACGTCGGCGGATTTTCTTGGTGAGTTTTGGAGCTTTTTTGGGGGGGGAAGTATGTGGTGTTTGAGCGTGGGAAATAGTTGGAGGTTTAATCGCGAGATTTGTGAAAGTTATCTGCGAAGTGTTTTTGATCTAGTAGTTTTTTTTTTTTTGTAAAATTTTGCAAATATTCTACTCGGTTTTGAGTATTACATCAAGTTTCGTAAAATTATTGAACGATACGCTTTAAAGAATAATCCTAAAACGGGTGAACTTCTCCTCGCGACTTTTGCCGTCGGCAAAAAAAAAAAAAATTTCATCCCGCCGCGCAGCACTTTCACTGTATAATCTTCACCACTCCTTTACAAGCTTAACATTTCAATCCGACGTTAAACATTCGTCGCGAGGAAAAAAAATTCTTTCTGGTCCATCACGATTTATTTTTATGCATCGCCACGCACACACATACACACCGCGAAAATTCCCGCGAGAATCTCTCTACCTTAAAAAAAAATCTCCTTAAAGCACTCTCTCTCTCTCTTTCTCCGTTAACAGCTCGCGTCGAAATTCCTTGATTCCGCAAGAGCGTAAGCCGCGCGAGCGAGCGAAGGCATTTTTCGAAGTGGGTTGCCGCGAGAAAAGAAGAGAAGATTCGTGCTTCGGCGAAAATCCCCGGGGATTTCTTCTTCTTCTCTCGGCTCGTAAACGCAGTCGAGTGTACACACAATTGTAAAAAAGAAATAAATTTTATTTTATTCAAAGATATCAACGATTTTTTTATTGTATCGTCAAGTTACACTCGCGTCTGACCTAATTCTAATCTAAACTACTTAATTTTGCCATTCCGTTTCATACGAATAGTGTTGAAGAAGAAGCTCGAGTAGTAGTAGTAAAAAAAACATTACGATTTTAAGCAGCTTTGTACAAGCCTCGTGATTCATTCTTCCTCTTCTTCTTCTCTTTTTTTTTCGTAAAACGTCCCCGGGGATCGTAGTAGCGCGACTATACACGCTCGTCGCGCTTGATATTTTTCTTTTGCTACTATCCTCGCGGCGACGGCGCACCCTCTCTCTCTCTCTTGGCTGCTATTAGCGGCGCCTGGGAATTCTCTCGCTCGTCTCTTACTTCTTTTTTTTTGTTATGCGGGGAATAATGTACTTTGAATTTATTTTTCACTCAAAAGTGGCTCGTTGAGAAAACGATGAGTTTACAAACGCTATAATTTAATGAATCAACTTTGATCGAAATCAGCTTCAATTTTACAATACAAAAAAAAAAGAAAAGAAAACCTAAAAAAATTCACGATTATTCATTTGTCATTGCAGCCGCAGCATATCCCGGCCTATACCCAAGTGGCTACGTAGCGGCGATGGCAGCGGCAGGTTTACACGGCCAGCCAGGTTTTTATCACGGTGCGCATCCTTATCAGTTGAGTCCGAACGGTGGTCCGGGTGTCGGTCCAATGGCCAAACGCAAACGACGCCACAGGACGATCTTCACCGAGGAGCAACTCGAGCAATTGGAAGCGACTTTCGACAAGACGCATTATCCCGACGTGTTGTTGCGCGAACAATTGGCGTTGCAAGTCGACTTGAAGGAGGAGAGGATAGAGGTGAGTTTATATAACCGTTGGATTCGGTCCTAAACAATCATTGTCGCGACGACACGACGACAAACAAAAAAAAAACGAAAACTCAATATTTGAAAACGACGTCGCGTGCATACTTAATTGTGCGCGACGATCGAGTGAAACCTAATACTCTTACATATCCAACTGAAAGAAAAGTAATTTTGTGGTGGTTGGATGTTTGCGCGGCCACCTTTTCCACGTTTGTTTTGTCGTCCTCGTGAGAGTCGCTATACCGCCAGGGGAGAAAAAAAGAAAAAAAAAACTTTTAAGCGCGCTTCGGCTCTCTTCGATTGCCTTTAAATATTTGAGACGACGCTCTTCGGAATTGTCGTATTACACGATCTGCACTTTCGAGGCAAGTTTTTCGATAAATTCAGTTGACAAATGCCACCGCGCGCGCTTAATGCTTAATTGATGTGTTGTGTAACGGGAAGGGGGGGGGGGAGGGTGGGTATTGTTTTCGAGCTATTGTTTTCGACATCGCGACGCGGCGTTAGATTAAAGGCTTTGATCGGTAATGTGCAATTTGCTCTCATGAGCGCAAAACCGATTATCGTTTATTATTCAGTAGATTACTGCCAGGCCGCCGCCGCCGTTATACGCTATCGGAGTAAACAATGACAAAACTTGATTGTAATATGTTGCTTTTTTGTCGACTAAAGTTTAATTAAACATTTGATTTTACTATCGAATTATTTATTACGAATTTTGGAGAGAAAAAAAATACATACGAAGGGCAATATTTACACACAAAAGGAATTCAATCGTGCATGAAGAAAAAAAGGCGACACCTCGCGACAACAAGAAGATAATCGTTCGCGCGGCAAAGGGAAAATCTTGTGTACTATAAAGACCACCCATGTGTATTTTATGTAAGCGGTCGAAAAAAAAGGAAAAGTCCCCCCCCCACTTTTCTTGAAACGCACACACCTGCCCCGCAAAAGTGTTTGCCGAGAATTAGTAAGACGCTCGACTTGAAGAAAGGAAGAGGAAAAAAAAATGGAAGGGGGAAAATAAAGATAAAAAAGCTCGAGGGTTGAGTTATTGCCGTTAGTCAGGTGGATTTTTTTCTCTCTGGCTCTCTCTCTTGTGTTGGATTAAGATATCGCGCGGGAGTTGTTAAGATATTTTTTCGGGAAATTGCCGGGGCGTTGAAGGTTGAGTCAACAGCTGTATATATTTTACTTTACCTGTGGTTTTTTTGTTAATGGCGAGCAGCGGTGAACAGCTCTTTTTTATTTTTATTTCAGGATAATGTTTCGTTCGTAGTTTTAATTTTTTGTCATGAATATATAATTTTTCTGTCGCTATTTTTGCAGACAATTTATTACACCGGCACAAGAAAAAAAAGTCTCTGATCCCGGTACACGACACATGTATTCCTATGTATTTTGACTCGCTGGACACGAATCCGTCGCCAGAATTATTCATCACCCTCTCATTTTTTTTAAACAATATAAATTTAGAAGATCCAATTTTTAAAGCACGTTGTTAAATGGAAAAAATAACTGGAGGGTGATGGATCAATTCTGGCGGCCGATTCGTGTTCAGCGAGCCAAAATACACAGGAAATTGTGTCGTGTACCGCGGAATCAGAGGCTTTATAGTTTTTTTCGTGTGTGCCAGTGTTATTATCGAAAATTGTTGCAATTCTCTTTTCTTCCCAACAATTTTATCATTATACTTTTCACACCGCGAACAAACAGAATCGGAATATAGAAATCGTAAAACCGCGGCAGCGGCGACGGCGGTAACATTCGGGGGGTAGAAAAAAAAATCAACACGCAGTATATCCGTGCAGAGCGATGCTGTTTACCCGAGCGAGAGAAGCCTTCGTAAATATCCAGTGGGAGAGCGCCGCTTGCAAGCGTCTCCTTCTCTATGAATAAACATAATCGTGTATTTGCATTGCCGAGATATACAAACTCGAGTGTGAAAGAGCCGGAAAATCGTGCGGCCGAATGCTACAATCTGCTGTTGTTTCGTTTTTCGACTCTCTATTCCTTTTTTTTTTTTTAATTACTGATTCAAAGAGATCATCGTTGAACTTTCGAAAAACGATTTTTTTAGTTAAAATTTGAATATTCTAATCATCTCGACATTAAAATATAATTCATTAAAATCCTGACTGAATGACTAATTCTCTACAATTCAACTTTTGATCCCTTTTCGAAACAGAAAGAAAGAAAGAAAGAAAAGCCTTTCTCTCTCTCGTACAGAAACCAAATAAAAAAAATCTCACGCGAGCAAAGAATCTTACGTAAAACGCAAACACTAAAGGTTCCGTGTAAGTACAATATAAAAAAAGGCGAGGCGCGCGCAAATTCAAAAAAAAAAACGAGCCCTCGCGCGCGCGACGAGGCATTTGTAAGCGATCCTTTGCTCCTCACGCCTGTCCGAATCGATTTCAGGGCGGCGACGACGATGACGACGACCCCTCGGCATAATAATAATCGTACGTATGAAGCGTACACAGCGTGTGATTCGATGAAAGCTTCTCGCTCGACGATGACAGCCAACGTATATACGTAGATATTACTGGCTATATGCCTTTGTGATTTTGATGAGTTATGCCGCGCGTGAATTTTTTTTTTTTGAAGGTTGACTTGCGTAGCTTAGATTTTTATATTTGTAGGAATATTGAGTGAATTTTTGAATTAATCTGCTGATTAATCGAATGAGTTTCTAAGAGAGATAATTTTTGGTTTGATTGCATTGTTTTTGTTTACATTGAATATAATGGTTGTAGCACGCAACTACCCACCGAGAATACTATATGAGACTATGACTTCTATATGAGATCTCGATAATTTTTATAATTAAGTAAATTATTGCGTGATTTTATATGTACTTACAGTAACACTTTCGGTTCGCGGATAATTGACTATCATAAAAAGCCGTCTAACGTTCATCGATGACGTTAATCATTTTCAATAAGAAAATTTAACAGCACACTTGAATCTTTCTGTTCTCTTAAATATTAAGATTTTTGTTTGAAAACTAAATAATTCTTCAATTGTTATCAAAATTCGGTTTGTTCATGAGCTTAATCACCGAAATAGACATTCTCAGATCAAACAGTTTACGAAAATTCATGGTAGAATGAATAATCATTGAAAAAAAAAACATAGTAATAAAAAAAAATTTCGTATCAATTTTTGCCTGTTACAGGTGTGGTTCAAGAACAGACGAGCAAAATGGCGCAAGCAGAAGCGCGAGGAGCAGGAGAGGCTGCGCAAACTCCAAATGGAGCAGCGTACGCGTACCAATAGCTCGACAGCGTCGGATCCCGTTAGTGTGAATTCGCTGCGAGTGTCGGCGGGTCATTTGGTAACGAGTCGACAGCAACACAATGATCAGGATACCGATAGTTCGGATCTCGAGGTGGCGTAGTCGAACAACCACGCCACTTCGGTTATCGACTTTTCCTCGGCCACAATATCCCCGCGTTATTCGTTTCCTGTTTTCGGGGTTGTTGATTATAATACTGAGAGATGAGAGATTTAACGAGTTTTGGTGGTTACTTTTTTTTCTATTTCGATTCGTACTACGTTATAACACGTTGTTAAGCCCGAATTTTTAAGAAATTTGGTTGTTTTAGCGACTGATTATAATACAGAAGCTTTGTCTTTCCGAGAAAGCAATATTTTTGAAAAAAAATGCCAAAACATGATTCTCTGAAGAAAAAAAAAGATAACAATCATCGAGACTGACAAAAAATTTCTGCGTTTAGAGAAGAATGTAATTATATATATATATCTATTGAATTTTTTGCTGCGAATCGACGGCAAACGCTATAAGTTATACATAAGTATCGATTTTTTTTACAACGATCTCTTGTTTCTAGTTAGAGAAAAATTATACTAGCGAAGTTTTTTAGGAATCATTGACATCAAAGAGAAAAAATCTATTATACATTCGACAATCAGTCACTTCCATAACAAAAAAAAAGAAAAGAGAACACGTTTTCCTACATACACAGCGCACACATACATTTTCAAACAAACGTTGCGCTCGAAAAATTTTTTGTTGTTTTTCTTTTCAGTTGCCGAACGAAAAAAAAAGAAAAAAAAAGATGCAATACACGTGTGATATGTGTGTTTGATAAAAAAAAATAGTAAGCGTATCACTTTTTTTTTCTACATAATACATCAAGAATTGACTACGATGTGGCGAGTTTTCAATCGATTTTTAATCTATGTGCAATTTTCCTCTCGATCGAATTTTTGAGTATGTAAATATATAACGCGAGTTTTAGAAAGTGAGCGAGAGAGAGAAAACAAATAAAACTGTGTAAATATTAAAATGCGAATTTTTGTAAATACAGTTGAGCGCTGAATGTGTATAATAGCGAGCGATAAGTCATAGCACGAAGTATTACGAATTTACCAGTGATAGCGAATTTTCAGTTTTTCTAATTTTTTTTTTCATTATTTTTCCGTCGATGGAAAATTATTGAACGCAAAACGTACGTATTAAAAAAATAGAGGTGACGAAAAAAAAAATCAAAAGTACGATTCCTCCTCTTTTTTTTCCGATATGTTTTCTGGCGAATTTGTGTACTTAATAAAATTGAAATGAATCGTATATAAACTATTTGCCTTTTATTTATTCGATTTACCACTCCTACAATCATAAAATTCCATTCAGAAAAAGTTTTGTATTTTGTCAATCAACACTAAAATTCGCCCATATTCAAAGCTTCTCATGCAAAAACACTCGTCGGTCAAAAGACAAAAAAAAAATCCGTTATAATAAGAAATAAAAATAGGTTTCTCTCTTCCTGAAGAAGAAATTCCTTTAACCCCAAAGACTTTTCAACTAACTGGCTTCCTCAAGTCTCTCTTTTTCTGTCGAAAAAAAGGGTCAAATCAGCTGAAAAGCGCCTTGTCATTAAACCCACACAGCAGTAGCATAACTCGAGAAACTAGTCCATTCATCGTCGTAGTTGTCCCTCGCGGCGTTGGCGGCGGCGGCGAAGTGGCTAAAGTTCGCCAAAAGGATTGGGGCGCCTAAGTCTGTAATAAAGGCCCGCAGGGAGTACATAGCTTGTGGGGCAAAGTGGATTATGTTTGCCGCCAGAAGTCATTGTGGTTCAATGAGGTGAGGCTTTCTCGGGCAAAGAGGGGCGAGCATCTATATACGTATATATACTAATTTTCTTAGACCGCAAGAGAGGGAGAGAGAGAGATCGTGACGTAGATTGCGAGGATAGCTAATGATCGGAACAATGCTTCCACGGACGCTCTTCTTTTTTTTTCTCTTTCTTTCTTTTCTTTTTTTCAATTGGCTCGATTCTACGCGGCTGGTTGTTCCTCGAGATTGTAATCGGCTTAAACTCGAACGAGGTTGCACGGTCGCGCGCGCGCGCGTGGTTTTTAGGGGAAAGGAATAGGTGCGATGGGTCGAGTGGCTTGTGCTGTGAGTTGGATATTTTTCTTTTTCTTTCTTTCTTTTTTTTGGTTGGTTTTTAGAGTATGAGTGTAGAGTTTCTTAATATTTTGTCGACGTTTCAACTTATAAATCAAAGATCCAGAATGACTTCTATCAGTTTATAAATTGTTGTCATAAAACTGATGGAATGGACTTGATGATTCTTAGAGAGGTGCAATCTAGTTGTGCAAAATTCAAAACTATAGTGTGCCCCTTGCGCTCACAGTCGGAGTTTTCAAACAATGTTAAGGTCCCTCCCGACGTTTATATAGATATGCAAATACGTGTTCAAACAGGCGATCCTTTGTTCCACGATTATTCGTTGTTGGAGCAAAATTGGAATTCGACAGATTCATGAAACATACCTTTGATATACGTAGTTTGCGCCAAAGCAGTTGTGAATGATTTTCAGCAGCCGTTTTATCGGAAAAAAACATCCAAAAAGTCACGATTAAAAGTTGAGGTTATAAAATCAACAATAAATTAAAAAAAGCGTTCACATTTGTTTTGTTTATGCCGATGACAGCTGAATTGATTGTTCGATATTTAATTTTTTTATTGCACATAATTATTCAGTATTGCTTTAGCGCAAACTACATATCAAAAGGTATTTTTCAGAAATCCGTCAAATCTCAGTTTTGTTTCATTAAAAAATAATCATGGAGCAAAGAGATCGTTTATTTTCACACGTATTTGTATATCTATGTATATACATGTCAAGGGCCTTGAATATTTTTGAAGTATAATAAAAAAAATTACCTCTTATTTATCCACGAGTTCGTGCGCCGAACCTTAAATAAAAATAAATGTAAATTCTAAGACTGTAAATTTTGTATCGTTAGCCGTGTGGACAATTTCGAGGTCTCATTTTACCACCACGATATAGCGTTAAAATGTCTATTTTAACTGTATATATCAGATACGAATATCACAAATAGGACAAATTAAATAGATCAATTTTAAAATATGAAACAATTGCAAAATTTTAACATAATTTTGGTAACAACAATGAGATTGCTCTCTTCCTTTTATATACGTTTGTTTTAGTCTCAATTGGGAGTCATTCTGTTTTGAAATTAATTTTATTTTCGCTTAATGATCGTTTAATTTCAATTTATACAACAACAACAAACAGTGTGAAACTCAAGAATCTTTTATTATATACTAATTTCGGGTAAGTTAGAAAAAATTCACCTAGTGATTCACTCGAAATAGCAATTCTATTGCACGATATTCATTCTTCACGACATCTACAGGTCCATTGATCGAATTACATAATAAAACGAAAAGCTAATTTTTACCGTGCCACTTTTTTAATTCAACAATAAACACCGACATATTCAATTTTCCAATTTTTTTGTTAATTACTTTTAATTCCACAAAATTTCAAAAAACCTTCACAGCCTATTTGAATACCCCCGGACACAGTATTTTCGAATCTCTATCCACGCAAACAGTCTGATCGAAAGTCTTCATACCACCACCCACCGACTTCGCCACTTTTCTCTTCCCTTTCTTCTTATCGTTATCTTTCGGACAAATCGCTTTGAAAAGCTCCACTGGTTTCTCCTCGCACTTGTCCACCTTAATCCTACCACACTCGTCAAGGTCACTCAAATCTACGATCTTGACGATCTCCATCGGTCTCAACGCGAATTTACAACACTCGGGCGTTCCGATCACCAGCACCAAATTCTTCATCAAGTCTATGAAACAAATAGCACGCAACAAATAAACCATACCAGCGCCTCTCTCGAAAATCGGTGGACCGTAAGACGCGACGTCGAGTATGTAATAAACACCGTAGTGTTTGAAAACTGCCAATTGAGCATTCTCGCATGTGAGAACACCGAAAGTATTGTTCTGGAAGAATTGTTGAAGAGTCTGCCAGAGACACTGATTGTTTCGGTAGTACAGTCGACCGTGAATAGCCGGTTTAGCTTGCAAGTCAAACATTATATCGCCAACTCTAAATTGATCGGTTGGTCGCTCGTCCCAATCGTCTATCGGCAGATTAGCTTTAGTGCTTTTCTTAACGCAAACTTCTTTCGATTTCCCATATCGCTCGGTATAAAATCTAAAATAAACAGTTTCATTAAATACACATACATTAAACCATCGCATGAAAAAAACTTACTCATCTCCGCAAGTAACAATGGCATCCAACATCTCTACATCCCAGTACTCAGGTGTGTTCATCAAACACATACCAGCACAAACGGCGTAACAAGTAGCAGCTTGCTTGCCTCTATTCTCCTCGGGGAACATCTTTTGCGTGATGTGCCTCTTACCCCAAAGAATGTAGAGTCTCTTCGACATGACAATTTCGTAATTATGCCACTTTGGCGGTTCATCGGCTCCCGGGACACAACGTGGTTTCGCAGGTGCTGGATACTTAGCCCAAGCAATCTTCTCTTCGAGCCATTTAACCTTTTCCATCTGAAAAAAAAAACAAGATATTTCATCGTTACCTCAAAATCATACACATTAAAAACTCAGCAGGAAAATCTTACATCACTTCCATCGTCCTTCGCATCGTCGCAAGGATTCACCTCGGCCAGTGGGTCAAAAGTACACAACTCGCTTGGTTTCTTCTCCGCGAGATTTGGCTTCGGTTTCCAAGGTTCGCGCAGCAACAACTTCACATTGTGAATGTGACACGAGTGATAGAGCAACTGATAGATCTGCAATGTGAATCTCTTTCTCTTGCCCATCGAGCTCGCGTACGATTTCGTCGCCATGCTCTCCGAGTAGCAATCGTCCTTGTTCTGCACCTCGCACTCGTAGACATAAGCTCGGAGGGTGAGAAGGACGAGGTGACGTCTGAGTGAATCGCGCGAGCAGAATTTCGCGAAACAAGCGAAACCGTCGTCTTTCCAGAAGCCAAATTCGTTGCAACGATAAGGATTGTAGAGATACCAGAAATTACCGTCCTGCCAGAATGCCAGGGAGAATCTTGACGTTCTGTAATAATAATAATAATTGACGAATTCGGTAATACTGTGTGAAATAAAAGTTTGAGAATGATTGAATGAACGTTACCTGAATATACAATTCGAGTAAATATCGTCCAGATTATCGAACCACTTTTCGATCCTCTTCGTCTCTCTGTGCACCAAAGCGACATACTGGTCGTGCAATTTATCCCTGCTGAAATTATTCTTCGTCAGCGTCATCTCTTTCCGCCGCAATTGTCGTTTTCTCCTCATCGTTTTCTCGAAGTAATCAAACGATATGTCTTGCACAACGCGGATATTCTTCAACTCGTGCACGAGTTGCAATTCCACGCTGTACTTGTAATTGTAAACTAGCACGTCGTCGAATCGTTGAGTTTCTCGTAGATTCAAGTATCCGACGTGTAGGAAAATCATCCATGCGTGATTGTAGATGTAATCGATATTGGCGCTCCACACGTATTTATATCTGGACAACGAAAATTGAAAGTCAAAAGATTGGCTGAAGAAAAAGGATTTATATTCTTACCTAAGTTGAGTCTTCGCGAGCAAAGCAACGAGAGCTTGAAACATACAAAACTTCCAAGTTTTCTCTCGAGCTCGTCCCAACTCAGCCAGATGCATTCCCGTCATTCCTCTCAAGCAGACATTTGCGTAACATCTGTCGCCGCATTTTTGCGATGCTAATTGAAAGATCACGTAGTCGCCGTAGACGAGGCCTGGAGTTTCGCCGGTGTCGCGATCGACGAAATGCAGACTTACGTCTTTGCGATAAGTGAATGGAATACGCGCGTGGCCGAGTTCTTTTTGATGGGCTAATTCTTGCTGTCTCTCGTCGTCGCTGGATTCTGAAAAAAAATGAATGAATGAGTTGATTATTCCGACGATTGAGTGCAGGATTTTAGTGATGGAGTTGTGTTACCTGGTGAATCGATCTCGTCGACTTGGCATGGTGACGCTCCCAGCATTCTCATTTTCACTTTTCTCGCAAGAATTTTTCGTTCTCTCACTACGTCGCGAGTTGTGCATGGATAGAGACGCGGCCAGTCGAATTCACTGCTTACGAAGCTTGCGGAATCGATACACTGTAAAAATAAAAATTCAAATTTGATTATCCGACTAAAGAGAATGAAATGTGATTTTTTTTTTGCGAACCGATCGTGGATCACGAATAGAATCCCAAACGCCAGCGGTAGTCGGTCCTAAAACATCGATAATTCGTCTTCCCTGATTCAGTGCATTCAACTCGTAACGAAACGACAGCTTCGGTGGACACGGTAAGCATGGAACTTCAAATTTTTTGAGCTTTTTCTCGGGATACAAGCACTTGGCGTCTCGCTCTTCTTCCATTCGCTTACTCGCGTCGGCAGTTAATCTGTTGGGTCACAATTTTTTTTTTATTATAAGTATCGAAATAGAATTTTTTTTTTCTTCCATTGTAAATTACATTTTCATGTAGGTTCGCCATGGAGAATCGTTCTGACAATCCCATTGAGATTGATTTGCACATTTATTTCTTTTCGGTCTCTTCGGGCGAATTTTTTTGGGTAACGCGCATTTCGCATCCTCGCCGTCGATGTCAGTTACACCGACGAGTTTTTCCGATTTGACGGATTTCGTTGCTCTCGAACAGTCGGATTTGAGACCTTTGATGGACTTTGCTTTCGTGGAACTGTTCTTGTCGCATTTCGAAGTATTCAAAGTTACCGATTTCACTGATTTTGCGGTTTTACCCGATTTTACCGATTCGCTCATTGTGAAAATTTTTTCGATAAATTAAACTTTCAATTTTGAGTTATATTTGCCGAACTGATAATTTTGTTTGTTTACAATTGGCCGAAAGGTTAACTTTTGATGTTGGAAAAAGAAGGTTAGTTAATTGATCATCGAATCCAAAAAAAAAAGAAATAACAAACGAAGGTAAGAACAATCGGTTAGCAATCTCGCGAGAACTCCAAAAATAAATAACTTTAACCGCGGAGCGCTATGGGAAATCTAATTACGCAGCCGCAACAATAGAAATACAAAAATCAGCTCAGTTTCCGCGGTGAAATCGTTCAAGTTTAAAACTCGATCTCTTTCTCTCTCTCCGTAAAGCTGTACAACATAAAAGGGCTCTCTCTCTCTCTCTCTCTCTCGCAGGCAAGTATATAGGGGAGTACCGGCGCCGCGTGATTTTCTAATTATTTTCCGCGCGCGAGCGCGGGAAGCCGAGCAATCTTTGGGAAGCCCAAAGTGTTTATAAAATTACGCCAGGCGAAGCCATAACGGCGTTTTCTTTTCAGCGTCATTATTGGATTTGGAGGGTTGTGATAAATTACGTAGTTTCTTTCTCTCTCTCTCTCACTTTTTTTTTATATACACGCGCGCGTGGGGGGTGAAGACGTAAAAATATAAAGTGAAGTTTGGAATCGCTTAGTGAGAGAAAAGGGAGCAAACAAAAATCTCTCTCTCTCTCGGACAAAGCTTTTTAAAACTTTAATGAAATGCTTACACTCATAAAGTCGGAGCGATCGGAGCGTTGTTCGTTTTTTTTGTTTTTCGCGTAATTGGGAAATATAAAGAAATTCGATGTAAATTACGTCAACGTATAATTTGCAACGGGAAAAACACGACGCAAACATTGCTCCGGTTTTTTTCTTTGCCAATTTGATTGACGACCGTAAGCGTTGTTTCGCGCTCTTTCTCGTTTTTAATTAATTTTTCTATATTTCCTTTTTGTAACTTTCCAATTAGACCTTCTTCTTCTTCTTTTAAACATTAATTAGTATAGGATCGATCATTGCTTATTCGATCAAATAAGATTCCGAAAAATAACAGCGAACAAAAAAAAAGGGATAAAACACACAAGCGAATGTATAATTAGTCTGCGTTTCGATGCATCGGCAATCACAACACATAGCTAATTAGTTTGGGTTATGATCGGTTGTCCGATTGAAATATTATAGTTTCCGAGAGCGAGTAGATCTGACAGCGCGCGACTATGAATAATCGCGAAGCGCGGCTTGCATATACAACGTAAACACACACACACACACACACACACATATACATATATATATTTACGATGTGCGTGTGTGTGTATCGTTGTATTACATGCTATGCATGCGCGCAGCAACGCAGAAAACCGACGTTGCGCCTCGGGCTATAATACGCGAGCTCTGCTACACTCTCTGCTTTGCCGCCCAAGCTCGCCAACCCAATCCAATTAATTTTATTTTAATTACCGCTTTGCCTCGACACGCCGACGACTCGCGAAGCATTGTTATTGTTGCTTGCTACTGTCGCTGATATATTTGCCGATTGGAAGAGGCGGGGCAAAAAAAATATGATGATTTTACACGATGACCCGAGATATGTCACTTCCGCGCGCGCGCGTCTACGTTTGGGTTATTTACTTTTCATTTTTAACCAAATAACGATGTGTTTTGCACGAACGAGGATATAGCGACTTTTGTTGATGCGTTGACAATTATTTTTACCCTTTGTTCCGCGAGTACATTGGGAGAGGCTTTTCTTTTTGTTGTCGAAAATTGCTGTGTGGAGATTACTTTTAAATATACTTATTTAACTATTTTATTGCTTTCGTCAAAATTGATCGAAAATATAAATAATCTTGTTCACTACAAAAAAAAAGTTCTTAAATTGTCGGGTTGATCATAATTGCCCATCGGTTTTCTTTATTGCATTCGTTTCTAATGATTTTGGTCTCAAACGAACCGAACGTTATTACGATAATCGACGAACGTATGCGCACGGCACATTACAGTTTTTTTTTCTTCAATTATTGACGATGAGAATTACTTCAACGCACCTACTCATCGTCATGATGGGCAAAAAAATTTTTTTTTATTTTGCCCGCGCCTACTCTGACCCTCGGTCTAGTGTCCTTAATTGTCGGATCGCAAGTTTCCGAGGCAGCTTTAACGAGAAACTTACAGACAATTCTATACGCAATTCCAGTTTGTTGGGTTAATCTAAGGCATTTCTCGTAATAGCGCCACAATGCTCCAGAATCGCGGGGCTTCAACCATGAATTAGAGCACGCGTCTTCTTGCTGTACCACCAGTCGCCCTCTCGAAAGGGCAGCAATATTCGTTGCACTTGCTCGCGGTACAATTGTTGGGATACCTCGTTGGATTCCGTGGATTTGGATCCTGGTATTCTGGATTTTCTACCGGATTGACTTCGCTGCTGGAGCTCCGTATTGCGGATATTGTACTGCATTGCCTGGATAGTCGTATACTGAGCTGTATAATATTTTCAAAACACAAGTATATTTTAGCTTGATCGAACAAATTCAAACATTTTCATTCCGTCGATTGGAATTTCTATTGGCAATATATTTGCGAATGCGATGTACAGTTAGAGTTCAAAGTCACCGGCAATGCAGCAAATAGCAGTACGAGCAGACTTATAGCCACAGCAATGACTTGTTCGAATCCATGACGGTTTATATCATGTACTATTTCGTCAAGATCAATTGAATTTGTACTGTGAAACGATCGTCTGCGGTCTTTTATACATTATGCTGGGAAATATGTGTGTGTCAAATTTTTAATTGAAACTCAAAGTATCAACGTTTAACCACTTGGAACGAGATAAAAATTCTAATATTTCGCTCGTTCGCATTGCAATAAAATCGCCAACTAAGTGGTTAGAAATGCAGCAATGCGTAAAACAGTCGTAAGTAGTATCAAGATTATAAATTTTTAGTTTAAATTCACTCGAGCGCACGTACGACGTAAAAATAATTGCCATTCAACTTGACATTTATCAGTTTCGAACGAAAGATATACGATCGGAATTGCCATAAACAATTTTGTTCTTATTTATGTAATTCAATTTTTTTTTAAATACCTGTGAGCAAACAATTACCAAACTATACATCTCAATCCAAACTAAAAGGAAAAGAGGCAGAGACAGAATAAGCCCGACGAAATTAATAATTCATCCGTTCCCATCCTCAAAATAAATACTTGATCATCGCGCTTAAACCCTCTCGATTTTTTCCAGCAGCAGCAGCACGCGAAGAGCAAACTTTTCCTCGCTCGGCACACGACGACGTCGTTGATTTTTGCGTACTCGCAGCAACAGCAGCAGCAGAAAGAACAACACTTGACTTGCGCGCGTTCGCGGTAGCCTTTTAATTATCCCGAACGTTAAATTCTTTATCTGAGCATTGAAACAATGTGAGTGAGTCTCTCTCTCTCTCTTTCTCTGTTGGCGTATGTTTTCAGACCAAACAGGCCCCATGTTGATACGCGGTAATAGAATAATCTGGCAGCTGATTCCGGGGATATAACCCGAGGCTATATAACGGAGACCCTCCTACTACTACTACTACTACTACTGCTGCTACTGCTACTGCTACAACGACCCCATCGCTTTTCGATTTCTATTCTCCAGCTTCGATTTGCTTGCTGCTGCTGCTGCTGCTGCTGCGGCTCTCGTTCGATCTCACTGCCTGCTGCTTTGTGTTTGTGCATTGCTATGGGATTTGAGTGTGCTGCGTGCGTTGGTTTGTTGCTTGAGGTATATCTGTATCGCTGAAGATATTAGTTGTGGGTGCTTTTTAATTCGACAATATTTTATGTTACGTGATTCCATATCGTTGTCGCGTTCCACGCCAGAACGTATATAAACACAAGTATTTCAATCACATTTACAGAATGAAAATTCTAATGTTCAGTTTATATATGATTTGACGACCTAATTTTATTGAGTAAAAGCATTTTCAATCACAATGTCCCTCTGTAGTTGATAAATAAACTAAGCCAAATTGACTATTATCGCTAAGACAGTGTCGTTCGATGAAAAAATATTCATATAAGCACTTGTGACTTCTTGTGGAGTTTCGAATGATACGAATAATTTCGAAATAAATTCAATCGAAATTCATTTATTAATCTTGAGATTAAAACTGAAAATTCAAACAAAAATCTTATTTTTCAAAAATCGTAAGAATAATTTTACTCGTTTTTTTTTTCTCAATAACAATATATTTTGTATAGAATCGATAACTTTATCATAAATAATCGCTTATGTACTGTGTTTATTAATTAATCGACTGAACGAGATTACCATTTACTTATGTGAAGTTTAATCGTAATTATGCGAGCTTATGATCTCGAGGAAGAGGCTTAAAATATAATACTCTATCATAAAATCTAATTGTGTGCGAAATCCCATCGATGGTGGCCATATATTAATTGAAAAAAAAGTATATTTACGTAAAATATTTCATTCTGGATAAAAATACAGTACAGTATAGACATGTGGTAATCACGCTCAGTATCATAACGTATTATTCTCACGCAGCACACAACTTTCCGAGAAAAAAAAAATTTCACCTTTAGATATTCCAGGAAGAAAAAATAAAAAGCTAAAATTTTCTATAGTTTGATACATTATGCTGGCATACAAAAGCACAAACCGATTGCGCAATATCAGTCGAATTGAAACATTGCTCGCTCTATCTCTGAGAAATGTGAAATATATCGCTGCCGTAAAAGATGCTACGAAATATATTCTATAAGGATTCCCAGTAGTATACAACGGAGCACGGATGTAATATTTGCAACGTATGTATAGGGGTGAAATATGCATTTCCCAGCAAGTCGATCCCATGCAGATTCCCAACAAAGTGATTGAAAAGTAGTGTAGCGACGTCTATACGTACTCTCGTGTTTTGTAATATTTCTTTTGCGATTCAACGCGACGCAAGATAGAAATTGTTTCTCGGTAATACAATTTTATTATTCGACTTTTTTTTCATATTCGTAGTATTTTTTTTAATTTTTTTCGTTGAAGAAGCCAAAAAAGAAAAAGTAACAATCGGATTTTACTATCACTGACTGACGGGTAAAACGATATTTTGGTAAAACTTAAATATTAAAATACGCATATATAGCCGGCGCGTGCAAACACTGGAGCTTTACAGTTTTGTTCAATTTCGAAAGTATCAAATATTTTTATGCACGCGCTATCGCGCGAGGCTGCGGAAACAATTTCAAAAGCGTAATATTCGCCACTCGCCGCGCTCGTTTCATATACATATAACATATATCACATTCTAGCAAAACGTGCATTCACGCACGTATAGGCCGAATGAAAAAAAAAAAAAGAAGAGCTCGCTCGCAACGAAATTGCATGTACGCGCGGCAGAGAGCGAGAATCTGGGCGCGTTTTTTTTTTTCGGAAAATTGAATTTCTTTGTCTATGCTTTGGCGCCTTCCGGCGAAGCATAGGTCGAAATCATTTGCGCGTGAAATGAACAAAAAACGCGCACGCCCACCTGCGAAAAGAGAGTGAGTGAGTGAGTGAGTGGGATTCAAAGGGTTTTTATTTTCCAGCAGCGCTACAAACGCTTTTCATACTTCTCTCTTTCTCTCTCGCTCTTTTTTTTCGTTTCTCTCTCTCCCCTTTTTTTTTTGCAACGCGCGCAGCGTCTGCTTATACACTTGTAGGTGCGCGCGCGTACACGACTACCTTTGTTCTCTTTCTCTCTCTCTCTCTCTCTCTCTCTCTCTCTTTCGATGCTACTACACGAAACGAGATATAAAAAAAAATTGAAGGGAGGCTTGGATATTTGCTTGGCAAAAAACTATAGTGAATATAACGCGCGTCGGTGCTGCAGCTCGGTGCTGAAAAATTGACGGCGATACTTCTTTTTTTTTCATGTATGTACGACGGTGAACGCGTTTTCGAGTGTTTTAGAATGGTTTTTTTTTTAAAGAAATATTTTTATTCAATTTTAGAATATTTTTCTGACAATTTTGAATATAAGGCGTCAATTGGTAGGGCACAATGAAAAGTTTGTTCGATTAGTGACAAGTAGCATTTATTCATGGCAATAACTAACCGAAATATATTTAACATACTTCATTTGTTCAAACAAAATATCTAATAAAGTAAAAAGAATTTCATAAAATCTCATCGTTTATGAAATTTTCAATGAATGAATTGTTTATGAATGATACATGTACGTACCGATATTAAGCACCCAAATTTATATTTATAACTCCTCTCAACGAAATTTCGTTCATTCGAAAAAGAGTGTCACTCTATAGCTTTCACCACCGAAACCAAATCAATTATACAATAGACCCAACTAACGTGAAACCTCAGTCAAGTTGAAACAGATACATAATGCCTCGAAAACTTCTTTCACAACAGTTTCAAAAGGGAAAATTCATTCCTCGACACTGCTACCCTTTTTCGCTCTCTCCTCGCAAAAACAATCATCCATTGTCCGATACTTATACCCACAAATAACATTCGAAATCCTCGCCCGCGCCGAAAAATGATATTTGTTATGCTAAGCAAGAGCGCAAAAGATCTTTTTTACCTATCTCGTTAAAACGCGACGGGACTCGGGCTATAATGGAAAAATTTTACGCTTTAATCCGCACCGGATACGCTTCCCCGCGGAGAGAGAGAGGGAGTGAAGAAAAAAAGGGTTGCCACGCGCCTCTTGACGGCATATTACGCCTTTAACTTGGACTTTTACGCGGATTTGGAGTTTTGGAATTAAGGCAGGTAACACTTATTGGCTTATTAGCTGCGATTCCCCGCTGCGAACTTAACGGCAGGAAATTGGTGTTTTGTTTTAGAGATAGTTTCGTCGCTTTAAACGAATGAAAAAAAAAATTGTAAATTAATTTTAAAAAATCCCTCCGATTAATAACTGAGCGTATTATCAAGAATAGAGCTGCAGTATTGCCGGCGTTGAATTCATTAGCGAATATCGATGAGGGAGAGCTCGAGACGCAGAGTTTTAAAACTCAGCGCCTCGCGCTTTTCATCTGCTCTTCCAAGTTAATCGAGCAGCTAATTATTACCGATCGATATCTTCCTTTCTCTCTTTCCTCAAACTTTGCTTTTCTTTCATCCCTCGTTATACAGAGAGTCTTTCCTCGCTTTTGGGATGTTTCTTAAGAGTTATATTACTGCGAATACTCGATGCCGTATCTTTCTCGATATAGAAAGGCAGAGAGTAATTAATTGACATGCAGGAAATTTTCAAACAAAACGCTGTGTTTTATATTTTTGTATACGAGATAAAGTGTATCGCGTTTGCGTTGCATTCCGAGGCCATTGCTTTCAAAATAGATACGAGATATTAGCTTATCGCGTTTAAATTTGAATACGTGCATTGAGCAATCGTCGCGACCTTTGACCACTTTCTAGTTGACGCTCTCACGAGTCGCATCTGTTTTCCTGGTGATTGAAGACACAACAATGGAGATCACGGGTAAAGTGGCTATTGTTACTGGTGGGCTTGGTGGTATTGGTCTGATTACTGTGCAGCATCTGTTGAAAAATGGAGCGGAGGTACGTTTGAGTCGAATAAATATTCAATTTGAAAATTTTTCATATCTTTAGTTGTACGCATTTACAGTTCGTAGCTATTCTCGATGTATTCGAAATTGGCAATGAACGGGTCGTTGGTGGTTTGAAAAAATTAGAGACCGAATTCAAGAAGGACAAATTCGAGTACTACACGTGCAACGTGAAGAACATCAAAGAGTTCGCAGGTAAATATTGCGTGAATGAAAGAAAAATTATACGCGATGAAAGTATTTTAACCCCATAATTTGAATATTCAAGCTACTTACGACAAGGTATCGAAGCAAAAAAAATACGTCGACATTCTCGTGAACAATGCGGCTGTCGCCAACGACAAAGACATTGATTTGTCGATCGACGTGAACTTCGTAAGTATTTTATTTCTCGAAAAAAAAGAAAATTTCACCCAGTTTAATACTCTATTCATCGTATTTTTTTTCAGAGAGCAGTAGTTCACGGCACGATGATGGCGATAGAACGTATGGGCAAAAACAAAGGACACAAAGGTGGTGTGATCGTGAACATAGCATCGTTCTTGGGATTAATCGATGCTCCATTGGCGCCAGTTTACAACGCTACCAAACACGCTGTCGTTTCGTTCGTCAGATCGATGAAGGTACGATAATTTATCAAAATCGCGAATTTGAATCCCAAATAACGGTAAAATAATTTGTATAACGTATCTTTCAGGCACACAACGAAACACTTGGAGTACGAATCGTGTGCATCTGTCCAGGTATGACGAAGACGGGTATGGTCGGCTACGACGTGTTCCGAAAAGATTTGTTTGACTTTATCGACTCGGACATGATACGTCAAACATTGGATGTCTACCTGCAGTCGTATGTATTTTTTTATTCGGATACAAGAGTTTTTTTTTTCAATTTGCTAGTTAAATATTACGATTGTTACGTAGGCCGGACAATGTGGCAAAGGCTATTGTGGAAATCATAAAGAACGGTAAAGGAGGTGACGTTTGGCTGGCGCAAAACGATCAACCTGCTTATCCGGTGGAGATGGAGACTGATCTGGAAAAAATGCGTATCTCTTCATAAGTGTTTTAAAAATAAATTTTTGTACTGTTTGATTTTTTTCACGAATAAATTTGTTTATCGCAGTTGCTTTAGTAAACCAAAAAAAAATCATAATTCGCTTGATTGATTCTCATATCAGGGTATTTTTATCATGTTGTTTTTTGCGCGTTAACTTGATTTGCGCAATGTAAAGATCGGGCTTCGCATTCGCGTTCGGAGTCGTCGTTGAACGATCGAGCATCAGATCAATTTTATTTTTGTCGATTCAATTTTTGAAAAAAACAAGAAACAATGGAAGTACAAGGCAAAGTTGTAATTATCACAGGTGGTCTTGGCGGAATTGGTTTTGCTACTGTTAAACATTTGTTGCGGAATGGAGCGAAAGTAAGTTAAAATATTTCGCGTTCGTCGGCATTCTTCATTCATCGTATGTTTATTACAGTTCGTGGGTATTATAGATTTAATTATGACCGATAGCGAAATCGTAATGAATCATTTAAACGAATTGAAACAAAAATTTGCTGAGGATAAATTCAAATACTACAGATGCGACATGAGAAATATTACGGAATTTACCAGTAAGTAATGTATAAGCTTTGATTGTATTACGATCGATATACTTCATTAACTGTCGATGTTTAAGGCTGCACGACGAAGTTGTTCAAGAAAAGAATTATGTCGATATTCTGATCAACAACGCTGCCATTATCAACGAGAATGATATCGACTCGACAGTAGAAATAAATTTCGTAAGTGTGTGTTTTTTCAAACAATCAATAATCGAAAAAAATAAAATAAAATAATTACTATACTTTCAGACAGCCATAGTTAACAATACAATGTTGGCTATAAATCGTATGGAACAAAAAGGCGGCGTGATCGTCAATATCGGTTCGACTCTTGGTTTAATCAACAGCCCAGCATCGATGCCACTTTACAATGCTACGAAACACGCAGTCGTGTCATTCGTCAGATCGATGAAGGAACATAATAAAACACTCGGAGTCCGGATTGTGTGTTTATGTCCACGTCTCACAAACACGAATATCATTAAGGGTAGCGCCGAACAATGGCGCGAGAAATTGTTCGATTTCGTTGACGAATCTTTCGCCGACGATATACTGCATTATCATCAGCAAAAGTTGGATTGGTTTTCTATCTGTAAACAGTTTGGTTGTATCTTGAGTAAATACGTTTATCGCATTTTTGTTTTATTTCAGACCGGAAAATGTAGCTTCAGCGATTGTAGAAATCATCAGAAAAGGCAAAGACGGTGACGTTTGGTATGCCTATAACGACGAACCACCATTCGCTGTTGGGGATGAAACCGACGAAAATAAATTGCGTATTTAATTTTCATGAGTTACAAATTTTGTAAGTGAATCAAAAATAATTTCAATAAACGTAATATCGTTTCTTTCTTTATTCCCCCCACACCCATATTTCTTTCCGCAAATAGATTGAGAAAGATCAGAACCGCGCGCTTGCTTTTACTTTTTATCGCCGAAACTCACGTGACCTTGATCTTTCAGTGGAGAAAAACATTGCTCGGTGATAAAGGCACGATTATCTCACCGAAAGCGCAACCCATAGCTCATCGCGTTATTTTCTTACACTCAGTTTCGAATCGAGTGACTAACAATGTACGTTCATCAAAAGGTTGCTATCGTGACAGGTGGGATCAAGGGTATTGGATTTGTGACTGCTCAGCATTTGTTGGGCAATGGAGTTGCGGTGAGTATTTTTTTTTTATTCGTAAAAAAAGTGTATTTTCGAGGTATTAATTATAGTTTGTAATTTTCTAGTACGTGGCGATTTTCGATTTGCACAAATTCGACAGCAAGGTTGTTATCGATGGCATGACGAAATTAGAGCAAAAGTTCAGCTTGGACAAGTTTGGATATTACACTTGCGATGTGACTAATACGAAAGAATTCATTTGTAAGTGTTTTTTTTTATAAAGTGAGGGAAGGAAGTGATTACCTGATTATCCTAATTTTATTTTATTAATAGCTCGTTATGAAGAGGTTTCAAAGATGAAATCATACGTTGACATTCTCATCAACAATGCTGGTATTTCCGTTGAAAAGCAGCCTGAACTAATGATCAACATTAATTTTGTAAGTTTACGATAATTTTCACAGATGAATAAATATTTATTCGAATAAAATTCAATCGACTCTCAGACAGCGGTTGTGAAGTGCACAATGGCTGCAGTCGAACGTATGGGCACGCACAAAGGTCATAAAGGTGGTTCCGTGATTAATATCGGATCGATATACGGACTGATAAATATACCTCTAATTCCAATTTACAATGCAACCAAACACGCCGTAGTCTCGTTCGTCAGATCCATGAAGGTATACATTTTATGAAAACAAGAGAAAAGTTTTTATAATTGAAAATTTCATCAATGCGTTAATGGCTTTTTTTAGGAGCATAACAAGACAATCGGCATGCGTATCATGTGTATTTGTCCAGGTTTGACACGCACGGATATGACGACTGTCGATCGCGACAGATTGATAGATGACTTCGTGCCGCACGCGATGCTGGAGAATCACATCAAGCAACATCTCCAAGAGTGAGTTTTTGTCATATTTTATACATGCAAAATGTACGTGAATAAAAGTAACGAGTGGATTATCTGTTTGTATAGTCCGAACAACGTAGCAGCGGCTATGCTCGACATTTTGGAAAGGGGAAAAGAAGGTGACGTTTGGCTGGTGAAAGATGACGAGCCGCCTTTCAATGTCGGCGAAGAGACTGATATCGAAAAAATGCGTATACCTTTCTGAAGCGGAATAATATTATTAATATTTTTTTTTTATATTTTACATGTAACTGTAAAATTCGCAAAAAAATAGAATTTTTTATACTCTTTGTACGCTCAACAATAAACTCAAAATAAATAAATTGTAAAATCAAATTTTTTTTTCAACGCATTATACACACGACGTTTATTAATTCAAAATCACGCCAAACTTATCACTCAAGATCCGAAACTCGACAATAGATATTACACCGCAAGGCTACATATTATATAACCCGCTAAAACTCAAACAAGCTTCGAAGCCGCACGACGAACTTGCCGGCAAGTATCATGGTCAGCGGCGAGTATTAGGTATGTCGGGCTCAGGGGGGAATAAGCTCTGTACCTATATAAGGTGTCGAGACAATAGACGACGGACCTTGCAACACAGTTTCGCATTAATGACCGACTGCCGAAATGTGCCCCACCCCCCTAAAACTTCTCTATCGCGGTCTGTGATTAAGTTTGCAAAAGTTCGAGAGACAGTTGTGCATATATATGTTATTAAATTTCAATTTGTTTCACAGAGTAATTACGTTATATTATCTCGATTCTGTGAAATATATAATTTCAATTTCCGCGAATGTATATCGTTTGAAATTTAATTGATACAAATGCAATTTAAAAATGATTGGCGGTAATGATGATAATCATATGAGTTGCAGGTAATAAAGAGAAAATATCGAAAATTCAATAGTCAATAAATCATAAAATTGAATGTAAGGTAGGTTTACCCAATATGGGACTATTTTCGACAAACAGTTATATCTTTTTACCATTAATGAATTTTTCAACGGGGGTGGACTCGTTTTGAAGAGGAGTATCTGCTCTTTAAAACGAGCTGTCGCACAATTTTTTAGATGAAAGCTAGCCAGATTTGTTGCACTTTGAATGCAACTACTTTTTTTGGCGTGAAAAAACAGTGTACCCAATATAGGACTATTAGATAAAGAGGAATTTTTAAGTCATATGAGATATGTATAAGTTAAAAAATCAAGATTTATCACTTTCCAAGAATTATAAACTAATTAGTACGATGTGACAATGTTACAGTTACATATAAACATTAATTTTAAAAAATATAACGAAAATCGAAATTTTATCATTGACAAGTGGAATAAGTTAATTTATTTTGACCATACTGTCAAGTTTTGTTTTAACTTACTCACAAAAATTCAAAACTGGAACATAGAAAAACATTAACGTAATTAAAATCTATGCAACTTTCATTATTTGATAGTACAAACATAATATCACAGTTTAGCCCTGTCAAAGCATCGCGATTATATCAAAACCGACGATAGTCCCATATTGGTTATAGTCCCATATTGGGTACACTTACCTTATTTAAAAGTACGAGTTAATAGGGCAATTACACAGCATAGTCGTTAAAATAGTTTACTCGGGAGAAACGCTTATCTAAAGTCTGCTCATCTCTCCATTTTTTTTCCAAGCCAACAAGACTTTCCTTCTTTATCGAATACGATCCGGATCAGAAAAATTATACATCAATCCTTCATTCCATCACGAATCTCATTCCGACTTCCACCTCTAATTTCTCATTGAACCCTTTATACACTAGCATAACCCTCCCTCTATTTAGCTCAGCACCATACTAAACACTATATAGCCTCTC
Source organism: Galeopsomyia nigrocyanea (assembly GCA_035047105.1). Lineage (NCBI taxonomy): Eukaryota > Metazoa > Arthropoda > Insecta > Hymenoptera > Eulophidae > Galeopsomyia > Galeopsomyia nigrocyanea. Next base: position 14,251,801 of record JAWWMK010000008.1, on the reverse strand, counting down.
CTATATAGCCCAAGAGGATAATTGAGCTGTCAGCCGCACGTCGTCAAGTACCTTATACGTGCTCCTCGCCGGGGGGAGAGATATAAGGTGTTCTCGCATTACACGCCTATTGTATATCATCTATACCTAAAAGATGGCCGATCTTCTCTTTCATCCTGTTTCCCGACTTTTCGATTGCACTTTTTTTCATATAAAATGATTGCGTGATCGCGCGAGATAACGTACAAAATATTGCGATACAAAAAAAAATATTGAACAAAGGCCGAAAAAAAAAAGTTATGAGTTTCGATTGTGCTATTCGTACTATATCTTGACAATGGCCTGCACTTTGGAGGTGTTGATGAAAAAAAAAGAATTGGAGAGTATATATAATTTTTTTTTTCGCATGACGCTGTCAACAAACACGTGCGCGACGTCACGTTATAACGCGAGCGGATATGGGTATACTAATATAACGAAAATATTTTTGTCTCTATTATAATATGAATCCTTCGTATTTTTGCATAACGTTTCCGCTTCTCCTTGGTATCTAAGAGAAAGAGAAGACTCGGTATATGCACCTGCTGCACTCGTGAAAAATTTTTATCTCGCGAGTCGTAAAAAAAAAATTATCGGAAAATCCCTTTAAAAGCTTTCGAAACGCCGCGGCACGGCAGTGCATTATAAGTTTTTATTACACGAGGCGCAGGTAGAACGCGAAACCGTACGCAATAAAACCTTTCGAGAACATTTGAAATCCCAGAATAACTACATGTATATGTATACCTGACAATCCTTAACTCAAACATTTTCGAAAAAAGAAAATTCACAAACAATATTAATATACATCGTCAAAACGCTCGATCTTTTCCCATCATTCATATATCCAGTACAATATTAATCCCGAACAATCTTCTCATAAACCCATCCCTCAAGCAAACATATAATATATACCTATACGTGTTTGCACGTTTCGTATACCACGCGCGGCCGATATCAAAGGGTCGTCGTCGCGGCGCGATAAACTCGCAGCTATACGTGCGCGTGTATGCTCATCCATTCACAGCTTTTTTCTTTTTACAACGGTGTACAGCCTTAAACAAATAATTCGACCTACACAGTTCTCTCTCTCTCTCTCTCTCTCTCTCTCTCTGAAATGTGATTTACGACGTTTAAAGATTACATCGTTGCACTTGTATAAGTTTACTATACACAATACACCTGCTATAATACACACGAAGAAGAGTTACACTAATGATAATTTGTAATTATCCGAGAGCGTAATATTGTTAATCATTCGTATATGGAAATATGGATGTATATATCGTCAAAGGAAATTGGTGGCGCATCAACGCGGTATTAATGTGCTAGGTAGGCGATTATCCATCGGTAAAACGCGCCCGTTCGCCTCCCGGCATCAGCAGAACGAGAGAGAGAGAGAGAGAGAGAGGAGGAGAAGGGGAGGAACGACGCGAAAGCTTCGTATCAAGTATATTATACACACGGGGATAATGGGCGCTGCGCTCAGAGAGGTGCATGATATACATACACACGCGTAGGGGTATATTCATCTCCTATTGTTTTCTTTTTATAAACCGAAGGGTTTATTCATCAATGACGTGTGTGTGTGTATGTGTGTGTGTGTGTGTGTGTGTGTGTGTGTGTGTGTATGTGTGCGTGTGTGTGTGTGTTTGATCTGATTATAGCTGTCGTAAGACTTTTCGATGGCAGGGTTAAATCAAAGTATGAGAATAAAATTCAAAGCATAGTATATAATCACAGCGAGAGAATCTCCGAGTCAAGTATTATACGCCAACAGCAGTGGCAGCAGAGGGGGTTGGAATCGGGTAGTGGAAAGAGAGAGAGAGGAGGGAGGAAAGATACAAACGAGCGACACGCCTCCGTTGTACCACGGCGACCAATCGTTTGTTTCGCGCCCCTCGTTTTAAGAGTGGTAGGGATGTAGAAACGTCTCTCTCCCTCTCTCTCTCTCTCTCCTCTTTCGCGCATATAGAGCGAGCTACGAGCGAGGATTCCTCTTCTTTTTTGTTTTTGTTTTTTTTTTTTTTGTCGATGGTGATGTATATCGGTTCTGTGCGAATATTGCCGAGATAAAGGGTTACTTGCGCGATGGGAAGACTATAAGGATGATTTGTCGGGGTTGTGTTGTTGAGAGAGGATAGGTGTGTTTTTGGGTTTGGGAGAGGATCTTAATTGTTTTAGATGGTATATGTAAAGTATAATATCCTAAAATGTTTTCATAATATGGATTATTCGAATGACAAGTTGATTGATAGTAGAAAATTCAGAAGCTTCATATGACGAAATCTATAAAAAAAATGCCGATTCTTGAAGCCTAATATGGCAAAAATGAATTGTAACGCTAGAGCTTCCGGAATTTTTTCTTCTTCTTCCTTGAGGTATATAGTGCCGTAAAA
>JAWWMK010000008.1:14171003-14241565 GCA_035047105.1 Galeopsomyia nigrocyanea | reverse complement strand
ATATATATATAAACAAACGAGCTTGATATATGTGTATGGTATTTATCAATTGAAAGCGTTGATACGTATAACTATTTCAAACGTTCATACTCTTCGGGTTGACTCGCCTATATCGGAACGAATTTACATATCACGCATACTTTCCGATATGTATAGCGTCACGTGAATCATCAAGTTCGCCGAAGTGTCGATTCGTCAACGCATGACATTACAACACACGCATTCACGAAGAAGAAAAAAATGCACCGAAAAACTTTCGTTATACTATATATAACAGAAAGCAGCTGTGGTGACAAAGGAAAAATATGTAAACAAGGCGAGAGGAAAAAAAAAACAGAGAGAGACGGCGACGACTACGACGGCGTTGAGGTTATTTATAGCAGTCGATTATTGTGCAACGAGGAGCGCGAGCGCGCTGGCGGCGCCTTTACGTAACCCACTGCTGCTGCTGCTGCATGCATGCATGTCGCTGGCCGCGAGCCGATCATCGTCGTCGTCTACCTCGGTCAAGTCACCCTACACACACACACACACACACACACACACGCACACAGGCACAGTTGCGTTATTATACATGTATGTACGTGCGTGCAAAAGTTTCGCTTGGCTTGGTTTTCGAACAAGCGTTCAAGATGCCGACGACCGTGCAGCCGTTGACATGATTATTATCGTTATTATTTTTTTTTTCTTGTGCTATATCGAGGTTTGTATTTCTTCGACCGCAACTACGCAGCTTTTTTTTTTCTTTTTTTTTTCCCTTCTGTTTTGCGCTGCGATGTACGTAACTATTATTAGTATGTAGGTTGCAATTGCCATTGCGGTTTATCGAAGTTGAAGAAAAATGGAATTCCGTTGGAAAAAAATAAAAATAAAACATACGGATAAATTGAAGGAAAAAAAAGAATCAGCGAGTATAAAAGAGATGTCCTTTTATACAATAACGTCGCAAGAGAGAGAGAGAGAGCCTTCCATAGCGCGGCACAAAGGGTCATCAAAGCACATACCTGTTTGTACGTGTATCGCGTACGCGCACTTAAGCACGTGTTTAACAGGACCTTAACCATGCCTTTTTATCACCCCGCCGCGACGCTGTCGTCATTATACTCTCACGCAGTTATTTTTTATTTTTTTTTTACTATCGCGTCTCTGGTCGCGCAAGTTTATCGTTTATAAACAAACGACATATACAATACTTTTTTACATAAAAAACTTCTCGTTGGATAGAAGATACTAAAGGAATAAAAAAAAACTTGGTTGGCGTTAATTGATGCTTTTATTCAGATTAGCAAAAATTGCGGGGCTTTCTCTCTCTCTCTGTCTCTCAAGCGCCAGCGAGAGGATTAGCATTGCTAATTCGGCAAAAGGAGAGCTGCTGCTGCTCTGCTGCCGCCGCCGCCGCGGGAGTGGTTTAATTTATTCTTACGCGGTATTAAATTGAGTAGTTTTGAGGTTAAGCGGGATGAAGAGACCCGCGCCGCCGCCGCCGTGCCGCAGCTATAGAAAAATGAACTTGCGAGAGCGAACGCGATTATCCTTATTCCATCTCTCTCGTTTCGGCGCGGGAAATGCGAATTTCTATTCGACGTGTAATTGCTATACTTTATAGCTTGGAAATGGGTATGCGGGAGGTCTTTATGAACATTTCATACGATTCGCAGTTTTAAATGAGGTTTCTTAATCTATATTTCAGATTGCGATAATTAATTACAGAATTTAATTTTAAAGTGAAGATTCTCTTTGACCTTTCCTCGAAACTCGTCGGCGATAAACTATTAGCATTAGCGCGAACAATTATAATAGAAGAAGAGAAGGAGAATCAAAAAGGAGCCGTCGTCGTTCGAAGGTCGGCTTCCGCGAAAAAAAGTCATACACACACAGACACATGTGTGCGATATATGTATAATACACACATCGCTGTCCTCGATGGCAGACTTGTGTTTGTAAATATTTGACCGCCTCGCTCGGACGCGAAGACGGCCGACGGGAATGCGGTGCTCTTTTATATATCATCTGATGCCGAAGATTTCTTTCTATATTAAACGCGCGCAAGGAAATTTCAAACCTTTCGTTGTGAATATTTTGAAATTCAATTTCAAACGTGAATATGCGGTATTATTGTTCACGTTGATTGCAATTCCGTGAACACACGCAGTATAAACGCGGAGTATTTAATTTGACGCGAGGCAAGTTTTGAATACAATACATCATAACAACAACAGATGATTATCATCTGTAGGTATCACATCTGATATATTATAATAGTGACAATCGAACGACAGCAATTCAATTCATTCCGCGTAAAAGGTTTTATCATCACGTGAAAGCTTTGAATAACAAATCAGACGAGCGAAAGAAGTACAAGCAGTATGTAACATTGTGTTCGAAAACATGTTTCCCTGATAGAAATACACGCGCACTCGTCGTTCTACATCAAACAACAACAAAAAAACCCCGAGAGAGAGAGAGAGAGAGAGAGAGAGAGAGAGAAGAGGCGTAAGTCCTCGCACATGTGTCTCGCATGCAACTGAACAAAAAAAAAAGACCCATACGCGTCAGCGTCAACGGCAGCGAAGAAAAACCTGTAGAAAAAAAAAAGATTAAGCGTTGCACAGTGTTCGAACGCGACAAAGCAATCAAAATTCGAGCTATATACTATTATATATAGTGCGTATATAAAACACAATGAATTTCGCGCGAAAGCGAGCAACAAGCCACGTTTCTATTCAACGCCGCGCGCGACTTTATCCTCGGGAAATCCCCGGTAGAGAGAGAGAGAGAGAGAGAGAGAGAGAGAGAGAGAGAGAGAGAGAGAGAGAGAGAGAGAGAGAGAGCGCCAGCTGTTCGACCGGCGGGCGGCGGCTTTACGTCACCGTGGAATCTCTATCTATTATACTCGCGCCGAGTCAGCCGCTATATACCGAGCGAATGTACGGAGAAAGAAAAACAATTCGAGACCAGCATTTCAATGCCTCGGTTATATTCGCACAGTTTCGTAGTATTTTTTTATTTGTCGCTAAGGTCGAATTCGACGCGTTGATTTGCATGTTTAGAATTCTGCGACGAGTTGAGAAACAGTTTTTGAAGACTTACGAGTAACATAAAATTCTTTAGTAGATTATTTCAATTTTCTTAAGCGTTATAATTGAATTTTTTATGTATGATTGATTTAACTCCTCGTTTAACACTTATGTGTAGAGTTTGTTTACATTACGTACGTTGCAATGAAACTGTACGTATATAGCGGAGTATATAGTCATGAAAGACTTGTCTAGTTTCCTAGAAGTTCTCTACATTAATAAATAACACCGCATAATTATTGAATATTTATAGAAACAAGCTCGGAAACAAGTATTTACAGTATACCAAAGTAAAAGTCAAAGGAAGTTGGAAAAAAATATTTAAAAAAAATGCGAACCAAATTGTAGCAATTTCCTTGCATACAAATAAACAAACGCAAAATGAAGCGACGAGAAGAGCAAAAATATATATAAAAATAGGATAAACGAAAGCGCGAAACTTTCGTAGGAAATGTTTCCTCAATTACGTCAACCGTCAGCTGTAATCAACGGAGTCAGTCTGCTCGACATTTTCTGCGCACTATGATTTTATTTGCCTCGACCACCACGGTATACATATATATACAAGCGGATGCAACTCGATCCGTCGTTTAATTGAAGCTCATCAACAGGGGCAGTAGGCTTTGGAAGGGTAATTTTACAAGAAATTAGCCGGGGTAAATGTGGTTTTGTTTATATATGCACCACTCAAGCACGAGATTCCACAGAAAATTGCAGAAAAAACAAGCTTCGACTCCGACCGCACACAATGGATACTGTTTATTTATTTATTTATATGCCAAGACGAGAAGAGAGGATGAGGGGGAACGGTAAAGAGAATCTACAATGATGGTTTTTATCATTTAGCGAGAATTCCGTAAAATTATGAATAATACACGATAAAGAATATGTACATACGCATGAATAGTATATAATGTTGAGCTTTTCAAAACAAAGCGCAATAAATATAAACTTGAATTTATTTATCGTGCGAAAAACCATTTCAAATCAATTTTTCATTTTACAACTACATCCGCAGTATCGCATTACTTTATCAATATTAACGCTGTACAATTCAACTCAATCTCATCGTACACACTCGTAATTTGGCACAAGAAACACATGCACTTGCAATGAAAAAAAAAACAACAAGCGTTGCGTTAATATATATATATATATATATATATATATATATGCTCGGGGTAGCGTATACATACGTATACGCAAAAATAGCCGACGCCGCCGCCGACGGCAGCAGGGCACCCTCGCGGGCGCGCGTATACAAAAATAATTTTTCTCTCCCTCTTTGTCCGCGCAAACACTTTCGCACGAACAAAGAAGTCAAGCGCGCGCGGCGCGGCGCACGTGTTCGCTATTTTCGGACGGTAATTTATCGCGCAACACGATTAATAATTGAGAAGCAGCTCGCGAGTTTCGTTTAATATTTCATATGGGTTGTATACGAGCCACGATCGCTTTTCGAAGAAATGTTGTTTTTTCGAGCGACACGGAAAGGCCGCGTGTGTACTTAGAAAGTATAGAAAATAATACTCGCTTCGTATTACAACGACAACAATGTAGGGTAGAATAACAAATCGGTCGTACATGAAACGTTTGACCTTTGGTTGAAAAAAAAAATGCATTATGACTATGAGTGAAGATATACATTCGCGACAGACATTGTAGCAATACACGATCAATAATTCTATTTTTAATAGATAAACCAACCTTATCGATGTGTCTATTCTAATCGCGTCACGCGACGACAAGTCACGCATGCAAGTGTCGCGACGATCGAGTGCAAGATGAAAAAAAAGTAAAAAAAACTAAAGGAGGAAAAAAAAACGGCATCGCCGCAAGAAAACAACACGCGTGCATGTTACATCACAACACGCCGTCGCCGCTGCTACCGCCGCCGCCGCCAGAGAGGAGAGTGCCAAACAGCAGCGACGCGACTGCGGCGGCAGTGTGCGGCGCTTTGTCCTTCGCCGGCCGGCTGAAACAGCTGAGCGCCGCCGGGAAAACACACTTCGCGACGTGCTTGGTATTTCTCGATTTTCACCGTCGCTCGCTCTCTTTGTCAAATAGCTTCGGGGTCCTTGGCAAATATTATCCCCTTTAGGCTACAGAATAGAAATTACAACGACGACGACGACGACGAGAGTCAAGGGGAAAATAATTTCTCATCGTCGACCAGAGAGAGAGAAAAAAAAGCAAAGCTATCGTGACAAAAAAAAAAATAATACGAAAAAACGAAAAGGGCACAACTAACCTGCAGAGATCCGCCTCCTGTTCCTCAGTCGTCTCGACTATTTCTTCGAGCAAATCGCTGGCGAACACTGACATAATGGCCGTCCGCCAGCACTTCGCACTTTTTTTTCACACGCGCGCACACACACACTCAAAACACACTAATCCTCGTTCTCGTCGCTGCAAAAAACCACAACAAAAGCTCTCTCTCTCTCCGAAGCGGAGAATTTTTCCTCAGGCACAAAAATTGAACGAAATCACAGCATTAGCAGCAGCACTAGTAATAGTAGTACTAACTGGTAGTCGTAGTAGTAGTAGTAGTAGTAGTATGTAGTAGCGTAGTAGCGCCGGTATCGCGCTTTGCGCGGGAAACTGCTGCTGAGGGCGAGAAACAGCTGTGTGCGAGAGAGTATGTGTGTGTGTGTGTGGGCTCTTACACGCCGGCCGGATTGTAGAAGCGAACAACAGGGCCGTGGGCATGCGGCGGCGGTGCCCTCGCGCGTTAGGTGCCGCGGTGCTGCGGCTCTTTGCCCATGATCATTTTCGTTTTGTTTTCTTTTCTTTTCTCTCTCTCTCTCTCTCTCGCTCTCGCCGTTTTCGTAGCACACTCGCGATTTGCTGCAACTCGCCACAAAAAAATACAAATTATCCACACTAGTTCACACACTATGCAATTTGTCGATATATCCTCACCGCACGTTCGCCTTGGAACGACACTTCAACATACAGCTGATCACGTTTGTGGTTGTATATACGCGTGTATGTATATGATAGGAGGGGGTGGTAGTTGGTAGAGAAACAGAGAAACGCGACACGTACGTACGAAGCACGCGCGCGTTGCTGGCTGACTGAGGCGGCGCGCGAGGAGAGGAGAGACAAGAGAGAGAGAGAGAACGAACGCGCCGTAGCACAGCCGGTCGAGCCGCCGACGCCGCTGCTTCATGGGATGCGCGCGCAGCTACCGCCGGCTGGCTGGGCTTCGTTCGCGTCGCGGCACTCGCGGCTGTGGCTGCTGATGACGTATAAGAGAAGAGGGAGAGAGAGAGAGAGAGAGCGCGAGCGTAAAGCGTACAACCAACGTGGGCGACGCGACCAGATGATGCTGCGGATTTTTCAAGCCACGCTCTCTCGCTCGCTCGCGCGTTTTCGAAGATTTTTTTTTTCGAATGCAGATGCGCTTCAGATTGATGAATGTATTTTCATCGATGTTTTTCTTTTACTTTTTTTTTTGTTTTGGAGGGATTTTGCTTTCCGATACGTGGATGCTATTTTTAGAACGGCTATTGCGTAAATTTACGAAAGAGCGTTAATTAATCTAAATAATTGACTTTTCCGGTGCTGGTTTCAAAGTTATAAATTATTTTTAATTGTTTATCGTATGAACGTATATCCAAAAATAACTTCTCCGTATTTTTAAAGACTCCAAATATTTCATTCATTAGGGTGGAAAAATAAAATATAGGAATTTCCGAATTATGGTAATTCAGCTTCGCTATTCCAACAATAAATTATACTAATGCGGCTATTGAATTTCAAATTACTCATCACATCACACCTTGTCTTCGATAATCTCATGATCAATTACGTAAACACCAAAGTTATTCAACTCCACTGTTTACAACCATCATTATTTTTCCGTCAGCTTATAGCTCCTTTAAAAAAAAATACACAAAAATTAATTAAAACCAACACTCTAAGCAAATTCAAACCGTTCGGCCAAATGAATAGAACCGCACTCAGGCTAGAAAAAAAACCTCGCGCAGTTTTACAACGGCAATAAAACGCTGCGCGCAGAACAATACTTTAATCACCGGCACAATAGTTTTACTAGCTTTGAAAAAAAAAAGAAAGAGAGAGAGAGAACAACGAGAAAAGAAGTAGGTAGAAGAAGAGAGAAAAAAAGAATCTTATCTCACGTCATAAACACAGCGTGCACGCTCGCTGTTTTATTGTGGTTCGGTTGACAAGTACAGAGGCTCATTAGAGGCGCCATTCACTCACAGTGGACTCCAGGTAGGTGATTTAACGTTAAGGGATGGTCATCATCTTCGTCGTCGTGTGGTCAAAGGTAGCAATATAGAGAACAATAGGAAGGAGGGGGAGAGAGAAAAGCAACGGTGGCACACGCAACATGAATTCAAGACGCCTACCTTTGGACACTATATATCTCATTACTGGCTCCTTTCATGTGTGCCTATGTCACGTGTAATTTCTATCTTGCTGACATAATTTCTTAATTTGCTATTTGCGTATATATACACGCAAGGCAAACGTACATTCATAAAAATTTAATCGAACCGCAAATAATTCCCACCTTTCAAAATACATAACTATTTTCATTTTAAATGCAACCACAGGTCGTCCCCCATGTTAATTTAAAAAAAAAAATATCAAAACCGTCATCATATCGGTATAATTTAAAACCCTCGACGCAAAAAAATCCAATGAACGTAAATACTGCCTCGAGTCAGAATCGATAATTTGGATATATACATATCATAGGTAAACTTCCAAGCTCATATAGAAATACGTCGCAAAAAACGGAGAACAAGTATATAGGCAAGACGAACGACGAACAGTGCAGTATATAAGCGGTGAGCGAGTAAAGCCTGCAGTTGAGCTATCCATTGACTGCTGGCACAACGTGGGATGTATATAGTACGCTAAAGCTCTCTGACGTCACTGTACATACTGGTAAATGCTGCTGCACTCTGTCCGCGAGCGTGTGTTGTGTGTGCGATGTGGACGCTCTCACGTTACCGTGGACTCTAGAATTGGCTATTTCCTCCGTATATCTCGGCGCGGCATTTCGTATTATATAGCGGATTCCCGCGTGCCAGCCAGCGGTATGGCGATCAGCTGAGAACACACACACACACACACACACACACTTTTTGGGCGTAACCGCGGCGTGGTGTGTAAAAACATGTGACTTCTATATCGATGTGGGATTTCATCATTTTCGCGATTGCTCAAATGCTATTTCATTTTTTTTTCTTTTTTTTTTTTTGCGATAAATTCACTGATTGCGCAATAGCGCGTTATCAGCGTGTTACTATACTATCACGTAGGCCGAGGCTTTGAATGAAAGACCCGCATATATAATTCAATAATTGAATGGGATGTGCGCATAGTTTTCAAATCAGCTGTGTATGTGTGGCAATGTACAATTCATTCGAACGACATTATGAACTTTCCTGCCGAAAAGAGAAAAAAAAATTACGACGAACTAATCGTCAAACGTTATCGCAAAAATCGAACGAAAGAAAAAAAAATTAATCCATTCATTGCGAAATGTACAATGAGCGTATAAACGCAACCGGTATCGTAATATATTACGATAAACTCGGTTAAGCTCCGCGATAGATACATATAATATCCGCGTGTGCGCTCATGGTGACGACGGAAGGAAAAGAGAAGCTACAAAAATTGTCCACGAGACAGCGCCACCAGTCAAACATCATATCTGTGTGTGTGTGTCTATTGCTGTGTGTGCTTGGAAGGTACTCGAAGCTGCGGGGACTATAGTTGGTCGTCGCGTAGGCTCGACGACGGCGTGGAATGTATTATATATCTATATAATATATACATATATATTTGTGTGTGAGAGAAAGAGAGAGCTGCGCGGGAAACATCTGCCAGCTGGTGCTTCAAGCCCCGCCCACCAGACTTCCCCTACTACTACGTCAGAAACTTTACGCGAGCTGCGAGTGTGTGTAGCGTGGCGGCGGCGGCTCCCCTCGCTCGGAAGGACGTTGGGAGAACCTCGGGGTTTACTGATACCGAGGGGCAAAGTGAGCCGAGTGATGGAAATTTTTTTTTTTATGGTGACAATTAGGAAAAGTTATGTTTTTCCTGTCCGGCGTGTGGGTTTTTAATCAAGTTTTTGTTTTATTTTTTTTTTAATTGAGAAACTTTCGAGGTTGTTTTGGGATGTCGGTCGTTGACCCGTGAATTTTAAATTAGCGAACGTAAGAATCCATTGAGTTTTATTCTTGGAAGTGTTAACCGATTGTGTTTTCGAATTCTGGTTTACATTTGAATTCAAAGTAGTCTAGCTACATATTTCTAAAAATAAAAATAAAACAATTTGTTGGTATACGTTTCTACAAATATAGCCTTCTTTTGAATTAAAAAAAAAATCGATCAGAAAAGTCATAAGCAATCAAACCTCCCTCTAAGAAAACAATCGCGATCGAATAGAAGAAAAAAAAAAGTAAAATACACGCAATCGAAACGATCTTATTACCCTGGCAAATAGCCCTTATTAATATCTCCATCGCTCGCGCTGGGAATGTAATTTCGCTATATATGTATATATACACGCGTGCGCTCAAGAGCAGAGCAATCCAACGTCTCCCTGTAATATATATATAACTCAACTTCGCTTTATTTCTTTATCTCTGCTTCTCTCCCTACTTTCGCACGTACACACATACATACAAGTCCCTTATAAAACCATCGCGCACATCTATATCGCATTATGGCGTTTTACACATTGTTGGCGCCCCTTCGCGCGCGCACAAGTGCGCAAGTTTTAGCATCGCGCGCCCTTCCATATGTGTGTGTGTGTGTGTGTACTCATGTCTGCGTGACCTCTTCTTCTTCTTCTTCTTTTTCTTTGTCTCTCGCAAACTCTGCACACGCGTGTATATATGTATATATACCTGCTACTTTAGCTTGCTGCCTGTCTTTGAGGTTTAGACGGGCAAGTTTAATGTCACGAAGAGAGATACCATGAATAATGATTAATGCGAGTGGTATGAATAATATGTGCCGCCGTCGCTGCGGAGTTTTCGTTTTACTAATTGACGAACAATGACTGCAGTAGTTTTCGTATTACGTATTAATACGCGGAAGGGATGTGAATTATTTATCAGCTGCACTATGCCAATATTACGTTGCACATTCTTTTTTGGTATGTGTATGTATGTACTTCGGATTAATTAATAAGCGATTATATATGTGTGTATATAGATAGGGGAAAATAGTATTTTAATAGAAGTCTACTATAACAACTCTACCACTCACTTGTTTCAAATTACTAGCGTTTTTTTACTGTGCTTCGCGCGGTTCAAATATTCTTTCGAGCTGATGTTACCAAACACAACCTCTCACACCTTTCAATCAATACTAATAATAAATAGAAAACATGAACCAATCGGGTGAGGTCATTAAATGCTTCACAACATCCGATCACCGATTTTTTATAAGGGGCAAAAAATTCGTGACTTCGCCGAAGATTTTTTTAAATATTATTCGAAGCCATGCCAAACATTTGTCAAAACTTGTCCAAAGCTTTGTCGAAGATTTTTTAAATCTCATCCGAAGCTTTTTTAAATCTTATTCGAAGCTTCTTCGAAGATTTTTTAAATCTTATCCGAAGCTTCGTTGAAGATATTACAAATCTTAGTCGAAGCTTCTTCGAAGATTTATCAAATCTTCTATTCGAAGTTTTTTTTTGACGACTGTTTAATATTTTAAACTTCGTTGCAGATTTTTTTACCGTTATTTCATTTAAATTTATAAATGGTTTTACATTCAGCTGCTGAAAGTGAAAACATAACTCTATGAGATTTCTAATTAAAATGAAGACTCGTAAAATTTCAAAGAATAAAAAAACGACCTACGCATAACAAGAGAAATCATCTATATACTCGTCCTTGCCGTCGCGTCGCTGCACGTGGAATAATTTGATCTGAGTTTTACGACAACACGTTTATACGAGAGAATAGAAGGACCTTGTTACATCGAATTTACGAGTTTCGCGTGCGCATGCACCCTGCACACGTCGAAGCGCAGTTTGCCCTTTTCTCTCGACCCGCTTCTCTTTCCTATTTTCCCGGGCTTTATACCATCGTCCTCGTCCTTTCGTCCTTGGCCTGCAACAGTCTGCTGCGTCGCACATCCTAGCTATACAATGCGGCGCAATTGATATTTAATTTCGCACGCGCTTGATGCTTTCGCAAGTGTCGCACGGGTAAACATGCTGAAATACGATTTGACGGAATTGCTTTCACCCCCCTTTTTTTTTTGTGCGGGAAAAACGAAACTTATCGATATGCATGATCTTTTTTTTTTCTTCGAAACTTTTATATACGAACTTGCGCAACATCTTTGGAATGCATTTTTATTGAAGGTTGCAATTTACACTACAAAAAAAAGTTCTTAAATTAAGTAGGAACGTTCTTAAAATAAGTATGCAGCAAATTTAAGAACACGATGTTTTTTAATGAAACAGTTGGAAAACTGATCTAAAAATGAATAGGTCTTATTCCTTATGACAAGAAAAGTTCGATGCAAAAAGATTGATCCTGATAATTGCAAATAATCACGAGAAAAACGAAAAATACGAAAGTTCTTAAATTTACTGCATACTTAAAATAAGAACTATTTTTTGTAGTGTACAATTCTAAAAATGCATTTTTTCGTTCCACTGCAATTTTTCCATCGATCACATTTAACTTCACGCGAAAAAACAATCCCAAAAATAACGCACGGCATTCTCCGCATTGGATTGAATTGAAACCACGCCGCGCAACATGCAAATGTTTTATCAAAACGCATTAGAAAATTACCTTGTAATACCGCGTACATAGCATACATCTACATCACACGGCTTGTAATACACTCGGTGTAATGAAATTCTCGGTAAAACATTGTATGTACGCCGCCGCCAGCTAAGGCGTATAAGAACTTTCCAATAACTCTTTTCTCTCTCGCTCGATCGATTATTTGAATGATTTATCAGCAAAGACTGGTATATCGCTGCGTCGCTTTATTTTTAATTAATAAAAAAAAAAGGAAGAAGTGCTTTGACAAAATCGATAACTTCTATTAATGCAGAAATAAATATATATAAAACACATGTTTGATGAACATATAACGAGAGAAATGAAAAATTATCATAATATATAGCCACTTCCCCTCGTAACTCATGATTATCGTGTGTATAACTTTTATTTCCGTGTCCGCGCAATGTGTTCGTGTTTAGACGCACCCTTTACGTTTCAAAACATTTACGGGCGTTATGATAAATTAGCCGTATAGCGCACGCGTGCTGACCACCTGTTCTATAGTTCTTCTTCGCTTGCTGCCGTTGCACTGTGTGGCGAATTTCCTGCGTTGAGGCATGACGAACGTGAATGCAACAATGTCTTCGAGCTATACAATGTTTCGCGTACGGTACAGATGGAACGAACGTGAAAGGCATCTGCAGTTTCATATTTTTAAAGAGAACTGAAACGCGTTCAAGCTCATTTTTTTTTATATAGATGTTGATAAAATAAAATTATGAGTCTTTGTAATGTGCGAAATTTTTGTAGAATAGCTTTATAAATGTTTGAGCGATCGCTACGAAATTACTTCGATAAAAACTGTGTAAATCAATACATATTTGAATAAATTGTTGTGAAATTCAAATAATGTCATATAAAATAGAAGTGCGTTTGAAATACTCAAATTCAAAATTAACTAAAATAAATGTTATAATGAAATACATTTAAAAAAATCTAGAGTAGTGAACTAGCATAGAACGTTCTATGGGTTCTGTCCATACCCAGGACACACAATAGAAAGGATACTATTTTTGCTACATGTAAATTATCTTCGTAGCTGCTCTGAAAACCCTAGTTATAAAAAAATTGTTTAGAAAACAAATGCAGAAAGGAACAAGGCAATGAAAAATAAAAACACACACAATTATAAGTGCAACAATAAGAAGACTTCTTATTATCTGCAAACTCTTTTACATTATGCGTATAAAACATTTACTTCATAACCAATCAATCGATTAATCTTTCTCTCCTGCTTTCTGTCTCCACACTAAACAATCGCAAATGAAGAAAAAAAATCATAGAAAATAAAAGTTCACCTGAAGAGAAAAACCATTCTAGCAATGAAGACGCTCTCTTGGCGTAAATACCAAAGAATACATTGATTACAAAATATCGCACAGATCATGTCGTTGAGAAAATATTCCATTTGTCCGCAGATTTATTATGTTTTTTATTTCACTTTTCACGAAGACCATTCGAATATTACACTAACGATTAAAAAAAAAGAAGAGAGAAAAGAAAAAAGACCGACGCCTGTCTTTAATCGTCATTCTTTATACATTGTGTGTGTGTGTGTGTGTGTGTGTGTGTGTGTGTGTGTGTGCGTGTGTGTGTGTGTGCGTGTGTCTGCGACGGCATCGTTCGGAGAGAATTAACTTAGTACTTATGTCGCTCTGCTCTGAAACTCAAAGTGACGGGTGGGTGCGAGGAAGCGATCTGATAAAGAGGTCTTTCTTTGGTGGGACTTCACAGCAAAGCTCTTCTTTGTTCGCTTCGCAAACTGACGGAGCTAGTGGGAGGATTGCAAGCGATTTTTTTTTTTTTTTTTGAGAATGGTTGAACTGTCAAGTACCAATTTCAAAGACATATTGCTTATAAATTGAATTTGAAAAATTAATAAACAAACGTTTTTGTTCTCTTGATAAATATCCTAACAAAATTTTTGTAGACAATCCTTTTTACGTGAAACAAACTCGTATTACATTAAATATCATTCAAGTTTAAATAATAATGAAATTCGATTTTCAACATTAATTATCATGTTTTGTGCATATGGTAAGCGTCGTTGTAATGTACAAAAAAGTCATTGGAGTTTCAGAGCATACAAACGTTACATATATACAGACTAAATATAGCTTTAAACTTATACTATAAATTATAGTTGATAAAAGGAGAACTATATGGAGTTAAGTGCTGAGCTTCTGAGAAGAAATGTTTCTTTATTCATGACATACTGTTATATCACTGACGGACCAAGATTCTAAATCTTTCCATTTAAGTTTCCGAAAAGAAAAGAAAATGAAAAATATAGTCCAAAGTTAATGAGCATCTTGGACTTATGTAACTCTAATTCAGTAATTATTACTAGATTTTAATGAATGGCTGAAAAAAAAACTATCAATAATGATATATTATTTACAGTTGTTGTCCTCAACTTAAATATTTACAGTTAATCTAATACTAGATGTACATTCAAATTTCGTCCTACGCTTTTGCACAGAATGTGTTATCATTTATTAAATATCTAATTTTCTTAGCTACTCATATTTTTTTCAGCAATTCCTTTTCAGTATTTTCAAATTAATGCCAGGTGGAATCATATACTTTTCTTTTATGCATATAGAACAGATATTGTATAATTTGTGTTCAATTGTGTGTTGAGATATGGATTTACATTAGTAATAGCTACGATAAAATAGCTAAACTACAAAGGAAGGCCGGGGAAGTACTTTCCTTTTATTCTCGCACCACTTATAATTTCCTTCATCTCAAACATTCAATAGCGCGAAGTATCAAATTACATTTTTTCTTTCATTTTCATACAAAAGTCAGGATTTTTCAGTAGATTGTCAAGTAATTGCTTACAAGTATTACACCGTTTCAGATCACCGAGTATTGCACCACAAAAATTTTGAAAAAAAAAAAAAGATCTGTTCATCCTTTCAAAAATATTAGTTTCTCTGCTACCATTATTTCCCTACGCTAAGGCAAAGTTTTTAAGCAATCAATTGACACTACCATAGTTAGCTGCCCAAACATTTTCTGTTCTCTCGGGCGTATTTTCAATCCACCTTAAAAATAAAATAAACAGTAAAATAAGCGCCTTGCTCGTGAATTCACTGTCTACCTACTGTTGTTGGAAATTGCGAAAAAGATTATTTATAAGGGAGCTGCTTATACAATTATTTCAGTTAAAAGTTAAATATTTCCGAAAGTTAAGAAATAAACGCATCGTCCCGTGCAGCTCAAACCTAAGTGCTACTAAGCGTGTTACAGCATCTTTTTCATGCCGAGCTTGAGCCTTTCCTGAGCGGGATTAACTTTGATTTTGAGCTGTTGAATAAGGTCGAATATCTTGAGCGAGGGGCCAACTTTGAAACCTGTTAGATCGATTATTTGATCCTTGGTGAGGCCGAGCAGCGCTTTGCCATCGATCTTACGTTTGCTGAAGTTGTCGCAATAAGTGGCGCAATCATTGACACGGAGAAACTGCGCTACGTCGTAGACGTTCCACTCGGCTGGAGCGAGTTCACCCGATTCCGAGCTCTTCGGCAAGCCGGCTGCTAACCTCGGGATGTACTTTCCACAGGGATTAGTTGCCTGTCGAGAAAATAATTTTTTATTCGTAACTGACAGTATTTAAAGCCTAAACATTCAAATCATCGCAAAAAAACTCACGTTAATGTAGGAAGTAGCTGTTCTTTCTTTCGGAGGAGCAAGTTGTCCATCATTCTGCGGCTCAGTAGTAGTTGTCGACTGTCCCTGTCCACTAGTTGGACTGGGTAAAGTTTGATCGGGACCAGCAGGTTCTTCCGCTGGCTCCGGTTCTCGCGCAGTCGACTGTTCGGGAATACTTTCAACGTCGCCACGTTCGCGCTCGATTTTCGTGCCTTGAGCTGGACCTTCTTCCCTTTCAAAATGATGTTCTCGTTCCTCTTTCACTCTCACTAGCCTCTGCTGCTGTTCCGCGCTGCGTAGATGAAGACTTCGAGTGTTGGGTGGTCGGCCACCACCGACTCTTTTCATTTTTCGCTTTCCCTTGCGCTTAAGGCCTCTCGGTGATTTCGTCACTGATGAGACAACGATTCGTTCTTCGATTATTAATTTTGTATATAACATTGCCATTTTATTTTTTGACTTACCTGTCGGACTGACGACTTTTGATGAGTACGGCCTCGGTCCTTCTAGCTTATGGTCGACCAAGTCGCACCAACCAACGGGATATATATCGGGACTTTGACAATCTAACCACTGGTCGTATTCATCCTCCCATCCATCGAAATGTACTCTCAATAATCGTCCAATTACCCTTGTTATAGTTGCCACGCAAACTAATCTGGGATCCATCAGATCTGCCGCTTCTAGTCTCATACCTTCAATAAATCCGTGCTGTGGAATTTCCTGGAAAAAATGTGATCATTGAGCTTGATTTTTCATTATCTGATATCGGCAGTTATATTATGCAACAATTGTCAATAAAACCTACCCTATTGAACAGTTCTGGAGGGGCAGGTATCGTATTGCTTTCTTCTAGGTAAGAATCCCACGTGAAGGTCGTTGGATCGTATCCTTTGGGTGGTGTGAGCGGTAGTGCATGCTGTGCACAAAAACCAACCGGGAAGATACACGGCGAGCACGCGTGGTAACAAAACCAGTCGCTACCAGTGGCGTCCTCGTCGTAGCTGTCGATCCTAATCATAATATAATTCTCGCGAAGCACCTGCATGATCGTTGCCGCGCAGATCGCCGACAGATTCAATGGGTCGATCGCCTCGATTTTCATACCTTCGCGGAACATATAACCGTACTGGGCGAGATGATTTTTTGGCTTGATGAAGTATTCAGGTGTCGCGTCGTCCGGACTGTAAAATGACATTAGTAATCAATGATGATTTTCTTTTTGATGGACAATGAACTATTCGAATATTGGAAATGGATGATTTACCTCAATTTTCCAGTTTCGCTCCTCTGCAAATACTCGGGATAAGCTTCGAGTGTCTGACCGACGCGTTTGGCCCAACCAACATGATGGATAAGTGGCGAATCTTCATGGCACCAAAATCCATTGTCTTCCGGCGACGAGTCGTAGTAACGAACGTGCAAGCGTTTGCCAACGATTTTCTGAACAGTCGCGACCTTCACCTGGGAAATTCTGTTCTTGTCGACGACCTCGAGATGCAAACCCACACGGAAGCGCGACTTCATGCTGTCGTTCACTTTGCTGTAGAAGTTCGTAGGTAACGTGCGGGCACCCGTTAGTCGTCGCATCAGAAAATCTTTCCAGTCTTTGTATTTATTGGCGATTGCTGAAAAAAAAAACACGTACGTTTAATGAATTGTACGTTCTACTGAAACTTTAGATGAGATTTAGAAACTTACTGTTTGGCGGGATAAGGGGTTTGCCGATAGTCGCGCACCAGCCAACAGGATGAATGTCATTGGAACACAAGGAAACCCAAAAATCTTTTTCTATACTGTGTCCAAAACCTTCGTATCTCAACAAGGCTCTATAGCCAGATATACGGAGTACCGTTGCTACCCAGAAGGAATCTGGAAAGGCTTCACAGACCTCGTCGCAGTCTGTGTTTTCAACTTCGACTTTCATACCTACTGATATATTGTCCCATATTTCCGATATTGGCGCCTGTAATAAAATAAAAAAGTAGCTTTTAACAACAAGCACGATGTGATGTGAGCTCTCGATGTTAATGATTAAGAAAAGAAATTTACGTGTTTGAAACAGGAAACAGGCGCAGCGCAAAAACCCGGTGCTTTCAACTGGGGCGTCCAGTCATACGATCCAGCCATTTCTGCTGTACGTTTTCTCCTCACCGGCAATTCTTCCGGCATTACTGGCTCAGCGGGTATTACTGGCTTAACTTTTTCCTTAACTACTTGCTCTTGAGACTGGATCTTTTCCTCTTTTATAGACACCTAAATTTATATAATCATTAGTACTGCAAGATGATATAAATCCACTTTTGTGTATAATACCTTTGCTATTGGTTTCATGTCTTTCGATACTTTTGTTTCTGACGTCGACTCTGCTGAATGAGTCGGACTGTAGGTCGAATCCGCAGTCGGCGCGGTATGTTCGGACGAACGGGCACAGGCTCGACTGCAAAATCGACGTTCTTTCGTGTAAAACGCGTGTTTTACTCCAATAGCACCACATTTTTCACATACAGCTGCAAATATTTCAAGAAGAATGTGAATAAATACAATGAATTAACCTTTTAATAGTTTCTTTAAGCAAAATTTAACTTACCTATGCCATCTTTCCGTATTGGTATGAAATTCAAGTCTGTGTGAGGCTGATAAGCTATTGGTGTTTTCAAAACTAGGCCTGGATGCTTTATAGGCTTGATCTTACGGTTACGGACATCTTGAGTTTGTGTGGCTGCATTATTCACCTCTTGTTCACTGGCATCCTCATTCATGTAATCTTCTTCAAAACCTAGATACTCGTTCATGTCCTGACTGTCACTCTGGTCATAATCCTAAAATAATAAAAATAATCAATGAACATGATCAATTTTGCAGTACAAAATAAGAGGTAAGTTACTAACTTGCTGGATGTCTTGAACATCCACTCCTTCCATAGGCTCCTCGGGTTCAGAGCACTCATTGTGGAATTGAGGAGGTAAATACCTCACCATTGCTGTCGGTGGGATTTGATGATTTCTAATATCATCAAAGGAGTGATGATTATGCGAGTAAAGTGTATTTTCTGCTTGTCGAGGATCTATCAGAAACTCTTGCGTTGGGTCATTGTGGACCATCATATCCCCCATCCAGACCATGCCAAGTTCTGGCATGCCAGGAATGGCAGCGTAAACTGAAAATTATTATTAAACTTTAGCGTACCGATGATCAAATGCTCTTTGTGGTAAATTATGCTACACCATAAGACTACAATTATTTTTTCAAACAGTTAACTTTAGCCAATGCGTAAAAACAATACAATGGACCAATACATGTGCACACAATCAATGAAATGGATGAAATATATTTAGCAATGTATAATATATTTCTAATGAAATGTTAAGCTATTGTTTAAAAATCATGCGTTTACATGAGTTATGATGTGCTTTCCTTGTAGAACCACTTAAATTAAATACCCAGCAACATTTATCAGAGTTTTACTCAAATATTGCTTAATTATCCAATTAAATACGAGTGAGAGTATCAATTGGAGACAGTTCAATCATTTCATACTGACCAAATTTACACTAAAGTGATCAGAGTTAATTCACCATAAGGACCATCATTAAAAATAATCAAACGATTCAAATGAATCAGACCAAACGCAACGTTGGAAAATTTCCAAATTACAGCCACCAAACTACTCCGTGAGCCCAACAATCATGGATGCGAGATCACAAAAAAAAAAAAACAGTCATCATTATCTTCGTGATGATCATTGTGATATAAGAGCCCCGACACCGTGAAACCAGAGATCGAGCGACGCCACACAGACAATTTCGTCGTTGAAGTTTCACTTCGTATTCTAACCTTCACGCAGTCTCGCGCGCAACCCTCCACACCCGTAGCAGGCAACAAAAAAAAAACCAGAAAACAGTGGAGAATCGTGTCTCCTCCGCGAGAATACTCACACATGATTATAAGTTCTCTTTATTATCTCTGGGCTTAGGTTGGCTTGATAAAAGAAAAGAGAGCCATGGAACGCGCGGAAGTCTCACGCCTACAAAACATACGAACCATTGGAAGCCTGCATGACTGCAGCCAAAGGGTTAAGAGAGACACCAGCGGCAGTTTATTCTTCTTGGCTACATCAGCTACAAATCCGATGCAATCTCCTCATTACGCCGGCTTCGTAACCGCGGAATTATCCGCGAATTTTCTCTTCCCAAGTTTTTCCAACTCGCGCGACTACTGAAAGCGACCACTCTCGGGAAATGCGGATTTATTACATTTTTTTTTTCGCGGTGTACACAGAGAGAGCGAGAGAAAAGACGACTCGCGGACGCGCGTCTGTGTGCGTTACAACACGCAGAGGATCATTCAGAGCTATACCGAGCTACCCCCGCGCGTACTTCGACGCGAAGGTGCTGCCTCACTTCGTTTTTTTTCGGTTTGGCGCTTTGTTTGAAAAATACTGACGATCCGGATGATTTTATTTTTTTATTTATTTTAATTTTCACAATAAATCTTAATCGATAAAAAGTTGATGTTGTGCAGTTTTCATGGAAAATAAATAGTTCTTCATTATTTTTATAGATTGCTTTGTTTGCGCGGAGATTCAGAAGTTTTGTAGCACAGTTGTAGTCCATGAAACATAAACAGTAAACATAGGAATGTCAGGTGGAAGGCGGAGAGGATAGTTATTTTTGTTATTATTTAGATTTTGACTGAATTGTTGCGTCACTGACCAAGTTTAAAAAAAATATGAATGTCAAAACGAAACGTGACAGCCTAATCACATAATTCATAAAGTAAAATGTCATCTGCGTCTTCTAATATTATAACCTAACCGGTTATGGATATTACGAAAGAATTTTTATTAGCCATATATAGAGGTCGGACTATGTTATTATCACGAGATTACTTTGGATGACTTAGATGATCATTTTCTTATCTAAGTACTTTATTTTCTACGTAGCCAGCTGTGAAATAAATCAAGAACACTGATACATTTGCAAATTGATAAAGACGGTAAATAGTTAAATAAAAAGGTATTTGTAAACCACGTCGTATTATTAAAACTGATTTTTTATTTAATCTTGAATAGTGCTTAAAAAGATCATAATGGAGACACCAAAAGAATTTTCATTACCTGTACCATGGGGACACATTGCAGCCAAAGCTTGGGGTAATTCAACAAATTTTCCAGTTCTATGCATCCATGGAGTTTTGGATAATGCTGGAGCATTTGATAGATTAATTGCTCAGCTTCCTAAAAATTATTACTATGTGTCAGTTGACTTACCAGGACATGGATTTTCTTCACATTTTCCTCCTGGAATATCGTTAGATTTTTTCAACTACATTTTGTCAATAAGATATATCGTTGAAGAGCTGAAATGGAAAACTTTCAATTTTATAGGTCACAGCATGGGTGGTCAATTAGGTACATTTTATAGTACACTTTATCCAAATCAAATACAGTCACTAGTTTTGATTGAAGGGCTGATTCCTAGAGTATTTCGTAATAGAGAAATTATTACTCGATTGAAACAAGTATTGGATACAACTTTTAAAACATATAATCAAACGAAATATAATCTATATACTCATGATGATATTATGTATACACTTAAGTATAGAAGGGCAAACTGTTTGAATACTGAAGCAGCTGAAGCTCTTTTCAAGAGATCAGTGACTCGAGTAGGAGAACTTTTTAAGTACAATCGCGATATTCGTTTGAAAGACTTTGTTGCACCAATTTTTAATATGAAGCAGTGGACTAGTATTCTCAGTAACTTGAAAATAGAAATGCTAATAATTTTCACTACAAGCACTTACAGTTTATTAACGCGAAATCAAGATTCAGACAAAATTGAGGGATTAAAAAATTTAGCAGACAGCTTTGATAATGTTAAATTACTAACTATTCTTGGCAATCATGATGTGCACAATAATAATCCTGAAAGAATATCACATGAAATTTCAAATTTTTTAAATAATAAAAATATTAGTAGCAAGTTATAAAAGGAATAGTTTTCAAAATAACAACAAATGAATTATCATTTTTTATATATATCAGGCATAATAACAACATCACAAGTACAATTACTAAATTAGAAAATTTTTATTCTTCATCTTCAGCACTCTTACTGTCAATAGTTAAATTTTTATCTCGAGCTAGCTTAATTCTGTACAATTCATTATTATCAGAGATTTTTAAAACTAATACTCTTGACACAACCAGCATGTCTGGATTATTTGGAGATATATATTGTATCAAGTCAATCTCATCACCTTCATAAATAAGTGCACTTTTCTTTGACACTTTTTTTCCATTCACAAGAATTTTACTATCATAGAATGCAGCTTCAGCTTTATTTCTTGATATTCCAAAACCAGCTTTCACGACAGCATCTAATCTCATGGCCTTGACGTTGACAGTCACTATTTTTTTCCCTGTTTCTACAAGGTCTTCAAAATTTTCATTCTCATCGTTCGTTTCATCATCTGAGTCTTCTGATGCATTTTCAGTTTTGCTCGTTTTACGATCACTTTTGTACTTGAATTTTATTTGTGTGTAACATGAGAAATTAGAAGTAACTACAAGTCTGTGATTATAATTATTGAATCTTTTGCAAAGTGTTGTAGATTTGCTGGTTCTTAAACATCTTAAAGTGGAAAGACTTCTTCTGCTAAGAACTGTTTGGATTAACTTGTTAAACATTCTGGCTATTATTTTTATTTTATTTAGTCTATAAATTCCTAAGCAAATATCAAATCAGTAATTAGCTTAAACCGTTAAAGTGACATTCTATAATTTACTAAGCTCACCTTACATAATTTATGCATTCGTATAAAGTAATCTAAAAGTGCAACATGCGTACTCCGTTTATTTGACGGTAGACGACATAACAAAAAATCGTGAATTTTCAGATGAGGTTAGGTTCGTACATAACACACATTACACATATATATATAACTATAGACTATAGCGTCTGCTAAAATTTCCGTATGATATGCATTATTAGTACCTATGTACTTACATAAATAGCGAACACTTAAAATTGATTACTTATAGAGATAAAATACATGATAGTGATGAATTTCAACAAATAGTAAATTATTATATATTTGTGAAAGGTATTTTGGGTTACTTTTTCAAGAATTTCAAATAAATTAAACAAGTAAAATAAACATTGCTGAATAAAAAACATTTTTTTGTAAATTAGAAAAATGAATAGAAAGAGTACAGGATTGTTGAAGTTGAAAGTGCCTTGGGGTCATGTAGCTGCCAAGACATGGGGTAATCCAGAGAAAACTCATATTTTAGTGGTGCATGGAATAATGGACAATGCTGGAGCATTCGACAGGTTGATAGCTCAATTACCAGAAAATTTTTACTATGTCTGTATTGATTTACCAGGTCATGGTTTGTCTTCTCATTTTCCATCTGGATTAATGCTCAGTTACTTTTCGTTTATACTTGTGATAAGATATGTATTAGATGAATTAAAATGGGATCAAACATATTACATGGGACACAGCTTTGGAGCTCATTTAGGAGCATTATTTAGCATAATTTATCCAAATAGAATAAAAAAATTAATTTTAATTGATGGTGCTATTGCAAGACCTGTTACTAGTAAAGACATAATTGAACAAATTAAGGGTGAGCATAATTTAGCCATTGAACAGTCCGGATCAAACAATCCTCCACTCTATACAAAAGAGGAAGTTATTTATGCACTTTGTTATTTGAGAATGTGTTGCTTGAATTCTGAAGCAGCAGAGGCATTATTTGAAAGAGCTGTTACTAAAGTAAACGACAAATATCATTATAACAGAGATATCAGAATGAAATTAGGTATTAATCCGTATTTCAATAGTGATCAAGCTTTTTACATAGCTGATCAACTTAAAGTTCATGCCCTAGTAATATTTGCATCCAATACATTACCTGGATTCATGTTTTTTAGAAAGAAATTAAAAAGTGTATTGAGCAATAAAAAAAACATTGCTATTGTCGAAGTTGAAGGAAATCATGATGTGCATAATAATTATCCTGAAAGGGTTTCAGGACACATTTCACAATTTTTTGATCTCATTCCCAGTAAATTGTGATCAATCAAACCGCGATCAAACGTAGTTTTTTATTTTTATAACAAAATGGTATTTAGATATGTGGATATTGCTATTAGATTTGTAATATTTTTTTTAATTACTGCTACTACTATAGAAGGTATGGTTTCAATCATAAGAACGTGAATATTTTGTAACTTATTGTTTGGAAATATATTTACTTTTGTTACATATGAAAATACTTATTATTATACAACACTTATCCTTACTATATCACGCATTTGCTGAATTTTGATTTTAATATCTTCATATTGTAATACTTTGTCATCAAGTTCATTATCAAAAACTATTGCTGTATGATTTATGAAAGAGTTTTCTCTTTTTGTTTCTATAACAACGTCGTCGGTGATGAAAATTTTATACCAACAAATTAAAGCATTTGGAATTGCTTTCGATTTCTGTACATTTAAAGCTCCAAAATTGAAAATTTCCTCTTTTATTTCTGCCTCATCCATTTCTGTTAATGTTGCTACATTTGATAGAGCAACATAGTTGTATAAACTTGAATTTAAATCAAATACTTGATTTATCTGAAACAATTGTAAGATATATTTTTTCGAGTTTATTTTTTATTAGTTAAATAAAACCCCAGTGACTTACTTTAAACTCATTTATATATTCAGCTATTGAATACTTATATGTTATTGACTTATATCCGTTATTTTCTATTTCATCCACTTCCTCTTCATCATGTTCAGTATCATGTAGTTCATGCTGGCGAAAATAGAATGTTCAATTAATTTTATGAGAAATTATGAACTATTGTATGAATGAATAATTAATTTTTGTACTTACTTCAGTGTCAGATTTCATAGCTTCTTCATCATTTGATTCTTGTAGATTATCATTGTATACAGAAACTATTTTAGAAAGCTCTTCTGAATATGCTAATTGGCCCATGAGAAATATTCTTTCTGGTAATAAGGTACCAGTTGAACTCAGTAGACAACTTATTTTAGAAAATCAAGTAGCAGTCATTTATTATTGAATCATACAATTTATTTATAAAGAATAATGTTAAATACACACCTGTAAATTTCTCTGTAAGTTTGTTGACCCCAGTCCAACAGCTCTCCTTTGGGATCAAAATTATGTACAAAAATATTATCTAATGTGCATGTTATTTCACTGAAGTCTGATACAAAATATACTTTTTTGGTGATATTGTTTGTGTTAACAATGTGATCTATAAAATGTTTCAATGCTGAATTGTCAGCTTGGCAGTATAGTACTTCACAATGAGGATTTTCTTTTAATACTGTCAATCCATAGATGGGGAAAGGAGAAGTATCATACACATTTCTGATACATTCTTTTGCCTTTGATTGTGCTGCTTTCATTAAAGATGCAATGTAGTCTTTGTCATTTAAAAACGTAATAATATCTCTGGGTAACTGATAAACAAATTTGTTTTGTTCAACACTATGATTATTTTGTTGGCATGAACATTTCAGTCTTCCATTTAACAATTGCGCTGTCAATATCAAACTATCATTCTGCTTAACAGTTTGTGGAAATAGAGGAAATACTGCAAACTGCCAACATGAATTCTTTTGAGATGAGTCTAACTCAATTTCTTCATCAAGATGTAGTTTGAATGACACCACCAAAGCATCAACAGATCCATTTGTTTGGCATGTTGTTGACAATATTTCTTTGACTCCATCATTATTGAAATTTTCTAATTCTTCTAAATCATTAAAGTTGATTTGAAGAAGTGGTGCAGGTTCTGCGATATAATTTATATCAACATTATCTAGACTTTCTGTGTCATAATAGTTATCATCTATATGAATAATGATATTATCAAAATTTAAAGATCCAAGATTTTTGGATTTGTCAAAAACTACAGAAGACTTATTTCTTATGTATTGCGATTCAACAGCTGCTATGTACAATGTAGCACCCATAGGTATAATAACTCCTTCATTATTTGTCGCTAATAAATTTCTATGAGCATCAATCAACGTTGGAATAACTAGTTCACCAAACAAGGCTGCATCAAATATTTCTGTTACTATTAGTTTAACTCTGAAATAAGAATAAGAGTTATTTCTTAATCTGTAGTTATAGTCAATGAAAAGATAAGAACATCACCTTTCATTGATATCCTCAGGTATTTTCAAGCTATGTGAAGCTTTATGAATGAGTTTGATACTGTCAGCTTTATTTTTGTGAAATACTTTTCTGGCAATATCACACATTACGGGTGAATATTCACAGGCATATATACTTTTAGCACCGGATTCATGGGCATACAAACTAAGTATTCCAGTGCCAGTTCCAATATCAAGTACAGTATCATAGCCCAAAAGTACTTTTTTCTTGATGGCTTTGTTGAAAGCTTCATTTCTCTTCTTATCATTTAACATGGCAAAATGCCACCTGTCCACTGCCATACTGTAAGTATTTTGTAAATTTCTGACAGCAGGCAAGAAATTTTCATCAACTTCCAAAGCTCTTTTCAAGTATTTTATTGCTCTTAAATATTCTTCATTTCTAAAGAGTTAAAAGCAACTCTATATTCTCTGTCTTTGTAAAGAAAAAAATACATGTAAAAAAATTGTATGATGATTACCTTAAAAAATGAGCAGCAAAATTATTGAGTATTTGAGGATTTTTTGGAAATAGTTCTAATGAATTTTTGTAGCATTTAACAACATCAGTTAGACGATTTTTCTGTTCCAAGTGAATCCCCCATTCACCTATTATGGAATAATAGTATTAAAGACTTGTTCCAACATATAAAATTAAACAAAAAATAATAAAAATTAACTTACATAAAACTGAAATAAATCTTTTTTCAAGTCCTGGGCGTTTGGCTGGACAAAGTTCTAAAACTGCTGTATAATAAGCATAAGCTTCTCCAATATTTCCTTTAGCATCATGATCCAGAGCTTTTTTCAATGAAATCTTGACAATTTCTTCGATTTCCGATTGCATGGTGACCCTACAAAAAAAAATAACTAATGAACTAAATCGCTAACTATTTGAACTAATTGTTAGTACTCACCTCTATTGTCAAAAGCAACTTGTATAAAGTCTTAAACTTAAAATAACGGTAATAGCATCTCATTTATAATACATTACGTCCACTTATCAACGTTTTTTTTAATGCAATTGCAAGTAGGTCAATAGAATTCATATTATATAGTTTTACGTCTGTAAGAATATAAAAAACTTTTGTAGGTTACGTATTCGTTGTTTACATCATCCCTTCCACGACATTCCGAAACGGCCGGATGCTTAAAGATGCTTATCACGTCACGTGGTGACAAAATCAAAGTGAAATAATTATAAAAATTCAAGTAGATCAAATGAACATTAATTTATTTCAATAAAAATATACAAGATGCAGGTATTTACAACGCACAAATTTACAGCGGAGAAAATATATTTTATTGGAGCATTTTTTTTAGAAAAATCAAATTTTTCAAATAATAAATAAAACAATTTGTTCCTGCACAGCAGTTGATTCGTTATACTATACAATTTCAAAAAAAAAGTGTTATTTAAAAAAAATTAATTTAAACCACTTGAAACAGAAACGTTCTAGCGATTGATATAATAAATTATGGAATTATAAAAACATCGATTCAACATACAAAAAAAACAAACAAAGCTGACAAAACTACTCAGCTTCTGTTTCAAAATCGTCGTCATCATCGTCGTCGTAATCATCATCTTCGGAGTAACGATAATCATCATCGCTTGAATCTGTTTCCAACAAAACAACGAAATCATTGAAGTCGTCCTCTTCATCATCAAACACCATTCCGTGATGCAACATATTGAAGCATTTAGAACTTGGATCGCGATAGTGAAGGTAAGGATCATCGCGATTCAATTTAGTTTTGCATACCCAACAGAAAAACGTATTACATTTCCAGCACGTCATCTTATTACAGCCATCCGATTTCTAAAAAAAACAGATGGATTTAAAAAAATTAAAATATATAATATATTATTTTATAAAGGATACAAAAGAAAACTGTTTATTACCTCGATAGCTGCATCGCATTTAGGACAGAGTTGACTATTGCTATCTATCCAATTTTCAGACATAGTATTCTCAACAAGAGTCTGTAGTTGCTTCTTGCCATACCGTAATTCTAGCTCAGTTTTCCTTTCATCTGAAGCATCTACATATTCCTTAACAAGACTTTGTTTTTCAGCTGCAAAAATAATTAGATAATTTAATAATTAAACTAAAATTAGGACAATTTTTTATATCGACCAAACAGTAAATACCTGTGTTAGTTTTGCATGGTTCAATGCCATGATACACAGCTTTGCAAAAAATACAAAAGGCATACTGACAAACAGGACAGTTAGCCATTGTTTCATTTGGTTCTCGACTTACTGGATACTGACAACTTTTACGTGGACAATAAATAATGTCAGTCATGGTATCTAAAGTTGTGTTCAGTAATATAGAATCATATTTAGAAAACAATTCAGGAGATACAAGATCTTTGACCTGTAAAAAAAATGAAATCCCAATAATTATTGCATCAAATCTATGACTTTGTGATAGATTTCAATTCATGTGATTCTTACTTGACCAGGTGTAGCTTCAGATTTACATTTATCTTCAGGGCAGAAAATATTTTGTACAGTACCCTCTTTGATTTTAACTACAAAATAGCTAAGTATACATTCCTTACAAAAAATGTGATTGCACGGTAAAAATTGAGTACAATGTTCTCCTAATTTGTCTGCAAAGCAGATCTTACAGGAATAAAAGTTCTTTCTGAATTCAATTTGATTTCGCAGTTCATTATAATCTATCAGCATTTGAACAGGATTTCTTCCAACAATAATATCAGTCACAGCTCGTCTATCAAATGTCCTTCTGTTTCTCAACTTTTTAATTTTTTTCTTGACACCAAACTTTTTACCTTTCCTATTATGACGAGCACTCGAAGCACTATCTTCCTGCAAGCTCTTCTTTTTGCAATTTACACTGGCACTTGTGGTATTTTCATTGTTAACTAGATTGTCTTTCATTTGTGCTTTTTCCAAGCTCATTTTATAAAAAGTGTAGGCATGGTTTATGTTGATGCACTCTTGTATATTTAAAAATTCAAGAGTATCAGATTGGAGGAAACCTATCCATGTAAATAATATCTCTTGACCTTTATTATTCTCCCACAGTTTGTCCAATTCCTTGCAAAGTTTGGATATGGAAGATGGATTTAACCATGAAGACCTAAGTGTAAACTTTGGCGATGAAATTGATGGATAATCTGCTGGCAATGTAACTAATAATGTCAATGGTGGTAGATGAGAGATATTGACTTTCTCTGTTTGCTGATCATGTTGACGAGTATCTTTGTAAGTAAAAAAATAATTTTCAGGAAGATTCAAAAACACTTTCAGTGTTATTTCATACTGATCATGTTCAGTGCGATATGAAAATTCTTCTTCATTATAAATACTTTCCAGTGCTGTGAGTTCATCCTTTTGAATTTCGTTGTCCATCGACTGGAAAAAGTCAGTGAAAACATTGTTTTATTAAAAGCATTTCATCATTTATAGAAAAAATTACAAGTGCAGTATGTCAATAAATATGTTTGACAATTATCTCGTACATTTAAATAATCACGCTGACTTCGAATTTTTTCCATTTTAACCTTCAAAATATTTTCTACAAAATGTAAACAGCTAACTATTTCATGACAAAATTTGAATGTTCATTTCAAAATATCCCGTAACATGATTTTTGACAATAAATTATGTACTTCAATAAAATAATTTGCAGATATAAACTGTATTTTCCGAGTGTCAAATTCAAATCACTTTGTAGTCATAGATATTGAATGTTCAATGCTTCAGTTTATTTTCCAAATTGAGAATTTTGCTTTCCTACTCTAGTTACACCAGTAAAATTAAAAATCACATCAATTTAACGTCCAAAAGTTGACAATAAATGAAAGAAAATTACCGTTGATTTTTCAGACATGTTCCTCTCCTATACTGTTATACACTCATGCTATATATATAATATATGTCTGTGCGCGTGCAAAGTGCAAACTCCCGCGGCCGCACTGTGGCGGCTTGATTGTATTATTTAACGCAACATTTACTAGTCATTTCTCATTGCATTAATATCCATTTCTTTCATTTATTTTAAAACTCAACGAAAAAAAAATGATAAGTAAAAAGTAATTAGCCTGCTTGGAATAGTTTCAAAATTATAATTTTAATTGATATGATGATGAAATTTTTTCGGGAAAAAGTTTTATTAAAGATTTGATTGTAATGCTATCAGGCATTTTTTCACTCAAGATGATAATAAGATTAAACTACATGATAAGAGGTAAATGATAGAATTATATTTAAAAAAATGAGACTTAATTGATCTTTTATTGAACGATTGTAACTTAGAGTAAGTAGTAATGTGTGTATGTACAAAATATTTAAAACTAGATTTGTTTTTTTTATTCTTCATCATTGCTGTAGTCTTGAAGGTGACCCAACTTCATTTGTTTATTCTTATCAACTTTTTGTGATGGTATACTCTTTTGCAACTTCTTTTTCTTTGGAACAGTTTTGGTTCCAATTTCATATTCTGGCATTACCACCACATTATTTCTGAATTCTGGCTTGTGTTCTTTGGTTATTAGTTTTTCCTTCTTTCTCAATGGTTTATTGAACTTAACTTTACAACTCGACGGAGGTGATTCATCAGTTGTTTCACAGTTGTCTTCGTCAATCTCCATTGATTCGTTTTGCAATCTTTCTTGTATTTTCTGTTTCTCTCTTCTTTCTCTCAATTCAGTCAGAAATGAGAAAGCAGCCACTTTATTACTTTCATCCGACATATCAGGCACATCTTCCAAGTTGTAGTAAGTATACTTGTGTGGATTTATGCGGAAGTCAGGAATGGTTCGTTTATTTTTCAATCGAGGTGGAGGAGCATCAGGACGTTTGAATATACTTTCTTTTCCTCGAAAACCTTTGATACGATCCTTACGGTAAGTCCTAGGAGCCAAATCTTCTATTCTCGGTACAGAAGAATCTTTGTGATTGTGATGTTTATTCAATGATTTTTCTGTCAAACTTAGCTGGTCATTTAATTGCTTTTGTCGATCGAGAAAATTGCTTTCTACACGTGTCGGTGCCGGTTTTTCTCCGGTATCCATACTAAGATCTTCTATTGTGATCATTATTTTTACTGTGCAAGAAAATGCTTGTTATGATTCACTTGTTGAAACGTAAATGAACGTAAATACTCTACACTTTACACACCATTTTGAAATTTTCTATATAGGTTAGGTTCACTTCAGCGTAAAAAAAGTGTTTTGCGCTTTGCGCATGTGCCAATACTGTGGCGCAAAAATTTGAAAAGGATTTCCTTATCTTACTCAAATGTTGAACTTATACAATAATTATAACATTTTTAAATAAAATAAACCTTTGTTTGTAAAAACTCACGCGAATTTATGTCAAGCTTCAACGTCTCATTCCCTTGCAACATTGAAATTAAACACAAAACTACAAATGATCAATTATTATAACAATAAAAAAACCATATAAAAACCAAGTAACTCTGTTCGTCAATTTTATATAAACCTTAAACTATTTCACATGGAAAAGCTATTCTAATTATGGAAAATTCACTGCAATATCTCAAAGATTCTACAACAAAAAAAGGGATCATTCAGGCGTAAACAGTCGTCGTCGTTGATCGATTTTTCAACAAAGCAACCCTGCATCGTAATTTCTGCTCGCTCCAAAAAACACAAATCCCCCCGCTTACGTGTGTATATTTTGTTCGTCGGCTCACCGGCAAAAAGCGCATGCGCTTGGCCGCGAAACTCAGCTGGATAGAAAATGTGTTGTTTAGGTAGGGAAAATCAGTGTTGAATGAGTGTGTGTATGTGTTTGTTGAGCTGCTAACACGCTCGCACTGCGTCTCTTTTTAAAAAAAAAGTCGTGGTCCGTCTGTGTAGTGTGTGCTGGTGTGTGCGCTGGTGTGCGCAGAGACAAGACGATTATGCACCAGATCGTAATGTCATAAAAGAGAAATTAACGTGCTTCCATGAGATTTTCGGCTTTTGCTGAGACCCCGATGATCGTCGAGATTTTCATTGCCTAAGATTTCCACTTGGTAAATGCGCCTATCAAGTGAAGATGATCGCACGATAAACTTATCGCCAGTGCGTTGTCAAGTGGCTTTGAGGTTATGACAATTAAATGAGGTTTGTAAATAATTTATTTAGCTATTGTAGAACTCATTCTTTAGTCTACTTGTATGTCTGACGTGGTTGTTTTGCTGAGTTTCGCACTGCTGATCTAGTTTCAGGTCGGCTGGGAATACATATTGTTCACTCTAATGTTTTTTTTGGAAAATTCTTGTGTTTCTCTTATTTTTAAATTGATTGTATCGTCGCATCGTACAATGTTTCGGAGTAGTGTTTGAATAAAAATGACCTTACAGTGGCGATTTCATTATTATTCATCTAAACGTTGAAAAGTAGTTTAAATGGCCCATGTTTCTGAAGATTGTTTTGAAAATTAAAAAATTGATTGATTATTCAAATAGATAATAAACGGTGACAACTTTGTTCAACTTATTTATCTTTGGTTAATTCAATTATAATTTCAAGTATATAACATACCTATATTCTTTTCAGGCACAGTCAAAAACTGCCCTGTTTCAGCACATTAGCTATCAGAAATTACAGAAAATTGTCATTGAAGAAATAGCAAGAGGATGTATTGTGTGCAATGGCTAATTCCTGTACTGCTAATACCAAAGCCTGTCAATCCAGCACTGCTGCAGACTCATGTTATGTTTATGGTACTCTATCTGATTGGCTTCTTCCTGGAAAGAAAACCATGTACAGTGTGTAGCCTTGTTTTCTTGGCTACGGTATTTCTCATTTGTTACAGTGGAATAGGCAATTGCCTCTTCTGGAGTAACAATTGTGATACTGTAAGGTGTGATAATGGTTGAATACACAATCGTGGAGGCATAAGACTTTAGGCTAATTTTCATTAGTTTTTAATGTTATAATGAAAATGTGCTGCTTCAATAAGAGGATTAAGTTGCGCATCGCGCATGGTCTAGTTTTATATTAGCTCGATGTAGGCTTCGAGTTTTCCATTGTAAATAAGATGACAGTGATGATAATTTATACAGTGGCAAGTCGTAAGTGCAGGAGTCGCATATCTAGCTGTACATAAAGTCCTTCCATGAATTATTACAATTATTTGTCATCCTGAACTATCCTGAATTTTGAAAGAAAGATGTTGATAAAAGTTAACAAGGAATTTGTTGATTTCAATACATTTAATTCCAATTCTATTCAATAAAAATGTTTTCAATACTTGTCATGAAATGTTTTGTCTTGATCATGTTAATTAATTTAAAAAAGTAAACGTTTTATTTTTAGCATTTGATTAATTAAAATACCAAAGCAGCTATGAACACTAATATTTTCCTATTAGTAATTCAATACAAAATATTTTGTAGAGTGAACAACATTTTTTTACATTCCTGTTTTGCTCTTGTTAAAAAACATTTATAAATTGAGAAGTTCAATTTACCTGAAGCAATAAACTTAACAAAATTCGTATTATCTATAACACTTTTATCAACATTTTTGTTTAGATTGATTAAAAAAATCGAAGTAGTTGGTAGTAGATATTATTTATAAAATTCTTATCACAACTCTTCAGGAAACTCATAAAAGTAGTCCAGACAAAATTTTCAATGTATGACCATTGTGTTACCACTTTTGAAGTATGCATCATGAAAAGCAAAATTATAACTTTTCATTCATTGCAGCGTCTAACAACTAATATAGCGATTATCATAACGTGAATTTTTACCATAGTTGACAATGAACATTTAGTAAATTGGGATAGTTGTGTTGCTTAATTTAGTACAATGAATTGTGCAATTGAATTGATGAAAAATTGTCACAGCACAAAAATTATTTTAGCCTGTGATAAAATGATATTTATACTGGAATATGATAACAGTAAATTCGATCTTCTTAATAAACAGTTTATACCATTTCATGTCAACAATGATTTATGATATAATCGAGTAAATTAGATATAAAACCATTGCTTGACAAATCTAACTACACTAGTTGGCAAAGATGAAAGGCTGTTAAAATATTTAGCTGCAAAATTGAATTACTATCGAAGTGTTTTGTTTATTCACGGTCTAATTATTTTATAAGCT
Source organism: Galeopsomyia nigrocyanea (assembly GCA_035047105.1). Lineage (NCBI taxonomy): Eukaryota > Metazoa > Arthropoda > Insecta > Hymenoptera > Eulophidae > Galeopsomyia > Galeopsomyia nigrocyanea. The sequence goes on along the minus strand of JAWWMK010000008.1, from coordinate 14,207,711 downwards.
CGAATTAATGGACTTTGAGAATGTTATTATTAATATTACCTCTTCCATATAAAAACCAGTATATTCAATTTTTTTTTAATGAACTTTTTGATCTATGCTTGCGAAACCCCATACACGCAAAAAGAAATAATGCTTTTTATTGCACAATTTTTCGAAAACACGTTTTTATTCAGTCAATTTATGTGCATTCTTTACTTATCAAATTCTAAAGTATTTGTTGAATTTCAACAAATATTGGTTGAGCAGTTGAATGAATTCTTTAATGAAGCCAATATGTATATTTTTTACATAAAAATACCCTATTTAATATTTAGGTCGAAATATTTTAAAGAAAATAAGTTTCTTATTAACTTTGTAATTACTTTCAAATGTTATAAAATAAATTGGCAAAGTGATATATTGCTTCAACCATCATTTACCTTATGACACTTAATTAAGTCCTACAATGTTATTATTTTCAATCAATGTAGAAGAATCTACTAATTCCAAAATTAAAATATTTATAAAATGCTAAAGTAATTGCCATTAAATTTATTATTTATACGAAAATTGTTTAGTTGCTGAATCATAAAAATCTCTTTTAAAAATAAATCTTTCAAATGAAAAACATCAAAGAACGATAATAAAAAGAGAGAGAGGAGAAAGAAGCTAACACTGAAATTATAATTTATATAGTAAAAATCATTTATTGAGGAGCCTTTCCACGTCCAAAACCACCACGGAATTCAAGTTCACCAGTGCCGGCGCCGACATCAGCCTTCTTGTCACCTGGGCCACCAGGTCCACGTCTGTAACCAGCGCGATCTTCGGCAGGTCGCGAGGTTTCACTTCTTGGACCACTTGGAGGCTTCATCCTTGTACTCTCGGACGTTGGCTGTTTCCTCTTGAGTGTGGCTGGGACAATTTCGGGTGGCAAGTGCAATTCTTGCCTGAGGTACTCGATACCATCATTCGTCAGGTACCAGTAGAAGTGCCTCCAGGCAAACTGTTCCTTGACGTAGCCACGAGATTTCAGGGACTGTAATTGAGAATTTTCATTAGAATTTTTCACTTTCACAGTTGCAATGATCATTTTAGAAAATATCTATAACTTGTACACACTGCTTGCATTCTAACAGTCAATTAGTTTTATGAAACCTTGTTTTTAACTATACTATATTTTGTTCTGATTTTTCAATGAGAAAGTAGTTATTGAAATAAACAATAATTGAAAGAGATACAAGCATTCAGCTCAAACTGAGGTTTTGTATTGTAAAGACAAGAACAGCTACAGCAACTAAAAATAATCACTACTTTGATTTGTTAACTTGTAGAAATAATTAATGAATTCTTACCTGCATGGTTTTGATGACCTGTAAGTTTGGAATACTTTCCAGTTCTGGATGTTTTGGCGCATGGTAATCTTTCTTAGCAACCATTACACCCTCTTTGAAGAGGTATTCGTAAATGGCAATACGGTTCTTCTTGGGCATCAACATTCTGTAAACAAACATAGAGTGTATAAGTAATTGCAATTGGATGTTTTAGATTTATTATTCATTTGGAGGATATTCTCTGCATTAAAATTTATACAGCAATGTTAATGTCAAGTATTTCATTTTAAGGTTATGATTTGTAACCTATCATAATCCACGAAAATAAATTTTTAATTGCATGTATTTTGCACAAAAGAATTTTTATAAGAGTGATATTATGGAAATACGTGAATTTTCAATCTTTCGTGACAAATAATAAAAAACAAAACAAATAACTGTGACTTCTGTCTAAGGTAAAAGTGCCACTAAACACAACTTGTTTTCAACTAATTACTGCAAAAACACTAATACTACACATAATAAAATGTTTGCAAAAACCTGATCTACGGATCTACGAAAGGATTTTTAACAATAATTTTAGGATGTCACTAATAATAATAGATTTTTTAAGAAAAATTACGCACTTGAACGTATTGAGGAAGGCCTCGGTCACAGAAAAGAAACTGAAAGAAACCATGAGCGGCTGGTACGTCCAGTTCAGCCAATCAGAACAGCCGAGTTCTGCCACGACAAAGTAGGTACAAACCTATCAAAAAGCTCCAACAATTTGTCGGAAAATGCATTTTTGTGTTGGTGTCAATGGTTAAAGATTGAAGTTGGCGCCAAGTATTTTTCATTGAACGGCAAATAATATGTAAAAAAATTGTTTATCATCGTTATTGCAGCGACAGTATGAATAAAAATAAATTTTCCGGAGGTATTAGGTTTCGTGAGTTGGATTACAACAAGTGTTCACCGAGTGACCAAGAAATCAAACCAGTAAGAAGTAAAGAAGACGTATTAAAGTTATTTGCTACTGCCAACATCAATTCCGCCGATGAAAACAATGCCGCCGAAGTTAGTGTTAAAGATGGAGCGAGTTTTGAAAGTTTTGAAGAAATTGAGAATATTAGCGAACCAATTGTTGCTAAGGAAATACTTACAAATGTTGTTTCAAAAACTCCTTTAAAACCAAAATTAGATGTGATAAGAGAGAAGCCTATAGTTCAATCAAATGTTGTTGATTGTTCAACACAAAAAACAGATGATTTTAATAGTGATAAAAGGTAAGAAAACTGATTATTATTGTGCTGCCGTTTGATACATTGTCATTACAATAGTCACAATGCAATTTACTTTTCAGAATTTACAATGTCATGGTTGGTAAAATTTCAACAAGAAAGCACAAGCAATGGGACAGCGATGGAATTTTAGAAGTCAGTGGAAAAAGTGCAGTATTGAAGGTACTGGTATCGATTGAATTATCTGTGCAAGTAATTATTTCGGCATGGCATTAATTTATTTTGATGATAGGCCATAGATGGAAAATATATTGGAAGAACTACAGTCAAACCAGAAACTGTTGAAGAAGGTCTAAGGCTTTGTATAGGAGGAAAAGAAATAGAGGTATTTTTAATTTTTGATGATGAATCAATTTAATAGCTGTAAATTAATAATTCTTGTCTTATCAGATAGTGGAATTAGCATCAGTTCAAGATATTCAAGCTAGACAATCCAGTCAGGAAGGAAGTAGTAGTAGTAGTAGTAGTAGTAGTGCATCTGTAGAGCCACCATTGAAAAAACCAAAAATATCCAAAGGTTTTGTTCCTGTGAAAGCTGGTACTAAAAAATAATTTTTCTATTTTTAAGCTCTAACTTAAATTACATCTGTAATAATTATTTCCTATTAAAATTTGTGATTAGGATCAAGTTTGCATTTTAATTATGAACCTCTCATTATGCCAAATCCATCCTTCAACGATGAATGGTTGCAACAAAGTGTAGATCAAAAGATACACGAAGTTTCAGTTGATGGCTGTTTAGCTGCTGTATTGAGACCACATCAACGAGAAGGAGTTGTTTTTCTGTATAAATGTATCATGGGAATGAATGACAATAGGCATAAAGGTGCAATATTAGCTGATGAGATGGGCTTAGGAAAAACTCTTCAATGCATATCTCTCATTTGGACTCTGTTAAAAAAAGGCCCTCATGGAAAACCAGTATTAAAAAGAATTTTGATAGTTGCTCCCAGTAGTTTATGTGGGAATTGGAATAAAGAATTCAAAAGGTGGCTTGGTTCCATGAAAATTTCACCATATGTTGTTGAAGGCAAACAGAAAGTTAAAGATTTCTTAAAAACTCCAAGAGCTTGCGTCATGATTATTGGCTATGAAATGTTTGTCAGAAATGTTGATGATATAAATAGTTTGAAATTTGATTTACTTATTTGTGATGAAGGTCACAGATTGAAAAATAGTGAAGTAAAAACTTTGAAAGTGAGTTGAATTTTTTTCAATGATTACATTTCACTTATGAATCAAGTTATACTTATAATTTAATTTTTATTTTCAGTCTCTCAATCAACTGAATTGCCAAAGACGAATTTTGCTCACAGGTACACCTGTGCAAAATGATTTACAAGAATTCTACACATTAGCCAATTTTGTGAATCCTAGTATTCTAGGTAGCTTCAGTGAATATAAAAGTCACTATGAGCAGCCCATTGTGAGATCTCAGCGCTCAACATCAGATGAAGAAGAAATAGAATTAGGGCAAGAAAGAGCTAAAGAATTGTATGATAGATCGAAAACGTTTATTTTAAGGCGCACAAATAATTTGATCAATCGTTATTTACCTCAGAAACATGAACTAGTTATATTCTGTCGACCTACAGCTGAACAAAATAATTTATATAGTTTGATATCAGACTATTGGTTCAACAGATCTATGTTTGATAATAGTGTAATGCCATTAACTGTTATCACTGCTCTGAAAAACGTGTGCAATCACCCTTACCTATTTACTGGTGGAAAGAGTAATATCTTGGAGGAAATCTTACCCTCTATCCCAACAAATCTCTCTGCTATAAACAGTTCATTTGCATACTCAAGTAAATTTAAAGTGGTGCAAGCAATTTTTCAAACATTAAAAAGAACACAAGAAAAAGTTGTACTGGTGTCCTATTTTACACAAACCTTGGATCTCCTAGAAAAAGTTTGTTGTTCAGAAGGACTGCAATTTTGTAGATTAGATGGAAATACACCAGTAACTTCCAGAACTAAATTAGTAGACAGATTTAATTCCAAGGATAATTCAGCTTGCCGTATGTTTTCTAATTTTTATTCAAAATTTACCTAACAAAATAAATATTTTTCCCTGAAAATTTAAATTTATTGCAGGTGTATTTCTCTTGAGTGCGAAAGCTGGAGGTGTAGGTTTGAATTTAGTTGGAGCTTCAAGACTGATTTTATTTGATTCTGACTGGAACCCTGCAAATGATGCTCAAGCTATGGCTCGCATTTGGCGCGATGGTCAGAAAAGATCGGTGTATATTTACAGGTACTATATTTAAAGTAAGAAATCTTGTTTTGACAGATTGTGTAAAAAATACGTTTTTTTTAGATTATTAACCACTGGAACGATTGAAGAGAAGATTTATCAGCGCCAGATTAGTAAAACAGGACTGAGTGAGGCTGTAGTTGATGCTAATCTTATTGCATCTTTAAAGTTATCAGCAAGTGATTTAAAAGTATGCGTCTAATTGTATTTTTATTAATGAATTATAACATTTGTTGTTAACTATATAGTTAATTGAATGAACATCCTTTTACAGGATTTGTTCACTTTGGATAATAAAACTGTATCTGTAACACATGATTTAATGGAGTGTTCATGCTCAGGAATAGGAGACATACCTGATAAAATGCAGAAAAAATCTGATACAGAAAATTCAAGAGACTGTCAGTTTGATCTTAATAAAAAGCCGCCTAAACAACAAATAACAATGAATCAGCTACTCAGTTGGCAGCATTATAAACAACCAATTTGCCCTGATTTGATGAAGGTATGGAATTAATGAAACTATAAATGTTCATAAATTCTACATTGATATAAAAATATATACAGAACTAAAATATTTGCAGGAATTAATGTTGCACCAAGTTCAAGAATATGTAACATTTATTTTCAAACACTCTATAGAAAAGTAAAAAAACTTAGGCTTTTGTTCAGAATTATCACAAATAACAGTGGCATCAAGATCAAGATATGGTACAAAGGTAAGACATAACAATATATTCCACCATACTTAAACTCTAAATAATCATAGCCCCAATTGATGCATATTATGAAAAAGGGTTTACCTTCTCCCATTAACGTATTGATATTTTTAATTAATATTAAGGCTAGATAAATTAGATTTTGCTTTTTCTTGACATGAATTCTAGGACTCTTTCCATAAAATCTGGTTTTCCATATGTTTCAAGTAGGACTTTCACTTCCTCTATATTCACTTCCAACAGTTGTTTTTGGTTCCATCTGCTTAACAATTTTTTAGTAGATGCCATACTCTAAAATTAAAAATCAACAATAATTTTATATTAACGAGGAAAGCTTATAAATATTCTATGCTATTCTTCATACCTCTTTTGAAAGAGATGCTATTTTATGTATATGTGCCCAAACTTCTTCAACTGATCCTGGTTTATAAACTTTGCTGACTAGTCCACAGTGAGCTGCCTCTCTTGCAGTCAATTTTTCTCCAAAAAATAAAACTTCTGATGCCTTTGAAGGCCCCATAATTCTGGGAAAAGTGTAGGAAGAACAACCTTCAGGGGACAATCCTAATTTGCAAAATGGAGTCCAAATGTAGGCCTGTTGTATTGAATTTATCTCAGTGATAATTTAAAAGAATATATATTATTTTGCAGTTAGATAATTATGCTCACTGTGTCACAGGCATAAACAATATCAAAGAGAGCTAATGTGGTTGCTGCTATTCCAACAGCTGGCCCATTGGCAATGGCAATCAAAAGTTTTGGATACAAAATCAATGCATCCACAAGGTTTCTGAAAAAATCAATATGAATTTTGAAAAAATATTCATTTAGTTATTAATTGGAATTAGCTAAAGCATGAAAAATTCCTTGCTTCACTTCAGATCCATCTACTTTATCTATGCCATCAGTAGTCTCCATCATGTAACTGACAAAATCATTTCCACTGCTGTAGAAGTCTCCATTACCTGTCATCACAAGTGCATGAACAGCTTCATTTGTTGCTGATTCTTTTATTATCTTTGTCAATTCCAGATACATCTAAAATAATGAAAATATACCTCAATTTTTAAATATTAAAAATCCATTGCAGTACAAGATGAGTTGACAAAAAAAAACAACAAGTGGATTCAGCATACAAGATAGCAATTATCTTTCGAAGCATTTATTTCTTTCATATTCATTACCGGTTTTGTGATGGCATTTTTCTTCGCCGGTCTATTCAAAACAACCCTCTGAATATTATTTTCAATATTCGTTATAATCGTTGATTCCGGCTTACGAGCCATATTTTGTAAGGTGTATATCTGAGCCGCCAACAATTGAACAATATCTAATCGGAGGTTATGCTACTTGTAGAAGGCGTGAAACTGCAACAGGTTGTTGATGCAAGTAATCAAATTTAATTCAAATTAAAGTTGCATAACTCATTGCCGACACAACAGATTAATCAAAACACTTAAGTACACACAAAGTAACAAGTACAGGCGGCTTCTCACGTACACATGTTCACACTAATTTTTCACAGACAGATGTTCGCCTGCGACATGAACGTCAGAGCAATCAGCTGTTTTTAAACGTCTCTCTCTCTCTCTCTCTCTCTCTCTCTCTTCGCGCGTATAGGATCTATTTACATAGATAATTATATATGAATATCGGTTAGGAGGAAATCGCGATTAGATGAGCAACGACTGATTAAAATAGTCGTAGGTATAATTGCAGGTTGATTAGCGTGTTTTGAACTCGAAAGTACATACATACGTCATTGGTTTACTTTGAAAATGTGCCGGAAAAAAAGATTTCTCTAGAGATGTCGATCTGGGATTGTGAGGCGTTATTATTAATTTTTTTTCAAAACAATCTGCGTTTAATGAGAGCCTGTTTCTTTAAAATGTAAAGTAAAGTGCAATTTAAAAACCATACAAAATGGTACCTTTCGCTTTTTTTTAGCTTTCGGAGTGTTCATTTAATAATTTGTTCATACTGTCTTTAATTGCCGGAATGATTGAAAAAAAAATAAGATTTTAATATTTATTTTGCATCATCATCAGATTCTTTGTTATCATCAAAATCACTTGAAGATTACTAGCCAAATTATTTGATAAAAATCAGTTGGATAAAATACCGAATATTCGCTTTCACAAACAATACTGGACGTTGTAATAATAAAGTTCAATAAACTTTATTGGTCAGATCTCACGTATGCATGATTGAAATGTATTATTTAGACTTACACGGGAAAAATGGGCCTCTTGTAACAAGAGGAATTTAATTTTGAGTAAAATCATTTGATTACAAAATTATTCCTCTTGCAACAAGAATAATTTCTTTTTACAACAAAAGGATTCCTCTTGTAATAAGAATATTTCATCTTGTACCAAAAGGATCCTCTTGTTACAAAACTAATAATTTCGCAGCTATATTGAGATAAAAATCCTCTTATATCCAGAGGAATTCTTTTTTTTATGAGAGGATTTTTTTTTCTGTGTTCTATACAGAAAATGTTTGCTTGGACAAAAGAAAAATATATCTGCGTCTTTACGTCTAATCAAATTAATCTTGTTGATATCTGTGGTTTCCCGGCAGACCCACTCGAATCCATTTTCGTGATTTTTGAGCTATGTATATTTGAAATTGAAATCAAATATGTAACATCGTTAGGTTCCTTTAAACAAGTTAGTTAAAAAGATTTCAATGATTGATAATTTTTTATATCAATTTAAAAAACGATTTACCGATTTTACCCATTTTATTCCAATTTCAAAAACACAAGTGAAAATCACGAAAATGGACTTGAGCAATTCTGCACCGGGAAGCCACGCAGATATATAATATCATGAATGAAATATAATGTTTAAACCGTGAGGAACTCATTCATTAATTTTTATTTTATTGAAACACTTATCAATCGTGTATAGCTAGCCAAACGATCTTTCAATAAATTGACATTGACCGAACAATTCTCATTTTCTTTAAATTAGCATTCAACGGGAGTATTGACCGAGACTGACAAATCGTTAACGAAGTGTATGCACATATGTACATACAATGATGCTCGATTCTTGCTCTTGATGTTTCGTGCAATACAAAACGTTGAAAAACGTTGATAGCTTGCACGTGCATTCGTGAAATGTAAATTTGAAAGTGCTGGTAATGAGGTGTCGAATAAAATGTAAGTTTATATGCAAACTCACAAAATGTTGAAGCAAACGATGAAAAAATCGGCAGACAACCAATTATAAAAATTTCTATAGAGACAGCGTATCTGAGCAGTTAAAATCTTTAAATATTCTATTCACTTCAAACATGTTTTAACCAGATCGATGTATTTTAAGCGAGATCTGACGGAAGCATTTGGTTTTAAACTATTCTTCAACGATCAAACTTTACATATGCATGTATTTACATATATTCATCAAGTGGTCCGAAACTTCTCGAAGTTCCAACTTTTACAACTACTATCGTTTTGCTCAAATAGATTTTTCTTTTCGAATAGATAACGATCTTGGGTGTCCTACAAATAAATAAAGATGAATTGAAAGTAAATTTTACGCGGGGCTAATCGATTAAAATTATGCAGACAGAGAAGAAGATAAAGAGGCGCGAGCCGATGACGCATATCAGTTGTGTAATACATCTAAATATTCTAACAATTCGGCAATTAGACATGCATTTGGACTTTCAATTGGCTTTCTTCGTCTGACGCAGACGCGTCGATTTTTCTTGTGTTTATTGGCGGAAACAAAGGGTACAATCTGGTCATTACGAGCGTCAGCGCGTCCCAATGCAAATGCGCGAATTCTTTCGTGTTTAAGTAGGCGGATCTTTATTACTTTTAGCATGGACCGATTAAGAACGCCGTTTCTTAACAGTTATTGATTCGGAATTCTTAATAGTTTCGTTTTTTTACATTCGTGAGTCACTTTAAGCTTCTCCCCCTATAAATGTCGATACAACAGCATATGAAAGTGTAGAAAATGTATCTTGCGGTTTGGTGCAGATACTTTCGTAAATTTTTTCCTTTTATGGAAATCGAATGCACAGAATGGTTCAAAATGGTTAGCTGGTATCTATAACAAACCATGACGGAGCAGGTAGTGAATATCATGAAATTAAATACTTCAGACACTGATATCTGGTGCACTGAATGAACTTGCTCTTTTTTTTGTCAACTTATCGTGTGTATTATAATCGATTTTTAATGAATAGCATCCAATTATAGTATGAATTTCGATATGATTTTGTGGTCACAGGTAATGAAGACTTTTACGGAATTTGTGACTAATAATGATTTTTGTTAATTAGATGATGGAGTTTTTTTAGTGATAAAACAAACCTATTCAACGCTAAAAGAATTTTTTTGTACTCATTTTTACCTTTGTCAATTTCAATTATTGGTCTTTTCGATAAACACCGCAAATCTGTGCAAATTCACGACAAATTTTTCTCATTCTTATGTGCTATACAGATTATTTTTATAAGCTGGATTTGCCACCTTCTTTAGTAAGACATTTTTTTGCGGTTTGAACTCACTGAAAACTTTCCTTATATACTAAAAGAAAGGATCATTATTGTCTCCTCGGTATATTCACCTCGACCTTATTGAAACATTAAAATGTTATACATTTTGTAAGTATATAGTGGTTCTTGATCAGCTTTTTGTTCGTGTATGCTTTTAATGTACCGATACATTGGTACAAAAAAGCGTATAAATTACATTTTTTTATAAAAAGAAGTTGCGGTTACCATCTAAAAATACACGAGATTTCAAAAAAAGCTTTTCGTACAAATTTATAGTTCCACACCCAACTTCCAGAAACGAAACCTTAACATTGAAAAAAGCTGCGTTATGGTTTTGTTTACCTCATGAAGTTTGGTAAGAATTTATGATAAGAATTATAGTTTACATAGTTTCAGTTTTTTTTCCAGAAAGACCACAGAAAAATACACGTTTAATAGAATAATATGAAAGGCATTGAATACTTGCATGTTGCGTAAATGTTATTAACTAATTTATGCGGCAAGAAACAACGTTGACTAACGAGAAAAACATAATTTGTACATAGCCGATTTACGTAGTTCTTCGTTACTTTCTAAGAATGACGCCAGAGCAATAATCAGCGCTTACGGGTATGAGAGAAAGCCGCTTTTAAATAATTTTTTGTTTTGACAATTTATGGTATATCACATTTATTTGCGCAGCAGATGCCGCGGATTTCTAATGCCCACAGTCACGAGCATTGCTCATCAATTTTGAGACTTTTAGGAATTTTTTTTTCGTTTATTTTTCAACCAAAGAACATAAGTGTCATCGTTAGACTAATGGTTAATACAATAGATGTGCATAAGACGTCATCGAATAACATTTTCTTCTCTTGTTTCGAAATTGAGCTCAAGTATCGTTATGATAATTTACCTCATTGACGTGTATTCATTGAAATGTTGCAACCATTAAAACCATAATTTTTGTATGAGAAAAATATTACCTTCATCTAAGAATACGTTAAATAAATATACAACAATGAGAAAATTATTTCTTATGATTTTCGAAATATTATCAAGTTCTTGTTTTATGCAAAATTAAATGAATTCTGTAATTTGTAAAATGAATTAAACAAAATGTAAATTGAGCAAATTTAATTTCTATCTAATATTTTAACTAATTGGAGTCACCGAACTTCAGTCCATTTTATCAGAAATAGCTTTCAATGAGAACTTTTCACGGATAAAAAAGTTTTGTTCAACATATCTATTCGTCAATGTAACTAATTTAAAAAAAACATTTATGTTTATTCTGATTCCTAATTATTCATATTTTTTATTGAAATTCAAAGAAACTTTATATTTATATTATTAACCACACCCTTCGAAAAGTGGTGGCGCTGACTGGACCCACTGTAATGACTATAAGGAACCAAGGCTAATGCGTACAGGCTAATGCAACCTTGTGAACCTCTGCAGAGTTCAAAGTGAACTTAGTCCTTGAAGTAACAATAAGAATAACAAGTGCTGTTTAAACAGGTTTTTATTATGACCATACTAAAATTGTGAAGTTTGAAGTTGCTCGGAATTTGACTTGCTCATTCAAAAACAAACATCTACTGAATTAAAATTTAAAGTGACCATTAAAAATAATTTTATTATCCGCGCCGTGTCTTTCAAGTTAAAATGTAATTTTTTAATTTTTAATTTATTTAATGTGTGTTTAATAACGCAAGCTTCCGCAGTTAAATAGAAAAATTCGAATCCTTGTTGAAAATCCAAATTCATCTTGATTTTGCAGTGTTGAATGAGAATAAAAACTTGTCTATAACCACGCTTCTATTTCTGGTAAATAATAATTAAACGTTAAAAATAAAATCGGCACGTACACGCGCAATGGATCCGATTGCGATATTTTTTTCAAATATATAGTGACGCAGGTTTCCGTTATTTCTCAAAAACAGTGCAAAATTTAAGGTGCCACTTTCCTCTCTTTTTTATTCGTCTTTCAATTAACATAAGGCAATGCGTGCGCACGCGAGACTACTTTGTTAATCGACTCGCGGCCCAAATATCGCAAGCTCGGAGAGGGCCTTAGCCGATTATTTCGGGCAACTGACTATTTTTGGCTTTGGCATAAAACAAACGGCGAGCTTTCGTGTGCTTCTTGGATTTCTCATTAGTCCAAGAGCTAGCTGCATAAAACAGTACCAATAAGGTACACGACATTTGAGCTCATGAGTGATTGGAAAAAAAAAACGAACACATCACAAAATCGCTATTCTGCCGGTTTGCATAGGCCGGATATATAAATGGCGACCAGTTATCCACGCCGGAAAAACCCCCCTTAAAAAACCAATAAGGTACACGTGTGAAAATTTTTTTACAGGCATTGTTGAGGCCTTAACTAAGAGCGGTGTAATGATGGCAGAAAATTGGGAACCCGGGAAATCCGGCCGGGAATAAATAATTCGATGCTAGATTTTTTTTCAAAGGAATGGTAATTATTAATTTATTTTGTTTTCAAAAACTTGTCAAATTAATTTCTTTTTTTTTTTGCAACTTTTCAAATACTATCTTCAACGCGATTTCCAATTTATTAATGCTAATACTGTAAACGAAGTATATTGCTAAACACCTGCGTAAATGCAACAAGGAATTCTTGAAATATATCATAAACATCAAATTTTTCCACGGTAAAATCGGTCAGCATTTAATAATTTTTTCCGTGCATGGCACCAAACAAATAAAGACATTTCAACAACAAAAACACCTGGGATTCCATCGACTTTTCCAAAGGAAAAAAAATTTTTTTTAAAAATCACACAAAAATGTTTCCCTCACGCGCAACGATTATACCGTTCGCGTCCCGTAAGTTTCCTTGCAACTTTTGAAACTTTCCCCGTGCGGATCACGAGCTTTCTTCTTACGGCGTGCGCGGCGGGCGGCGCGTCGACGTCATCGAGTGCGTCAGTGGTTACTACGTCACGGCGCATTAGTGGATTTTCGACGAGTGATTCCCCGCCTCTTCTTTGTGTTATAATCCCCGTGGACATTAATTTTATTCTTAATCCTATTGCCGCGTGATTTTGCATTGCAGCCTCGAACCTTTCATAAATCCACTTCACGTCGCGTTTACTCGCTCGTTTGTTATGTATCGTGACTCAATTTTTTTTACTACAGAGCTGCGAGCTCGACATGAATGGAGGGAAGATTGGAAATCAAAGACGTTGACTTATGTTAATGCGATCGGTTGCATTCATTCGCAAGCTCAATGCACTCGCGGCCGGCTGGTTTTAGTTCACGACTTCACATTTATTGAAATGAACTCCAGTCAGCAGATTTATTCTTTTTTTTTAAGTCGATGATTTGCTAAATGTTTGTCGTTGAAGATAATGAAATGGAGACTTTATTCGATCGACAAGTAAATCCACTATTGAATAGTGAAGTAAATTCTTACGATGAGATCTTATCTTTCCATGGGATTTCCTGCGATGCTGAATGTTCATTCATGATGAATATCGTCCAGTAAAATTATTGATACTCGTTCAAAAGGCTCGATATTCAAATGCAAGCTTTATAAATATTTCTGTAATATATAGAGAGGCATTTATAAATGACGAACAAGTGGCCTAAGTTTCAGAGAATAATTGAGCTTTAGATGATTTTAATATTTATGAATACATAATATTGAATTAATTAATAAATATAATAGTTTATTAACGGTTTTATCATCTTATATGGACCCTTTACAAAAATTAATTTATCACAAAAAAATCATTTTATGTATTTTGTTGTATGATGGAAGTAAGTATTGCGGAATCTGTAAAAGCAAACAAGTTATTTTGTCGATAGTTCATAGAATGTTCATTCATTACAAAAGCTTCCATTATTAGCAAATATATTAGCCGATTAGAAGTTGTAAATGTCGTTTAAGAATTAATTTCTCAAATTTTGAATCACCAGTGTCTAATTAATGAAAAATGCAGTTACACCATTCAGCAAAGTATTTTTACTGATTCATCAGTAATGTTTCAATAGTTGCTTGATTGACTTGATCAGACTTAAGAATTTAAATACAATTAAAATAACGTAAGGACAAATAACTATTATTGTGTAAATGACTAATTGAATAACACTGTTTTAATTGTAGCATCGCAAATAGTATTAGTTAATAATCATTTGTTGTTATAGCATCTTAATTGTTTTCCGAAATTCTTTGGCCTGATGAAGCCCATTAACTAACCGGTGAAATGTCTCTTTATATTTTAAAAATCCACCACAAAAATAGAGACATTTTTAAGATGATTAGAAGGCTTATATGTACTATTCTAAGCTAATTTTAGAATGCACATGCCAATAGCGATGAAATACAGTTTTTTAAATTTGCAATGATTGTCAGTGCCTTTCAAATTACTCTGGGCTATCTTCAAAAAATGTTTAAATTGTTAATTTGTTATAAGGTACCTTTACCCATTCTACCATCTACCCCATTCCGCCACTTCCTCGTATTTCAAATGTACACTTGCTGCAGCGTTACGGCGTGGTGACATTACGTTTATACTGTTAAGTAATGAGTTCCAATGATTTAAATCATCTCCGAATACAAAATTCGTTTTACACGAGCTGTTTTATGCTCTGGATGAGCAAATTTTCCAACCCTCCGAAATTCTTGTGAACTAGTCTAATACACCTAAACATAAAACTGCGATATACCATTCGATTCGTCTTCTTTTGCTGTTTCAAATCCACTCATCCAAATTTTCTTTGGCGCATAAATAAGCTAAATGCCGATCGTATTACAATTTTTTTTTCAAGTCCACCCAATACCGCCAATTTGCAAAATCCGATATAAACGATGAATAGAAATGTCAAATAAATTTATTTCTCTGCAATTTTACATTTATTTGTATATAAATAGAGAAACACAAATTTAGAAAAATTTGAAAATTCACAACAACAAAAATTTAGACCGACCAGTTATTAACGGACGACTGGTAATTTTCAGATCATTTTTTAAATTAATAGCTATTAATAGATAAGGCATTGTGATATTACTTATCATATGGAAATAGCATGTCTTCATAAATAATGTTGATACCAAAACTTATGTTTCAGTATCAAACATCATTTTCATCTGCCAAAATACTTGTTTGTCGAAGTGGCGGAATGGGGTATACTCACTTTTTTACACTGAAAATAAGTAGTTTGCTTCAAAGTGTTATAACGCTGGTTAGACTTCACCAAATTAATCGTGGGAGGGCTCATTTTAAATGGTATCAAATGAGCCCGTACGTTGAAAAATTTGCTTGCGGTAAAAAGTTCAGACGATTTGAAATCTTAGTGGCGGTATGGGGTAGACTTACCTTATATATGAACAGTATGAAGCAATATATTTACTATCAAAATTAAGGCTTTCGTGATCTCATAGAGCAAATAAAAGTTTGCAATGAAAAGAAAAATATGTCTGTGATCGAAAAATTTAAGTCTTAAAAATTGATTAAGACGCAGACGTTGAAAAAGGACCAATTCTCAACGTACAATCAATGACCCCATCAGCACTAAAGCAAAAATTGTGTTCTTTTGATCTTGATGCGCGATAACAGGACAAATCGTGATTTCCCGCACGGATACCAAAGGCATCTGTTCCATACGAATGAGCAGCAGTACATGTAAAAGCAGCGCGCTCACTCGCGTCACGCGAATCCTGGGGAGGAAAAGAGAAAGAGAGAGAGAGAAAAAAAATTCACGTCTATTCGTTAATTGATCGGCCGGAAGGTCGTGCAAAAAATTATCATTGTCGTACGTGTGCTGTGACGCGTTGTCATATCAATTTCATTAGATGTTACCGAGCCAGAGTCTTTATTTAGATTTTTTTCCCGTATGCAGATGCGCCCGACGTCGTCGCGACTATCAGACATTCACGCGCGCGCTTACGTGCGTTTTTCTTCCTTCATCCATGTATATACTCTATTTCGCGACGCTTCTTTTTTTTTTCTCTTATTTTCTGGAATCTATTACACTCGATCTGACGCTATTTTTAGAGCGAAACGTTTGCATAATTTGTGAAACGTTGATCGAGCAATTAAGGATTTCTTCACACGGACGTACGTAAGTCGTGTATGCAGTATGATAAGGTATACTGTTCATTCAGTTTATGGATAATTCATCGAATGCAATTTTTTTCGAAAATGGTTTAATTGTGTGTTCACGCGCGCACATGATGTTTTTAATTTACCATATTTTATTTACCAAATTATCCTTTTTTTATGATTCAACATTTTTAAACGTATTTGATCATCGACAATCTCTTCGAAATCTCGCGTATTTCAGCAACATGTACAGGATGAAAGCTCAAAAAGTAAGAAATTTTTGTTTTAAACTACAGTTAAAAACCAGTTATCAAAGTTGAACACACAAAGTAAATAGAAAAGTAACTTTCATTTAAATAATGAATTTTAATTATTCAACAGAAAGAATTTTAATTTCATTTTTGAAGACATCCGTTTCGCTAAAAGTAATGAAGTGCGTTTTAACATTGATAGGAAATCGACACGTGCTCATGTAATAAATTTTTGTTTTATCATTTTTGATTTCGATCTGTGCAGCAATAAATCCCATTTTTTTCGAAAACAGCGATAGACTAATTTTGAAATTGCATTGAATTTAATTGCTTTTACGGTACAAGTTCTAAATATAACGGATGTTCAAGTGAATAATATTAAATCTGAGCAAGAACAACTTCCTTCATCGATAAACTGACTTATTTTTTGTGCATTAGCTATTTCTAAAATTAGAATCCATTTAAATATTTTTTTTCTCGACTTACTGCCACCGAACTCAACCTGTTAATTCGCAATCATTACATCACATCAGTCATTCACACCTCTTTCAGTACGTCATTTAATTGTTTATACAACCAATAAAGCTAAAAATAAATAACTTCTATAGCGTGCAAATTGCCGAGGCAAATGAATCAACAGGTGACAATCCTGTTAGCCGGTTTATGCGTTCGCCAAACGATAGCATTTCCAATGCTGGCATCAACGTCTCTGTCTCTGTGAATCCCCATTGCAACTGTATACCGGTATTTATATAAAATAACAACGACAATTTCAATAATCGTGACGCACGTGCCGAGTCAAGGACACCTTGATAACATGTAAGTCATTAAGGAAAAGCAAGAACTTTCGGTGATTTTATTGTTACAGAATTCTTGTATGTATCTACGTGAGGGTACTCCCCGAAAGATGAATGGAAAGAGACAAACTCGAGGTCGCATACTTTTTTTCTATTCTCGCTCGCGCGCTCACGTGCCGACAATTTATTGCAATGTCTCTGAGCTCTTACAAACATACAGACAAGATTGTTTTCGTTCTGGCAATTTTCAGAGCCTTCTTAATTGCGCCAATATCTACTATGTAACTTAGAGCTTTTACCGTTTTATAATTCGACATGTCGATAGATCGACTTCTGATTTGACTTCGGGCTACTGACCCACATGTTGACGCAGATGATGGGGAAAGCCATGCTGATTCAATATTATTCTGAATTTCGCCACATATGCAAATGAAAGTATTTTGAATTTTAAAGAGAAAAAAATTAAAAAACCCCAAACTTCTCATAAGTAAAATGAGTTAATCTTTAAGAGCATTTTAATATTTAATTTAATTAAGAAAATTAAAATAAATAGTTATAAAAGATGTTTGCTATGAGTTTTTCACTCTAGTGTTATACCAATAAGGTTTTTATTGTTTGAAAGATAGTTTTAATTTTATAGTGATGAAAATCTTAGATTGATAATAAAGTTAACGTTGATGAATCAATTTCATTTTAATTTTCATAAAAAAATACCCATTTATGTACAGTTTATAACAGTTCGTGATTATAAAGTCAAAGTGACTCGAAAGTGACCGTTGGAATAAGCGTCTAATAGTTTAATTTTTTTTTTGAAAAAAGCAAATCGCTGCTAATTTTACGCATATATTTGGAATTCCTTTACAAACACATATTTATAATAAAAATTCTTTCTTTTTTTGTGCAACTGAACAAATGATTCATTATGTATACATTCAATTAAATATGCTGATGCATTCAAATTTATTTTGACAGTAAAATCCTCATGACCGTTTTGCATGAAATTCGAAAGAAAGTGTCAATGTCAATTATATCACATGTGGCACGGCTCGTGTTTGACAATTATTTGCAAATCTATAAATCATTCGCATATCTCTCTCATTTTAAATTGATGCTTCAATAGAGCTCGGCCTTTCATCGAGGAAAACAAAGAACACGCAAAGCAAAGAATTTTTTTTTATCAAACTATATTTTATCAAAAGGTTTAATCTCCAAAAGTGTAATCATTTGTTCCGTCTGCGTGACTCACAATGTTTGCATGAGCCTGTCAATTTGTTCTTCGGTAACCATCACATGAGAAAAAAAAATAATGTGTCATCTTGAAAAAAATTCTGCGATACTTTATCTCTTGCATAATTTCGATTTACCGATGGCTATGGCAAAAGCTTTTTTTTTTCTTTTTCAAATTTTAACCGGCTGCAGCGTTGCATTATCGTCAGTGTGGTTGCCATTTTCAGGCGCTCAAGAGTAGAGGAATGGATTGGCAAACGGGATAAACAGAATTACAAATTGATAATTTTCAATTAAAAAAATAATTAGTTTATTCGACTACTTATACATTTAACGCTATTATTTACAACGTGATTTATTCAGAACGATCCTCAAAAGGAAACGCTTTGCTTTCTCGCTACAAACAGACGTAAAAATCGTTGGCACACAATTTGCTTAGGAATTAATAAATAAATAAATAGTTGTTTTTTTTTTCTTTTTCTTTCAAAAAGTAAAAAAAAAAGAAGATAAATGAAAAAGAGACATAAAGAGAGAAAGAAATAAAGAACGCTATAAAGTTAATTAATACATGGCAAGAATCGGTAGTTCGCCTCGCGATTACGAGAGCACGAGTACATCTTAAAATTAAATGAACGCAATGACAGTAGAAAAAAAAATAGATCGAAAAAATGAGAGTGAAGAAGAGAAAGAGAGAGAGAAACTCGGCGAATTAAGCGTGCCTCGTTGAATTGTAATATTGGCGTGGGCCAAAACACTGTTTATTTAACAGGTCTGTTACCCCGATGACGCTCGTAACCCATTGACGTTCGACTATAGATGGCATGATTACTTCATCTTTTTTGGCTTTTTTTCTTTTGTGTCTTTCGTCTGTGTCTTTTTGTCCGCTTATCACATAAATCGCTTATTGGCAAGCTTGCCGTTTTCGTTGAGATACAGACTGTCGTGCGCCACATTACGTATGTAATATTCGACGAAAGAGAAAAAAAAAGCAAATAAAGGAGAAATCACAGAGTCCTCTATACACGCTGCTACTGCTGCTGGCGATGAGTTAATTAAGTTAAATGCAATCAGTCACAACCATTTTTATATATTTACAAAGTAACAATACTGTCGTAGGGTCGATGAAGGAGAGAATTTGATGAATTAAAGAGAGAGAGAGAGAGAGAGAGAGAGAGAGAGAAATGAGAAATCGCATAAAAAGAGAAGTGAAATGAAAACGCTAGTCATCAAGCGGCAACTTGGGATTGTAAGGTTTCAGAGTACCGTAGATCTGCAGAGCACAAACACAACCCGAATAAACTTTGATGGTGTCGTTCTTGTTGCCGGGATACGTCACCTCGACATTCCTATAAGTCTGTACGCAGCAATAACTACCACGTTCCCGACATCGATTGCCAACGTAGTTGCATTTCACGTGTTCCAATACACGAGGAACGCGACCACCGGGATCGGGAATCGGTATGACCGTGTAGTTGCACAGCGAGCTGTTTTGCGCCTCTCGAACTTCCAGCTCGAACACGTGAATGTCGTGATCGTAGAGTTCCGGCCGACGACTGCTCTCGAAGGCTTTCCAGTCCTCGTCGGTCCAGTTGCGTCGACGCTGATGACGCTTGTCGCGCAACAAATCCACCCCGTCGTCGTACTCCAAGTACATGGCTTCGTCGAGATCCACCAGCGTTGGTTTCTTGTGATGTCGCGTATGATGACGACGATGATGCGATTTCTTCGGATGCTGCATCAATCGGTGCCTCGGCACTCTTTGCACTTCTTCTTCTTGTTCTTGTTCTTGCTGCTCCTCGTAATCCGGATCGCCGTCGAATTCCATGCGAGTTGGCGATCTCGGCGTGTCGACCTCTTCGTTGTCATCGATCGACAATTCGTCGTTGTCGATCGTCTCGTATTGACGATGCCTTCGGTGTCTACTGGCTGGTTCGTCGAACAATCGCGGCAAATCGTCCATCGACGGTTCTACGGCAGTTCGATGCTTGCGAAGATTTCTCAAATCGTGCCATCTGCCGTCCGCGAGCACGCAGCACAACACCACCAAACAAAAAATCACACCAACTTTCTTGACCATCTTCTTCGGCGAGATATACAACGAAAGACGAGTTGTCAGCTAAACAGTATATATACTTTTTGAAGCGAGCACACGAACACACGCGATATGTCGATAAGATGCGCGTTGGTGTCGATCTCGTCGGCGTGATGAACGCTCGGCGAGTGGCACTTCCCTCCACGCACAGGTGTAGCTTTATAGTCCGTGCTGTGCTCGACGCGAGCGAACGAGCGCGCGCCGCGCAATAAAACCAAAAGTGCTGGCTCGCGTATATACAGGGAGAGAGAGAAAGAGAGAGAAAGAGACGGACATAAGAGCGTCTATCTGCGATTCGAGTGGCCGACTGAGCTTTTCGTACGAGCCCCCAAAGGCTTTTTTTTTTATTTAATCCGACGATATTCCCCCTCTCTCTCTCTCTGACGCCGTTAAGGAAACACTTTATATTTAATTTCTTCGATGAAAAGCGTACGAGCGATGACAGAATTGACGTCACGATGTTGAAAGTAACGCGTCTCTATTTTTTTTTTCTCTTTCCTCCTTCGTTTTTAATACCAGCTGTACAAGATAGCTCGGACGCGGGGAAGTATTATATAGACGCTGACCCGCGCAATGTAACTCGCGTATTCTCTCGCTGACTCGTATAGACAACGTATGCCTAATGAGACAGGAAAATAGCGAAGCTTATGTGCTTCGGTACACGTATGCCAAACGTATATTAAACCGATCTCTCTATCTATATTTCGTTGTCGTTGCTCGAGTTGGATTCTCATTTCATTTAATCAAAGATCGTTAATAATTGCATTAATATCCCCGTAGCGGTGTGATGTACAACACGCGCGCGCGCAAGAGCGGTGATACTACGCACGGGATTATGACGCGCGCGAAATCCTAAGACAGGAAGTTACCGAGGAAAGTGGAAGTTGAGGGTTTGCTTTTCTTTTTTTTTTCTTTCTTTTGTGTCATGTATATGGTTGTCGTCGTGACGAAACGACCAGAGGCGGTGATGGATGAGCACCGATGAAAGTCACATTTCGTGCGTGCAATATCGTTTGGAACTTTCATGGGATGTATGACGAATGCAAGCTCGCTGACTGTTTCGGATTGGGAAAAAATGTGAGCGATTTTTTTTTTCGCTGTTTGGGAGAAGTAAGCGATTGGTTTTTATTTTGCCCTTGTGAATGAGTTTCTACTTAGGTCTTGGCGTGAAGCTTGCAACTATAATCTTTTTCTTTGATAAGATGTACTATCGAAAAATGTTTATGATATAGTTATTACAATTAAACGGAGTCGTTAATTATGTCTTTACACAAATGGTATTTACGAGAAAAAAAATCAAATAAATTTAAATTTACGTTTTTCGACAAGATAAAGTTTATTATAAAATGATCAGATACTTTGAGAAGACAAAAATCACAAAATCTTAAATTTTCTGTTAAATATATGGATGTAAAACTTAGATTATTTAATCAGTGATCTTTAATGTTTCTATAGTTTACAGACGTAGAAGAATAGAAATCTAATGATTATAACAAATTTTAATGCAACTAAAGCTTTTTTACACATGGCATTAACGAATTAAAAATTACCAATGTGTCTAACAATTATAACTATATTTCTACTCAATTCACTACAATTACTAAAAATTTCACATATTTGTGAAAAATTATGAAATTGCAACAAATCATTTATATAAAATGATTGTTTCGTGGATATTTTACAAATAAAGATTTTGTAATATCTTCTTGAGACTTGTAAATATTTATTAAACACGAAAAAAGATGTTTGATGAATGGATTACAAAAGTAAAATTGAACATGCAGATTGATTGAAAAGTAAAGCCTGACATTGTTATTGCATTTAGCTTAGTATGAGAATTTTGCGCTTCAATGTAGCCGCTAATTACAATTTATAATAGTGAAAAATCAAGTTTCCGCTGAAAAAAATGCCCATCACTAATGATTTTGATAAATGAAGTGGGCATTGATTTGTGAAGATATAGAGAGGCTTAATTTTTGACCATATTTTTTATGAAAATTGTGTTTTTTTTTCTTTATTCATTGAAAGATAAATGATTTTATCGGAAGTAAAATTGTATTTGTACGCCAAGATTATTCTTATAGTCCTTGACATTAATTTTATTCGCTACATATTAGAGTCTTTATTGCAGTCTATATAGTTCAATAATACAATTTTTTGGAATTTTCATTACAAGTACACTTATTTTTTACAAAAAAAAAAATTTTAATGTCTCATGAATTTTGTTGACATTAATTCAGTACAGAATTTCACTTTTTATTCTTGTAAGAACAATTTGAAAGGAACTTTCAACCCTTATTTGGTAACGAAGGTTTTTTGTAAATGATGTAATTATTTTTACTTAAAAACTTTATATGATAGTTAAAAAATGATAAAAGTGATTGTTACAAAAAAGGGAAAAAGAATTGAAAGCTATTTTTACCGAGAATGTCAGCGCTGAAGTGATACTCGTCAAGAAAGAAACGAGACTTATAGAGGGCATACAATCTTTAATCAAGCATCTATGAATCTTATGCATTTAAAAATATGTAGTTGTCATAGTTACATGTACTTTAACTTGATGTGTACACGTAAATTTATCTAAAGCCTTCTGACTCAAGTTTAGCTGGTCTTATTAAAAACGTGTAGTCTTTCTTTGCTTATCATGGACTTTTTTTATCTTATTTATAATTTAGAGCCAACTATCTTTTAATAAACATATAATTTTTTTATATGTTATTTAGAAGTGCGTTATCAGGATTATATAACTTTTCACTGAATTAATTGCTTAACTCTATTAAATAACAGCTTGATTCCTCAAATCCAGAAAGTATTCACGTTTGAAAAAAAGGAAAAGTGAAAAATTCATTGTTATATTTGCTTTAACAGAAGTATTTTTATATAAAGCTTTAATATTTACAAGACGAATATGAAACGCGATTTAGCATCCCCATCATAATATCAAAACAGCAAAGTTTGTGTGTCGCAGAATATCTATATATATAACTCTAAACTAAATTAATGATTGTTCAAATAGACAGTTATTTTCATCTGGACTAAACTGGTTAGAAAACTTGTCAGTAGGTAGGCAGTGCTGTCTAATGTAAAAACAAATGATTATTAATGACTTGGCACCTGTACATTACTAGACATCTCGACTAGACATCTGAACTGTGCTCTTAAAAAATTATATGTCTGTTTTTCATTACAGATTGTACATATAATCTGAGCATAATACAAATAATATTGCTCAGTAATAATAAAATATTTAAAAATTTCATCGAAAATAAGCATAATGAATTTCAACCTAAAAAATTA
The DNA here is from genome assembly GCA_035047105.1 of Galeopsomyia nigrocyanea. Lineage (NCBI taxonomy): Eukaryota > Metazoa > Arthropoda > Insecta > Hymenoptera > Eulophidae > Galeopsomyia > Galeopsomyia nigrocyanea. The sequence continues at coordinate 14,183,901 of JAWWMK010000008.1, read as the reverse complement.
AGCAGCTTTTTTGAAATATGAAATTTATTAGACTGATTATACTGTTTCAAAAGATATATTTTTTTTGACAGGATTCATTTCACTCTATTTTAACTTAGATTTATTGACAAAAGTCCGAGTTTTATATTCATAATTTTTTACCACTTATCTATCAAATGGGGGCAGCTCTTTCAGGAAAATGCGATTTGTACTCGGAAGTGAACCAAATTATACTCATAACTTTTTTACGTCAAAAAATTATTAAACATCCTGAAGTTTGCCATTAATTGATTTGCGGTAAGACTTAGTTACAAGAAATCTTGTATTCACACCGTGCGTACATTGTCAATTCTTTGTAAAACACGATGAGCTACTGAGTTTCAGTGCTCTTTGCACGTCATTATAGGCCTGTTTCTTTAGAACGTTCTTCCTTCTGAGTCAATGGTAGAAATATAGCTAAAGTGAAAATTTTAAGCCATTTATGGAAACCTGAAAGGAAACGTCAATGTAAACATAGTAAATTAGGTGTGAACAAATGGGTGTATACACAATAAAACTTCGACTAAGTATAGTATGTATTTTTTATACGTTATTTTGAATCATTTTTAATCATCAGTTTACATTTAGATATACATGCATCGATTGAAATAAGCTATATGAATATTTCGTCAAATATATAATGCTTTTCCAAACTTCCAATGTTACATAGAACTAGTGATTTTGTTATTAGTTGTTACGAAATTTTTTTTAATTTCTGTTATAATCTTGATCACAATCATACCTAAGGTATGTGTGCCAGAGCTGGTACACATACCTTGTGTGCTAGCTCTGCTTGGAAATTAAAACTTTTCAACCATTTCAAAATCTTTGCAATAACATTAAATAATGGTTATCAATTTTCATTTTGACATCCAATCTTTTGTTTAACTATACTCTGCTAAAAGATGATATAAGTTGAAACAAAAACAGTTGTAGAAACATTTAAAAAATGGAGCTTGCTGTTTGGGTAGCTGTTTCTGAGCAATTTTTTTTACATTGTTGAATAATTTTTTAACAACTGGTAACATCGATCAGTTTAATTACCTGAAAATAACAAATGTAGAAACTTTTTGTCTCGCGCGACATTTTATGGCGGACAGGGAAAGTATAAGATTGAAATCCAGTCGCATGTGCTTAATGCTTAATTGTATCCTGATCATACATACATAATATTTCATTAACGCTATGGTATTCTTGAACTACTGACGTCAACTTTCTGATTCCAAATAAATATTGAAGTTATTTTCAATATTTCTAAATACAAATGTATATACCTTAATGATACATTCCATTAATGATGATATCATGAATATGCTATAAAAATTCACCGACTAACTGTCGATTACTCATATACTCTAATACAATTCACAACATTTACATAATATATTGCTTTAGATTTTATTTATATATTATTGTTGCTTTGGTCCTTGTGTTTATAATCGTGTCAGTGTCTTGTTCTTTAAGCGTAATGTTATAATTTGTGTATATCTTATATTCTATACATCATTGATGCACTAAATGCGAACATGTACTTTCTTAGTGTTTTATTCGCTTCGTACGTCGAATTCTTTGCCATTGATAAATAGTTGAATAAATTTAAATATATAATTTTCATATAAAAATTTATATTTTTTGCTGTATTTCAAAGCTGTATTCAAAAATGAATCTGAACTCTACGTACGTTTATGTATGAACTGTTAATTTAATCTATTAATAATTATTTTCATATACTCGTTGTTATTGTCGTTGGATTTTCAAAGACTAATTATACGAAAATAATCATCATAATTTAATTTTGTACTTCTTGGTTCATGTAAATAATCGAATATTGAAAATTATGAATAAAGACGTCCAGTCAATTGCTTTTGTTTTAGTTAAACATTATAAAATACATACAGCTCAAAAAGCAAGTATAACATCAAGTCGTGATATTGCAATAGTCTAACATGCAAGCCAACACATTATTACTTTGTTTGTGCTCTTGTATAGATATATTTCTTCAAAGCTGATTAAAAACTGTTGAATATTTGTTTATACTTTCATTGTTTATTACATACTTGATATGAGTAAAGTGTACATAAATTGTATAAAAATCTTTCATTTAAATAATGGGAAATTAATCAAAGTAAAAATGAAATAATATTTCAAAATACCATAAAAACAAGTGGGCTTCATTAAACAATAAATAAAAGTAATTGGAATAAATGAAAAAAAATTTTTATTGAAAAATAAAGTTGAATAATAAATATAATTAATTACATTCTTCAATTCCTGCGCACTTACCATAACGCCTAAAATATACGTATGTATATAGAAGTCATACATGTATAAGCATTCGAGTGTCAGTTGAAGTTTAATTAAGTAAGCGTGAACAATCTATGGTAAATATTATTATCTTTCAGTCTTTTGGCAGTACATTAATAGAAAATAAATTGCTTTCATGTGTTTTCATATTATAGAAAGTGTTGTTGTTTTATCAATTTTTTTTAAATCTTAAAATACATTATATCAATGCTACTTTAAAATTAATTATTGTGAAATTTGGTTGCCGAGGATAAAATTACAGTACCGTTTACATAGTGTAATTCAAATATCTATGCTAAAAAGATTCAAGAATATATAAAACTAAATTTTTTTGCATCTTCATATGGCACTCCAAAGTGTCTTTAAATTTTATCCCATAGCTTTGATTAATTCTACCTGTATTTTAAAATATATATAACTCATCTTTTATTGAATATTACATTCGACGTACGAAGATTTTTCTCACGTGATATGCAAAATAACAATATGGATTCTAAATCTATTCAAAATTATTCCCAATACAATGAGTCAATGTGTTTTTATTTTTGCATGAGGCACATGAAAGTTTGATCTAAGAATTTTCATCATTGCCGTTTTACATTATAAATAAACTGTATATCAATGAAAGAAATATTTAAAAGATAAAACATCATTAGTACTTCATAGCATTAAATTATATACATACATGTCAATAATTATGAGAAATAAATCTCTTTATAAATAACTTAAAAATGAAGTGACGTTGTATTAAGAAAATAATAATATTTTAGCATTGTTGTTTGCTTGCAAAGTAATCTGACTGACACTTCCAAACAAAACCATTTATCAGTCCATTTGATCAATAAAATTATTCTGTGCACAAATATTTTTCCCATCTTTTTGTAAGTATATACTTTTTTACTCATTGGTGTAATCTCTATAATTATCACTACAAACAAACATAAACTTTAACGAAAATTGAAAGTGTCAGCGCAAAATTGAAACTATGTGTTCATTTCTTTTCTCGCCATAAGCACATAAATGAAAAATGATCGAGCGATTACTTTAAAAAAATTCATTTGCATCGAATACTTAGTCGTTAAGTTCAGCTCAATAAAGTTGATATTTCATTAATGTCATCAAGTAGTATGTTAAACAAAAAAAAAACGGAACTTCTCATTATGTGCACATACAATCATAATTCAAAGATTGACATTTCACTCCTCCTTTTTTGGTCACGTGAATGACTTAATCAAATACAAACCAAGTATTAACCTTCTATAAGGTTACGTGAATTTATTTTCCACGCGCCGGTTCCGATGCATCTCTTTTTGTTTTATTTAGTTGCATTTGAAATAAGGAGAAAACGAAAAATTTTCAATGTGAATAGAATTATGAGCTCAGAACAGAATATTGTTACTTATACGTAACTTTTTACATACTTGACCGAAATTTAGCATTTAAGCAATTAATTTGCATTTTTAAATTCATAATCTTGTTTAATATATTATCAACTTGTAATCTTCTCCAACACTCACATATAATAGTATCTAAAGGTCATAGCCATAATTTCAATCGCAATAGCTACAATTTTTCAAACCACAAAGGAATAAACAATAGGTTTCAGAAAATTTTGAAGTACAGACGATTTCAATATAGATCATTTAAAAAATTTTATTATAAATTTTAATATTTCAAGACTCATTGAGCTTGATGATTTTATTTAAATACTTATAAAAATAGAACACACCTTTCAATTCAAATGTTCGCATCGCGCAAAAGTTATAAAATACGAATAATATCTTTTCAATTACAAATCACTTTTTGTAATCACTATAGCAGATCTTTTCATTGTGATACATTGGTATTTGGTACACAACAATATGCATGTAAACGCAGGTATGATGTTAGAAAAAATTACGTTTTGATTCTTCCCTTAAAGAAGAAATAAGAAAGTAGGTACATTTCAACACGTACAGCCTTTTAATATCAATAGAATCGCTTATGCAGCTTTTAAAACAATCTGGCAGCATCGTGCGTATTAAAAAATTATTTTAAAAAAATGACAAGACGAGAGAATAATGTTCGATGTAAAAAAGAATGAATTTACGAAAATAAAGTGCAAAAAAAATGTTTTTTTCCCAACAGCTAGGCATTCTCTTTAGTGTAAAGCTTGTAAGATATGTAGAGAAATATGCGTGTCATAGAATAAATACTATAATATTCGATTCAGCGTAAATTTCGAGTATAATATCTAAATATTCATTTAGCAATTTGCATGAACGTATTGTCTGAGAAACAACCAACAGTGTAACAGACATTCAAACTGTACATATAAGTATTGTCGATTCGATAACGTGAAAGTTCATCTTGAAACAACAAGATCAGAGTAAGTTACATAGGCACTAATTAGAAGAGCAAAGCATTCTATACACGAACGACATTCAGCGTGCAGATGAAAGTCTTTCAAATGTCAACTATACATTCTGAGAAAAAAAAATCTTCGAATAAGCTTTTACAATAATAATTTACATCCTCGAGACGATTATATTCTAAGGAAAATTTCTTTCTTATACGCGTCATTCCGCGAAAAAAGAAAAGAAAATAACAACATCGACCAGAAGTTGCATTGTAGATCGAAATTCTACGTATAAATAACTCCATGCAAATTTCTAAGATAAATACATTTTCGAGCGATGAGCGTGACAACAATGGAACAAACGCAATGTTGGACGTGTGTGTCTGTGAGGTGTTGATTTAGTAACCAGCGGGACTTCCAACGGTTGAGACAGGCTTAGAAGAGGGTCGCTGGCCCTGGGGATAGTCGCCGCTCTTCCAGGCTTTGAACTTGACCCACGTGTCGAAGCCGTACACGCACATCGCGAGGAAACCGAAGAACTGAAAGCACATAAAGGGGGGAAAACGCCTCTTGTTAGATTTCTGTTTCTTTAATTTTTTTTGTTTGTGCTGACTGGCTAGGGGATTTCAGTGCGGTTCTTTTTATTGGATTTGGTGTAGGGGCAAAGGATTGCGATCCGTCTGGGTAATGAATAAGTTTGATAAGGAAGTTAGCATTCAGAAATTTCTTTCGTTCTCATGAAGAATCTTCATTTGTTCTTGAATCCATGAAAAACTCATAGATAATTTAAGAAAAAAAAGTTGAAAAATCATCTATTTGTTAATGATCTACATTCTACATCGATTTAAAATTGAAACTTACCGCTGCAACGCCTAATGCTTCGCTCGTGCTTGTAAGGGCTGCGATGAGTGAAGCAGCCAATAGGTAGCAAGCAGTCATTATAGCGCAGTAAATGAATTCCTAGAAAGAATGCATCTATTTAAAGCAATGATCATTCAACTAAATGTAAAATTCTACTTAATTGCAAGCTCGATTCTTTTTTTTTTCTACAATGCATTATATTTTTAACGCTATTCAAGTAATATGTAAACTTTGATTAAAAAAATATCTCATTGTACTTCATTAAAAATAAAGAAAAATAAACAAATTGTGCTTTGCAAGAAAGGATTCGGATATAATAAATTTTCTCTTTCATCAACTAATCTATTAACAAAAGAAAAACTTACAATTTTCAGCCAAGGGATTTTCTGGAATTTCTCAACAACGTGGAACAAATAGAAGGCGAGCAGTATGCCAGTTGCCCAGAATCCGGTCATCGACACGGTATTGTACCACCCGCAACGGCTGTGATGGCTTATGTGAGATGTCTGTATGCAGATGAAGCCCACGATATTCAGTACCTGTCGAGCGCAAAATGGAAATTGAACGTTAGACATTTGGTGTACCACATTTATCGTCGCCCTCGAGGGAGTTGTGACGACTTTTCGCCTCGAAACGACCAATTCCAACTTCGACGACGTTGTTTTTTTAGTATGTATATGTATAGTCATGAAATTAACTAAAATTTATTATTTTTAATTAAATTTAGTGTTGTAAGTTGAGATAAGTTGAACATATAGCCCTAAAGACTTTTAATTTTAATTCTGGTAAAATTTTATCTTGTGAAAAATATCTACGAAATATATAGTCACGAAATCAATTAGAGTTGCTTTTTTTTAATTAAATTAAGTAAATTTTAAGTTGGTGCAAGTTGAACAGCTACAAAAAGCTTTGATTTTAATACTAGTAAAATTTTATCTTGTAAAAAGTATCGTTTCATTCTACGACATTAAATTGTAACACAAAAATTTTTAATCATAGTTTTCCTTTTCACAAATCCGTCTACAAAAAAAGCATCTTAAGAAGGAAAGCCATCGAAGCAGGCCCAACTCGAATAACGCACGCGCTCCAGATATGAAAATTCATGCGAGAGATGAAAATAAATTAGGCAAATTAGGTCGGTCGCTTATATACAAAACTTCATCCTCAGCTAATTGCATCGTCATCGACCACAAAGACAAAGACATTTTTTTACACACGGAATCATACGTTTGATTATTATTTCATCGTCAGTTGTGTGTGTGTGTGTGTGTGTGTGTGTATGTGTGTGTATACTAACCATCTGGGCAACTTTGAGCATGCCAGGAACGGCTCGTACGTAGGATGGGTCGAAGTATATTGACACGGTGCCTGGCGTTTGACCATCGACCGACGTCGCTGTGTTCACTTGACCTGGGAATGCCTGCATCTTTGCTGTAATAATTCGATCGATAATAACGTTTTAATGAAGCTTTGTTTTCTTGGATAAATTATAATTAATAAGATTAATTTGCTTCGGCGGAAATGAAATTTGGCATTATTGGCGGTTGGGAAGGACTGTTGAATTATGTTTACTATTGACGTATTATTCAACTCATCAAGAGAATCAGTAACTTTACTCGTTGAGTCAAGCACTGATGATTGATTAAATAATAGAGTGGCGATAACTTTGACCATCACACCCCAGAAGCCGACAAGAAGCTTCTCGAAATATCGGGGAAGTCCCAATAGATATCAAAGAGAGGCAATTGATAAGAATCAAACTATCGACCGAAAAGTACTTTGATCCTATCGCAAAGCTCGGCGTCAAAGAATCATTCTTATGTCCATTTCGTAAATTACATAGTATTTTCTCGCTAACTCGCCGTTTTTACTTTGGGAAAAAAAAAGCGGAAAAGGGGGTAATAAGTGCACGTCGTCAATGTGAAAACTCGATAAAGCGCGGCAAACTTATCGCAAAGGCGGCCAACTTTTCTTCAGCGAGCGCGCGCAGCTTCTTCCAATCCTGATATTACCTCGGCTTTGAGAGCAAAATCTCGCGCTCCGTTTGGGGTGAAATCTTGGGGTTTTTGATATATAACGACTGCCGTTCTCTCTTGACTTTGGCGCGAGATCTTTATATGTTCTATATAGAGGCTTCGTGAGAAATTACTCTACTTTGAGATGAGTTGGTGGTTTGAAACTTGAATTTATGAATATAAATGAATTATTATAATTTTTGTATAGACACTCTTGAGCATCGAGATGCATATGGTGCTACGTATTTTCCAACGAAAAAACCGAAAAAAAAACAATATTACACTCGACAACGTGATTATTTGCATTTCGTTTCAACTAGCAGCGAATTTGATTGACTTCTACTTCTAGCACTGACGTGAGTAATCAAATTGTAATCTAATCAGTTAAAAACTCGAGAATATGATTCATATAGATTTGCGGTTTTCATATTATCTATCTGAGCAATTTTATAAAAAAAGTTTAACAATTCGGCACCGTTTTTTCGAATGTTTAAACTGCGTGCACTCTCAATTTTAGGGGCACGAAATTATACGGGGCATCATCAGATTCGTAATGCTCTTGCCCATCCTCTCCGTAAATGTGACACCCCCTTTTTTTTGCCTGTGACGGTGTTAAAATCATGCGGAAACTCAGACATCGATAAAAACAAAAATCTGCGTTTTTGTGGTTTTTTGGAATTCAATGAAAAATGACAATCAATAGCGTTAATCTGACTTCAGAATCGAATTGTACGGCTGAAAATACATCAAAAACCATATTTTGCTTTTTTTCGACTCGAAATTCCGACCCATGTAGGGCTTAGAAAACACGCAGTTTTCATGAAATGTGTCAAATGTGCATAGTTTTCAGTTTTTATGCATTGTTGCACTTTAAAAAGCTCTATAATGTCCGGAATTACGAGTAGAAAAAAAAACAAAGTACGGTTTTTCGATGTATTTTGAGCCGTAGATTTTGATTTTGCAGTCGGATTAACGCTATCATATTTTGACGTTTTCTGTGAAATTTAAAAAAAAAAACATGGATAATTATGTTCTTTTTTTTTAGTATTTTTAGAGCTTCTATTGAACGAAAAAAGTTTGTCACAAGCATTGTGGGCCCAAGATTCTTTCGATTCTATACGTCAAGTACGATGTAAAAATGGTTCGAGCAAGAGCGTACACTCAATTTAAAAAAACTATTGCCAAACAGTGCTGAATTGATAATCTTTTTTTTTATGGAATTGCTCATACGTAGAACGAAAAAGAGCGATTCATGGAATCTAATGAAAAAGTCTATAGAAAGAATGCAATGAATTCGAAAAAAAATTTCCATCGAATGCAAAAATCCTAATTTCACGATATAATATACGCGCGAAAAGTAAGAATACGTGAGCGAGAGCTTCAAGTATACGTATAGTCGCGACGAACTTTATTGTGCTTTTCTCTCTCGGGTCTGCGAGCTTTTGCCTCATCGCCCGGCAAGTGGATAAAGGGATCCCTCGAGACGCGAGTAGCGCGCGTGAGAGCGTCGTCATGCTCGAGTGCACTTTTAGCACTGTTGTTCTAATGGCTTTTGCATGCGACGCTTTAATCGCTTCTCAACTAAATTGTTCTTTGAAGAAACGCGAGATAACGCTTTTCGAATGCTAAATCGAATATCACTGACCATTCAAATATTTTTTAGCGGGCTTTCTACAATTTTGTACAAATCATATAAAAACGGAAGTAGATCTTTTAATAATTTTGCGGTAATCTTTTGGGATAGGCGTTTGGCAGTGACACAACGACATCATTATCTTATTTGCATTTACACTCATCAATTGAAGCACGCTAACTCACATACCGAATGATTACAGAATTAATTGTTCTTGTCGATGTGTGTCGACAGTTATAATTACATTGAATCTGATTTTTAAACTCTGCGCAAAATAAAAACTTATGTCTGTAAAGAATGTTCGGGAAATGTTTATTATGAAGCATTATTTTTTTTAACATCTACCAATTGTAAGGTCACAAAATTAACGACATCCATGATAATAAAAAGGAAAGTAAATTTTCACACTAAACGAGACAATCGACATGCATCGACGAAAGTCGAATTTGTCACGCATTCCGTCAAAAATAGAATTCCCGATAGATAAGATCGTCTCGATAATCGTTATGAAGAAGTACTATCTCGAAAATTCACTCTCTCTCGCGCGCGCGCTTTATTATTAAAGCTTCCTTCTTCCGTTTGACCGAGATGAGCGCTCATATGAAATGCAAACTTGCGCGCTGGTATTTCAAGCACCATCTGCGACGACTGATGACACTTTAAAGTGTGACGCTACTAAAAACTGTCATCTTTTATAATCAGCTTGGGACTATTTTTAGCGCGAGCATGTATTCTAAAGTGACAAAAATCATGTTTTTTTTTCTTTACAATACGTCACATATTATTCGAATTGTTATCTTATATCCGGTGCTTCTGCTTTTTTTTTTTTTTTTGTCAATGATTCATTGCAGTCTGTCGGCCGTGTTCTATTAACATTAGAAAAATTCGTTGTACAGCGTAATTACTTGACTTTTATGATTTTCAATACGTGTAAGGAAAAAGAATATGAAACACGAGCGAAATAAACTGTATAAAGCAAATGAACTTAACATTCGAAGATCGATACAAATACTAATGCCAAGTGTAAATTGTTCGATAGAACTACAAAATAAGTATTAAATTGACTTGTGTGCAATATTGATTTTGTAAAGCGTGAATGGTGAATGCAATATATAGACATAATAAAATCTTTTCTTACAGTCGACACTATTTGGAGTTCAACGTAAACACCTCTATTTACAATATTTCACGTCAAAATTACCAGCAATATTTTAATTAAATTGAAAGCTCCTTTTTCAACTACTCGCGTATCATTAAACTACGACAATAAATTTCATTTTCTCAATAACAAGTCATCGCGCTCGCTGTGCTCCAAAAATCAAACGAGCCGATAAAAATCCCAAATCGAAACGATATATACATTAAAAAAAGTAACCAACGCACACACAGACGAACATGCACAGTAGAGTAATCAAAGCCTCTAGGTACCACCCACAGTACGCCTACTTGCAATCGCGTAATCGCGGCGAACGAACGAAAGCGAAAAAAAAAAAAGATCGACGTGTGTATAAAGCCAAGACGTCCTTGGCGCTACTTCCCCCAGGGTCCCTTAGTTGCATCGATCCAGGGGTCTCTCTCTCTCTCTCTCTCTCTCTCTTTCTCTCCCCATCGTACAACTTATATAGGTATACATACTGCGGGACGATCCTCCGTTTTTAACGGTTTTCATACAATTTCTTTGTCGCAAAGGGTGCGACCCACATTGTATATACGTATTATCTCGATTTCAGGACTCACTAAGCTAAGAGGCGTTCCGGAATAATCAATGTAAATACAGCACGACACGTAAATACACTATATATACATTCAAAACAACAATTCGCGCGACGATGAAAATAGAAACGCAAAGAGCGAGAAAGAGAGAGAGAGAGAGGGGGGAATTGTTGCACCGTGAGGTAACCGCATATGAATGAAGTCAAAGCAGTAAAATAAAAATATGTGTATATATATGTATTTCGAAAATGGCTCTCACCTGTTGTTGTGCTTTGATACGCTTGTCTCGATCGTGTACACCGCAGGTTTCACCTTTCGTGAGAGAGAGAGAGAGGAAAAACGAACGTGGCGTATACGAATACTTTCGCACTTTTCTCCTGTGAGCGTTCTGCCGCGTCGCCAAAATATATACTAACTTATTTCACTCTCTCGGCAGCGGCACGCGAGAAACGCTAAGCACACTAGGGGCAGACACGGCAGCACCACACTACAGAGTATACAGACTATCCTATATGGGTGTGTGTGCCGAGGAGATGCGCGGCATCGGCGGCTAGTTGCTTGTTGCGCTCGATCTTTCTGTCTTTCTCTTTCTCGCTCGCTTGCTTCCGCATTCTCTTTGAACAGCACGAACGAGTAAAGAGTCAGTGGCGGCGAGTGAGCGCAGCTGCAACAACTGGTCAAAAAGGCACCGGTATTCACTACCAGCGACATCTGCTGCTGGAAAGCTTCAATTACGTTCGATTTTTTGGCGGGAAAATTGTGAAGTGGTATATGTATTCACTAATGGTAAGAAAGATGCTAAAGCGAAGGATTACGAATATACTTGGGATTTTAAAAGTTCGCGCGCTCCAAAAGCTCAAATCTGTAACTGCGACGTAAAGCTTTAAAACTGTTTTCGTAATTTAGTATTTATACTGAAGATTACTGAAAGCTCGAACAAAAAGTTGAATAAAATAGAGCCTTCGGCTGAGTAATGTGCCGGTTCGAGCTGTCTTTACGTACATACGTAATTATTTTATACATAATAACTTCATATCATTTGCTTTATGATACTTATACGTGAATCAAAATTGAAGTAGTGAAATCTGTCGGAAGATTGAAGATATGACCATTTTTAAGAACGAATCTTCAATTAATTGTAAATATAATATCATAAGTTTTTCAAACTGAATTTACCGATCGACAGGAATTATTAAACAGGAATTAATAAATTTGACGTCCAGTATATAACTCTACTCACCAATTCTTTGTCGCGATACAAGATCAACTGTACTGGCAATGAGAGCAGCGAAAATGGAAATAACGTAAAATAACGTCAAAAATTCTCTTCTTGGACGTGAATGTGCGGCAGCGACATGAAATGACATGGCGCTTATTTGAAATTCCATCCTGACTTCCCGCCTCGAAATTACGACATTCCAAACATCGTTGCTGTATTTGAACGAATATAAAAGCTTCGAATCTTTTCATTCTCTCTCTTTTTTTGCTCCGTTTGTTTCTAACGGAAAGTGGGTTCTTTCGATTTATGAAGACTTACTTTTTTTTGTTCGAAAAATATTGTCAATTATGCTTTGGCTACAACCCAATCCTAAAATAGAATAATATTTAAAATAATATAAAAGCTCCGTGTTATACACGTTACAGTGCATTTAAAAACGTGGAGTATACTTGCAAAGCACGCGGTAATTGGCTGGGTAATTGTTTGTAAGACACTGCTTGAAATGGTAGAAATCTACTTCGCCAGCTGCAGCAATATCGGAAGCAGGCAACGTTATGACTAACGCCATCAAGTTCACGATACTTCCTTGTATTACAGGAACGCTTTGTTGTAATTGATTTTTGCCATTTTTGCCCGCTGTGATAATCGAATGTAATCGCTTGCTAGTTCCCTGAAAAATCCAGATCAATGTTATATATTCGAAGGAATGAAAATTAAGGTAAGTGTACCTAATACCGCCACTTGCTGGTACTCAAATGTACGCTTGCTACAGCGGTACGGCGCAGTGACATTATATT
>JAWWMK010000008.1:14140109-14170690 GCA_035047105.1 Galeopsomyia nigrocyanea | reverse complement strand
GGGGACACGTGTCTTTTTTGACACAAAACAACACGTGTCCCGTTGGTCAAAAAACACGTGTTTTTTTTTCAACCGGGTAATCGTCATAGGTACGGATTGGATACTCAGTCGTCACCCGCTTACGAATTCGTATTTATATTCCAATCGTTATCGCTGGTTATCGGCTGCCCCGCGGTCGTAGGACTCGATCTCTCTGTGATGCTCGTTTTGATGCACGTCGCCGCACAATTTCGCCTCATCAGTTTTCGATTGAAACTCATTGGACGAAAAATTTCGAAGAATCACGAGTTCACAAGTAGCTTACTGCGCGAGTTGACGGAGGAGATTAAATCGTGCGTAATACACCATCAGAGAGTGCTCAGGTATACTTTTATAATCAACTCGTGATACGGTTTACCGCGAATTTAAAAAAAAACGAGACGATTTATAATAATGTCGTTCACCTGTGAGAAAATATCGAAAGAGCTACCTAAATAGACCCAATGGGGAACTATTTTCGCTCATACGGGCATAACTTATAATCTTATAATGAGAGTATTTCTATGAAAATTGATTATCCTCGTGTAGCAAAAGGAAAGAGTTTTGGAAATTTAATATTTAATATTAAATCTTCTCTGCCTAAGAGATTTCTCTTGGTTTTAGTGTAATTCTTGCAAAGTAAACGAAAGCCATATGGCAAATGAATTGTTGCATAATCTCCTGTACAGTGTGTTCCGGTTTGTGGAGGGGCTTCTAGGACCTCTCAACTTTTTTCAATTTTTCGCGGCAGCACTGGAAATCGGCTTTGTCGGCTGGGCACTCGTCGAAGACGAAGACGAACTTGCGAAAAATGTAAAATTTTCATTATTGCTAGCGGTGGTGACGTTGCAATTGATGTTCAGCTGCTGGACCGGTGAAATAATTATTCGCGAGAGCGAAGAAGTTAGCCGTGTAGTTTCACGCGACGTACCGTGGTTCAATTTGCCCGCTCCCATGCAGCGCGATTTGAAATTCATCATCAACATGTCGCAAAAACAATGCCAAGTCACCGCTCTCGGTTTACAAATAATGTCGCTGAAGAAAATGTCCGAGGTTTGTTATGGGATACAAATGTGCCTTATCTTCACTCTTTTTTCGATCTTCATTCGATCGGTTGATTAGAAAGACAAATATTTATAATCTATCCTTTTGTTTTTTCAGGTATTCAAAACGTCGCTTTCCTATATGGCGCTACTAAGAAGTGTACAGAATTAGCATGACGAGTCTGCTAAATTATATGAATGAAATAAATTTGTATAGTTTGTCATTTGGACTTTTGTGTTGACTTTTTCACGATGAAAATACGCTCTAGATTGGAGTGGCTGGACTGACTGAGAAACTAAATTTCCAACAGATTCAGTGAAGCCCACAGTTTAGGCCACTGATGAACCTTTAGTCATACGGATTATTGTCGTTTCAACGCATATACGTCAACACCAAAAGCCATGTCTGCGGACAGCGAATTGAAGAAAATTAACGAAGAAAAAAATGTGCAGACGATAATCAAATTACAAGTGACTGCTTGCATGAATCAGAATGGAAACGAAAATTCACTAATCAAATAATTGTGAAGATTGTACAAATGGCAAAAGACAACATATCTGACGCGTTTTGCATATATATTTGTGAAAAAATGTATTTTCGTAAGTTTATATACGGGTTCAAGTTGATATATGTAGAGACGCGCTCACATTGGTGGTTGTAATCGTTAAACACTAAAATAAATTTGATGTCATGCATTCTACAATTCCAATATCAATGAAGAGATATATCAGTTTATTCGACCAAACCTTTACCTATATCTCACTCTGATGAAAATGTGGCTTCTTCGATCAAAGACTGCGGTACAATGACATGATTATTATCTGCATATAGTCACGATAATTTCGTAATTCATTGCATCGTGTTATAAGTGGAATTGTATGAATGCAATACGTGGTAAGTTGTTGTTGTTTTTTTTTTTTTTGATAAATTATTATGTCCTTCTTATTATTCAATAAATTTGATAAATAACAGTATGATCAAACCATGTGTACATGCGAGACACCTGCAAGTGCCTCGATATTTATATAATATCTACGTTGATTTTTAACGCTTGGTTAACATCAGACGATAGAAATATTATTTAACCTGTTGTTCAGCCCTTGATAATCGCAAAGCATCGCTCGCCCTGAAAACATATATTCGAAGTATATTTCTTCCCTGTGAAAACACATTTTTGAATCTTATAAAAAAAAATATATCCACCAAAATTTGCATCTTGTAAAACTTTACGAGAATCATCGTCACTCGGGCATAATTTAATCCATATCAACCGGTAACAAACGAAAAGAGAGAGAGAGAGAGAGAAGAGAGATAGACGACAATTCTTCGAGTGTCTCGCAAGTAAAAGAGAGACAGATTATATTTACGAGAACGAGGAGAGTCTTTTAGTGGCAGGAGTCCAGCCGCAGTAGCGGTGCGTTGCCACCCGAAAATAGCATTATTCTTGGGGCAACTCTCTCTCTCTTTCTTTCTCTAAGCGCTTTCTCAGTCAGTCGGCCGACGAAGACGAGACTCTTTCCAGTGTTAGTTTTCTTCCTCTGTCTGCTTGCCTCCGCGTGTGAGCCATGAGCGTGAGTACAACCAAATTTTACATTTTTGCCCTTCTTTCGTTGCTTCTTCGAGTGTTATTTTTAAGTGTCTATAACAAGTGAGCGCGCGAAATACGTGAAAGGGAAATGGAGCTTTTGTTCGAGATTGAGTTGTTACTCTCGGCGACAGAGGGAAAGTGTTCCAATCAAGTGGTTATATACTCAGTGATTATTATTTCTTACGGGTCTGTCGACTTCACGTTGAAAAGGATTTCTTTTTATTAATGATCTATTACTAATCGTAAAATGGGACGATATCCTTTTATAACGTATGAAAAATTATTTCGTTTTTTTTGTATTTTTTTTTTCTCGCAAAACATTCGCGTGAAACATTCAGATCTACAACTCTTTTCTTAGATATAAGCTATTTTCGTATTTACTTTAGATTTTTTCAATCCTATATCCGACTGAATTGCTCTTGGCAGCGCGCGGACGAGACAGAGACAGTTTTATTAGACGCGGAAACGGTATACTTCTTTCCTTTTTTTTTTTATTTGCATTTTCGCGAATCATTGGTAAGCAAAATTTAACGATAATCATTCAACTACTATCGTCGATCGCTACTTACGCTCACTCTCAGCCAGACTTTCTCGGTAGTATTTATAGGTAATTCTTTACTCGATCTCGTTTTATTTCACCTATCACCAAAAAAAAAAAAAAAAAAAAAACACGAGGACGACAGATCTACCTTCAAAGACAAAACACACACACACACATACGCACAGAGCATCATTATCAATGTCAGGCATAGGAGATATGCGAAGCCTGCGTGGCTTGCAAACTTATTTTCCCGTTAAAAATAAAGTTGCTCTACCCTACTAAGCCAAATAAAATAGAACGAACGTCTTTACTTGGCAATGGCCAAGCCGCCTATCTCTCTCTCTCACTCTCGCTCTTTTAGCCTCGTGGCGACGAAATAATTCGTTAAATTGAAAAAATAAAAAAAATTAATATATCGTTGAATTAGTATCCATAAAAAAAAATTACCCTCCGCTTTCAACGATTGTTTTATATCCCAATTATTCGCAATATACACGGTCCTATTATTCGACGTGTCACGTACACGATAAACTCGCGAGTCGTTTTCACGCGCGCATAGAGGCGATAAATCACGCAAGTGGTATGTGTGTGTGTGATGTGTGTTTAAAGTTTGTCTTGAGAGGTCGTAGTCTGCGCGGTGAAAACCGTGTCGACGACAATTGGGCTGTGCGACGACACATTCTAATCCCTCGGTCTCTCTCTCAAAAGATTTTCGTTCTCGTTATATACAATTTCGTTATCCTCCAATTTTCGCGCAGATTGTATGTTGAATTTCCTCGCTCAACGGTTTTGTTATTGGCCAAATGCGTTTGTACGCGCACGTCGAAGACGCAGCTTTGATTTATATCTCGGAAATAAAATCGGCGTCGATCGACAGACAGAATTAACAATCAAACCTATACTTGCGATAATTATCTTTAAAAAAATTTATTATGCAGAAAAAAAATAACGTAAAATAAGGAAGAGGAAGAGAGAGAGATACGAGATCACTAGGCTACTCGGTAGCAACCCACACACTCTATTTTCGTTTCGAGGCTCGCACGACATCATAGAGCGCAAGAAAACTCAAAAGGCAAGTTACAAACTCTTCCCGCGACTGTGTGTATATACATATACGCGAGTATAGGTGTCATCATCATCATCATCATCTGTACGGGTTCGATGAGCTTTCGTTGCGGCGCGGCAAAAATGACGCGACGGCGGCTTATACATCTCTCTGACACGGATATAAACATCGCGCACAGTCGACGTTTGAGGTGAACGCCTCAAAGAGGCACGATTTTTTTTTATGTTTCTTTGAGTGCGGCGCTTTAAAGAACGCGTGGGTGAAATTGTCGAGTTTTTAGAATTTTTTTTTTTTGACGTGTGATGTGTTACTTTTTTTTTGCATTTTGTGGTTTTCGTGAAGGATATATTAGTGGGTAAGCGCGAAAATTCACGGCGGACATAATATTCAAAACGTAATGCGCTTGTTGTACTTTCTGGTTTACAAACAAATGTAAAAACAGCTTTCAAAACGCAATCTCCCGATCGTCCGTAAAAACAATCGAAGAAAATTTAGTACACAAGCTTCACCCATTCAAAGCTTCGTTAAACCCAGAAGTGACGCGTGTGCAATATATATACACAGGTATAATAAAACGCAAAAATAACATAAAGCGAAAAATTTGTTGTGTTTTGGTGGACAGAATCCCGGAGCCGCAGACAGATGGCGGCCGATGGCCATTTCCAATCCGTCGACCCGACTTAGGATGGCCCGTTCCATGCCTCACTGGGTCTTGGTAAGAATATATTTTTGTTTCGATAGACACATACGCGCTCGCTTTACAACGTATAGCCGCACTAGCAACTATTAATAATCGACGTCGTTAGGCGTCGTGCGAGCTTGCATTATGCGCTTTTAGCGTTGGTCTAATTTTGCCAGCCAGCGACGCGGCATTACCGCATGCACCGGGAATGCAATTGAGAGAAAGATGTTGCGCCGGTCGTTCGAACGTTTCTGCTTTTTTTTTTCTTTCTTTGTGTCTTTTTGTACTCTTAAATCGAGGATTTGAATGAATTATATTGAATTTTGCAAATAGAGTTGTTACCTCGATAAAATGTCTGAAAATCACGACCTATAGAGACAATTTATTATTAGTAAAACCAAACTATAAATTAGATCACAGTTTGAAAATTATTTGTATGTGTTTGAAAATACTCAGCAGGCACAACAGGAAGACGAGAAGAAGCAGTCGGGTCCACCACCATTACCAAAATTACCACCACCATCCCTGTCAGGAGACTGCGGCGATCCAGACTACGAAGTCATCGAATTTCCACCCTCGAATTCGAGTAAACCCTCTCCCGTCAATCACAACAACAGCAATAATCACGCGAAACCTCCAGTTTCTTCAACAGGTGTGTATCAACCAATTTTTTTTTTTTATAAACATCGACATTTAACTGAATTGATCCCAATTTTCAATCAGGAAACATGACAAACGGCCACACAAAGCCCCGCGCAAAATGCGCATTATGCGGCATCGAACGAGTGACGATACGTTGCGACAATTGCGTGGACGTCTATTGCGACAGTTGCGACGAGGCGAATCACAAACATCCGAAACGACGTAGTCATACGCGTCGGCGTATACAGCCGATTCTCGTGGAAAATGGTGCATCGTCGAGACAAGTGAAACCGCCGTTACCGCCGAAAGGCGACAATGGTGGTCCGCCACCTGTACCACCGCCCCGAAGAAATCGTAGGGGTAATCAGGTAGGATGTGGTATAATGTGACGACGACGTTGTTCAGTACAAATATTCGTATGACGATTGCACTATGAATGTTCTTTTTTTTTGCTGTATCTTGTACGTGATTTTGGCTGATTTTAAATTAGAGTATTATTATACTCGTTGCCGACGAGCTGCGTTTTGCTATTAATCTACTTTCGAGTCCTAAATCGAGAATATTCATCGTAACGAATTTCTGGAATATCAGTTGTGTGGAGTTTAGAGAACGCTGCGTAAATGTTTGACTTTCACATGGTGAAAAATGATAATTCTCTTTGTGGAAAATTGGAAGTAGGTTATTATAGCTACGAAAATTCTTTCGATCGGCTTAATGATGTTTCATAGTGCAATTCATCTACTATGGCTTTTCTTAATAATTTTTCACTCGTTGCATTTCTTACGTATCCTATTTTAACGCAAAACAACGTTAATTAATATTCCTAAACTTGTTTGCCAATGACCTGTATGAGTGACGTGAGATTACGGGGCTGGGATGGTCAATTCTGAATGATTGATTCACTAGAAGAAAAAAAAAACATTTTCATTCCATTATTCGAAATGCTTTTTCGCATATAATTTCTACAGCTGAAGAAAGCAGTGATTGAAGAAAAAAAAAAAGAAGTGTGATAAATTATAACGAATTCGAATAAATTACTGATCAATTAGATTTTAAGCCGTTACAGGGATCTATCCGGAAGAAATTCCACGATATATAAAATCCAATAATAGCACTAGCCACCGTAGCCGTTGAAAATAAGTCGAAAGCAAAAGCAACGTCCAGCCCGAATGTGTAGCCGGAATCTCGATTTTCATTCTGCCTTATTTTCTTTCGCTCGTTTTGCTTTCTCTCTTTCTCTATTATAGGCTTGCCGTAACGCGTCGTCTCGAACGAAAGATACAACTGCGACTCTAACGACCAGATTTTTTTTTTTCTTTTTTATTTCTACTGTTATGTACTTTAAGATTTCTATCGATTGTTATATATCTCGCTTTAATATGTTTTATATATTCCTTTGTATTGATATTGTTGTGGATTAATACACGTTGCTGTTACAAAAAAAATATCGGCCGTATTCACTGAAATTCTCCCTTACCTGTCGTTTCGGGAAAAGTTTTTTTGAAGATATTGCTGATTGACTTCTATTATCAGTTTATGGCTTTTCTTATCTTGATTACTTTCGAAATTCAGTGAATATGGTGATATTTTTTTGTGCTTATATAGTTTTTGTAGTCGCAAATGAATCATAATTTGATATATTAATACTAATTAATGCACAATCCCAAAAATAATCTCCATGAGATACTTAATCATCAAGGCATTCCACATCAATGATTACTCTAATGTTACATAGAAATATAGTAGTAGCTCGTAATGCAATTATCTTCAAAAGATCTTTCCCCACAATTTTTATTTTTTAATTTACAGTTTATTTATTTATTTATATTTTATTTGTACTTTAAATATACACATTTTTTAACACGATATACAGTCAATAACACATAAAAAATTCTTGTTTATCTCACAATTCACACTAAAAAATATCGAGCAAATCCTTTCATCAACGATACGCTCGATAATAAGCGCCAAACTTTTCCCGCAAAATCCTCTATAGGCAAAACTACCACAAATGGGTTTCCCACCAATGGACTCGAGTAGATCGTCGACATTGCGACGTAACGTGGTCGGTTCAGCATCGACGTTATCGCGACCACTACCACCGCCACCCACGGAAGCTATACTCGCTCAAGCTGCCAGAAACGCCGACGTCATGCAAACTAACGCCCAAGACATGATGAGAGCCCAGCAGGATGGAAATAACACCGATAAAATGACAACTCTCCAAGTAACAAATCACACACATCAACTACACTTTAACTTTCTTACCACAATTTAAAAAAAATATATATACATTTTCATTTTCAGGATAGGTATCGCAGGTATCAAGAAGCGATGCGCGCTCAAGACGCCAACAGGCGAAGACACCCATCGATAGACGCGACAGCCGGCCGAGACAGTTGCAGTCCACGACCATCGAGTATGCAATCGCAACGTCACAGTTTCACCTCGCCACCACCACCCCAACCACCTCCACCACCCGCGCCCGCCCGCAACAATATGATGCAGTCGGCAAGCGTGTGCGATCTGAGTGCCGCTGGTATGTGGCTGAATACGGGCATGCAACAGGTGACTCTTTTATTATTTCTTATTCAGAACGATCGCGGTGGTTTTGAAATTGCGATGTTCGCCAATCGTACAGTGCTATAAGATAATTCGATGTTTGACTTGGTAAAAAAAAATTATATCGCTACGAGAAAGGGGATA
The DNA here is from genome assembly GCA_035047105.1 of Galeopsomyia nigrocyanea. NCBI lineage: Eukaryota > Metazoa > Arthropoda > Insecta > Hymenoptera > Eulophidae > Galeopsomyia > Galeopsomyia nigrocyanea. The sequence goes on along the minus strand of JAWWMK010000008.1, from coordinate 14,162,403 downwards.
TACAATGAAACTTTTGTACAGGCTCAATCGGCAGCGCACCTGAACGCATTGAACAGCCCATTGATGTGGTATCCATCGGCTGGCAATCCGTGGGATCAATCGCCAGTGCTCGGTGGTTCGAATCTCAGCTTGAATCAAGCAATGTGGCCCGGCTATCCGATGGGTTACGGACCACCGCCGCATTTACTACCACCGCATTATCCGATGCCGTCGCGTTCTCACAGTCCAGCGAGGAGTGTCAAATCTACTGGTAGACGATCGAAAGCACCGTCGCCGTCGCCGAGTATGAAGTCGAGGAAATCGACGGCGTCGACGAGATCGCGATTGAGAAGGACACCGAGCTCGCCGAGCGACGCGTCCTCGGAGAATTCCGAGGATTCGGATTTCGACGACCGGATGTCGAGGAGTTCGAGACACAGGAGGGACAGCGCGAGCAGCGCTAGGAATTCCAGAGCGAGGGGTTACCATCAGGATGAATTTGCGAGACGAGGAAGAAAGTAAGATTACCTTTTTTTAATAATTTACCATCAGAGCGTAATTTATCGTTGCATTTCTCGTTGTAGCTGGAGATCGGAAGATCGAATAAACAGTCTGGAGGAGCAATGGATCGCCAATCATTTTCCAGCCAACGGCAATCACGTTCGCGAGCCGATCGTCGACGACGATCGTCGATCGCTCGATCCACGACTGTCGGACGAGCAGATGCGTTTGAATCGCGCGGGAAGCGTGCAAGCTCAACGCAGCGGTCAGAGCACCGACGACTCGGCGACAGGTCAACGCTACAAGACGAGGATGACGAGCTCGTCGGACGATTACGTGGACAAACACGCGTCGTTGCCGAGATCGATGTCCAGAAAATCATCGCAACAGTACAGGAGGGACACGTCGGAGGAGAGGAGGCGAAACGCCAGGCTATCGTCTTTCGACGAGTCCGACAGTTTGGATCACTCGAATAGAGAGTCAAGGTATAGAGTTAATTTTAATTTAATTTTCGAGTAGTTCGATTTGGATTTCGATCGTAATTGCTTCGTAGGAACTATCAAAACGAGAAATACAGGCAACGAAGTACGTCGTCACCGCCGCTGCAAGACAGACGTCCAAGTCGAGATCAACGAACGCGTTCGCCGACACCCGAGAAACGCCGTAACGCTGACAAATTACCACCTACATCGACGACTCCGGAGAAACGCGCGGCGAAGGTACAGGAGAAGTCGTTGACCCTCGACAAACGTAGCTCGAAGAGTCAGGAGAAGAAGCCACCGATGTCGCCGATCAACGATCAGAAGAAGAACGAGACGCCGAAGAGGAATGGAGACGCCACGAGAGATTTCATGTCGGAGGTAAAATGAATTGTGAAATTAATAATACGATGAAATTAATAATGAAATAAACGACTGAATTTGTAGATGATGAAAGGTGAGTGGCCGTGCGAACATTGCACTTTCCTCAACGATCCAAAAGATAAAATTTGCGCAATCTGTTGCAAAACGAAAGCGAGCGCATTGCCACCACCGAAGCCGGACGACGAAGACGACGACATGGAAGACTGCCTGAAAAAATTGAAGCTTTTGAACAGCAATAATAATGTCGAGTCGAATGGGAGCACGGAAAACGGCAACGCCAAGGGCAAAGGTAGAACGAGGCGAAAGATCAGCTTTTCCTTCGGCACCAAGTTTACCAAGTGATTCAAGAGCGATGTGCTTGCAATGTACAAATGCGGGTTGTTTTTGTTTTTCTTCTTTTTTTTTTCTATAAACGTAGAGTTATTTGATTGGGAGTTATTGCTGTATATGGAAATTTAATCACGAGGGTAAAGGCATTTAGACTGAAATTTTTTTTTTAAGTAGAGACTCAAAGACTCTTTTTTGATAGCTTTTCTTCACATTTGTTATGTCTGTGAATGCGTTTGCTGTAGCGGATTTTGTAATTGAAAGTAAAAACATTTACGCAAAATTGATTTTAGATTCAGGATATTTGAATCGACGGAAGGAATCATTGATATAGTCCACAGCAAACTGTTATCTGTAAAATAAACTGTGATATTAGAACAATAGTACTTTTAAAGATACCTGCAGCATATCAATTATTTCGTCATCAAATTTGTACCTTTACCCTTCTGTTTATAATTACAGTTTAATTTGTCGCTAACAAATTTCACGCAAATGTTTTTTTTACCGTTTTTTTTTTGTAAAAATGCGATGTCTGTCTGTTGTAGCGAGTCTTCATTCTTTAGAAAAAACAATCCAACCAATGTACATTCTTGAATGAATAATAAAACTTCGTATGACGTTTTCATATTGTATGCAATATGGCAAAAATGCAAAATCGTGCTTGGAAAATGACTTTAGCAATGATTTTTTTTATTTATTTACCTTCGAACTGGATTATTCATTCAAGTTTTTGAATTTCAAGGACGATCGTGCATGTAGCCTTTCCTCTTTGAATACACCCATTATTCACATTTCCCATTTGTCCAATATTTGCTTTCTTGACATTCTGATATTTATTTTGAATCTTATAAACCAATTTGGATCTTTCGTCAGAAATAGACGGGAAAATCAAACATTCGCTGTATATTTTCATTCAGAATTGCTTATACGATATAATTATTTTAGATTTAGAAGAAAAATTTAAAAGTCGATAAAATAAAACAATAATATGATAAAAATGAAAACGATAACAGCTATTGCTGCTATTTATTGTCTATAATTTTATGAAAGTTATGTTCATTTTTTCCAAATTAATAGAAAAACTTTCACAAATTAATATTCACGAAAAGTCTTTTTAAAACTCAACTTCGTTTCAGACGATAGCGTCAAGGAAGAAGAACAGACCGAAGCATCTGAACCTGTAGACAGTCCATCCACAACAGAACCACAAGAATCTACAAGAACCCAAACTCCCACTGCTATCGAATCGAAGACACAAAACACATCGAGGGGGACATCACCCATAGCTGTGCTGAAAAAACACGATACTCCAAAAAACGACGAGAACAAATCTAAAGCAGTATCGAGTGAAACTTTAACGCAAAGCAATGAATCTGAGAAAAAAGCAGAATCTAAGCCTAAGACTGCATCGACTGAAACGTCAATGCAAATTGAAGAAACAGAAAAACCTAAATCAAAAATGGTATCGACGGAAACGTCGACGCAAAATGAAGAAAAGACGAAAAAGGAATCAGCGTCTGAACCAATCGTCATAAAAAATGAAAATACAATGGAGGAAACAACGGTGAAAGAGGTAAAGAGCGTGACTGTTTCCACGGGCACCTCACCACCCCCGCAAAATATCTCAACACAAGTGAGTGTAGTAACTATTGTTTATAACACATTAATATATCTGTAAGGAAGGTAAAACACGATATAATTTTTTCCGGGTATCTACTGATCATTGTTTAAATATTCCTCAAGTGGTTTAATATCTCATAAAATAATTCCATTAAATTGTCGTTCAATTTTTTTAACATGTAAATAACATTATATTTTTTGAGACTGTCTTATCAATTACACACTGAACTTTGTAAATTAATCATGAATCTATCATCAAGACAAAAAGTATTGAAACTGTTTTTAATGAATCATTTATAGACTTACGAAGATCCGATGTGTTTGAAAGAAAGAGACGAGACATTTCGGCGGGCAGCTTCACTCGCACCATCGAAAAGCTCGACGAGATACGACGACAGCGACTCAGAAGTACGTTAGCCAAACTCGTAACCTCCATGGATTATCTAAATTACCAAATAAGTATTAATTAACTCAATGCAATATTAGTCTCAAGTTCGAAAAAACATGTATTATACTAATGTCTACAAAAAAAAGTCTCGAATAAATCAAAGACATGTATTTCAATAACATTGAAAGTTTGCTGTTGATTCATCGACGACGTTATATATACCACAGTGTCAGCGACACTATATTTTTTATTTATCGAGCAAATTGATTCAATCGAAAAATTGTTCTTTTTTTTTTGGGCACGATGTTATCAATCGACGGATGAACCATCGTAATCACAGGCAATTTCGCGATGTATATACATGAAATTTTATTATTTTTGTCAGCTGAGAGGCTCGCGAGTCTCGTTTACGAATCGGTTTCGAGCGTGTGTTCTAGGACGGTAGATTCCCGAGCAGTCCGGACATCTACAATGGCAGATCGCGCGGCAGTTTGAGGAGGGAAAGGGTCCGAAGGAATTCGCTCACCTCGCCGCATCATTATTATCGTTCCAGGGTAAAATGAGCAACGATCAAACGGCTTTCGCGGCTTGTTAGCAGCTATATTATTTCGATTTGTTACATATATTTTTTATTTTATTTTTAGTTTCAGCTTGATATTCATCCGCTCCTATGGAGATTAATTCAATTAACCATCTCACTCATGTAATAAATTGTGACGTATTACAGAGATGTGCACTAATTATCAAACCTGATAACAGCGTTATATCGACGGGTTCACCCTCTTTACAGTTCATATTTTGATAGCATAATACAAATTTTTTAGTTTAATATTTCATTGCTATACAATCACCCATTAATAACCATGAGTGTATGTTTGAATGCGTATAAGGATATATACTTCACGAAATCCTACTCAACTCAACTATCCTCCATACTGCTTCATCCGCATTAAACTCAACACTCGCTAAACAAACTCGTAAGAGTCACGAAAATTTCCATATTATTGTAGGAGCCAAGCCAGCCTCGTTACGATCCACCACCAAGTACCTCAATGCTTCGCCAGGGTCTAGAACTCGTCGAAGTGATGCGCGAAGCCGAACGTCGTGGCTTTTCAGCCGATGACATTCAAGTTGCATTGGTACAAGATCCCAACAATCCATTAGACTGGCTACGAACTCAGTGGCCTCATCTCGTCGAAACTGTACAGATACTCGCTACCACTCGTGGCAAAGACTTGGGCGAGGGAAACGATATTGGACATGTCAGTGCCACAGAAGCTAAAGAGGTGCTGAGGTTGGCCAAAGGGGATATGTGGATCGCCGTTGCGAGTGCTATTCAGTTGCGTCAGAGAAAGGTTTGAAAACTGTAATCTTGCACGAATATTAGTCATTTTTGTAGATACTTCAAAACTAAAGTTTTCATTTTAGTGTCAAAATATCATGGCAAAGGGGAACTTCACTGTAAACAGTGTCATCACTGCCCTCGATAACAACGCAGGCAATGAAGAAGCTTCGTTACTGGAACTACAAAAGGATCAACTGAAGCCATTTCTGATGAGGATATGGGGACCACCTACCGGAGTGGAAAATGAGGAAGCCGCGCCATTAGGTTGCATATGTTACATCCTACTTATTTATTTTTGGAAGACTAATTTTTCATTTAACGAATTTCAGTGAGACCAAGAGCTGACGACATCGCGATTACAGAACAACCGAAAGTCCTACAGCAACAGCAGCAGCAAGAACAAGAGGACGCAGAGGTGACAAAGCAGGTAAATAACACAGCCACGACAGACATACACACTGACTTCCAGCGGCAACTCGCCGCACTGCGTGAACTCACTGCTAATTTGGAACACGAGGGTCAACAGCCGGACGAGGTGGTACGGACAATCGCCCAGTCGCCGGAACTTCGCAGCGAGATAGAAATGTTGAGAGGAGCTTCGATCAAATTGGAGAAGGAGTTGATGAAGTTTGTTGAAAAAGACGTGGAAGATGGTGTTCGAGTGCGAGAGGATGCTAAAGCGATCGAAGATATTAAGGTTAAACAAATTGAGGATGTTGTGTTAGAAAATAAGGGCGAGACGTCAAATGTTTTGCGAGAAGTAGTAGAAGATAAGACGTCGGAAAAAGACGAAGTCCTGAGTGAAGAAAACGGTGAATCCATTAAAAATAACAACAAAATAATGGATATGCCAATTAATGAAAATAGTAATAATACAAATGAAAATCCCGTTATTTTAAATGAAGAAAATTTACCTATTGATTCGGCGCCGGGTGATTATAAAAAAAGCGAAAATAACAATGGGCAAGAAATAAAAATTGATGACTCTGTGAATAATTTAATTACAAATCAGCAAACAGCGAAACCTGCAGTCGAGAATTTAATAGAAGTAACAAATGAAGAAATAAAAGATGATATTGGAGCAGAGGTATCAAATAATGAAAGAAAAGAGAGTGGGAATATTGAAGCAAGTGTAATCAGAAAAGAAGATGAAATGAGTGTCAATGAAAATAATACTACAAAGAAAGTGTCTAAGGATGCCAATGTATTAGTTAAAATTATTGAATCCGGCGATCCCGCAGAAATGATCCCTACCGATGAAACTGAACCAACATCAACACAAAATGAATCTCAAAAAAATATAAATTTTAATGAGCCTACAATTAAAACAGATCAGCCTGAAGCAGTGCAGCAATTAATGACAGCAATGAAGATGTTACCAGAAGAACTACTTGGTCAAATCACAGCAGCTCTAGGAAAGTTAGCACCTAAATCTTTAGATGAAAATCCAAACAGTGTTGATGTTGAATTGAATGATAATAATCATTTACAAATAGCAAGCGCCAGCACAGATAACTCGAATAATCAAACGGCGATGCCAGAAGAAGTTAAAGCAGAAGCGACTATTTCTCAAACCCCAGAAATAATGCCTCTAAATGAAAACACTTGTAGCAGCGTCATTAAATTGAATGTGGAAAGTCAATTACAAATAGTAAGCCCCAAAGTGGATGATTTGAGTGATCAAAAGACGATGCAAATTGAAGTTAAGGAAGAAGCGACTACTTCTCAAACATTAGAAGCAAAATCCGAGGAAAGTATAACACTTGATGATAAAGATAAAAATGAAGACATACAACAATTCGACTCATCTAATAAAGTAAGCGTTGATGAAACTGTTACAAATGATAATACTCGTGATATTGTATTGGGAAGTAATCAGAATAATGGTGAAGCTACTGCCACAGAACATTCGAAATCGGAAAATAATTTAGAAGAGGCGACAACAAATCAGTTAAGCAAAGATCGATCACGTACTAATAACGTTGATTCTCCGGCCAGCACTACTACTACAGAAAATGGTAAACTTCAAAAATCTGAAAGTCTGACAGCAGATTCGCCGCATTTAGATAATAATGCCTTCAAAGAAAATACCACCGCCTCTGAAGATTTAGAGTCAAATAATAAACATGAAAAACAAGAAATTGACGCTACTATAGAATCCGACATTAAAATTGAGCCTGTAGCTTCTGAAATTTCAAAAGCTACAACCATCGATGAAAAAACGAATCACTTCATTGCTCAAGGAACTGAGAACCAAGTCGTTTCTGACATGACAAACGAAGAACAGAAGAATATATCCCCAACGCCAACCAATCAAGAACTGTTGCCAGACACATCAATAAAAGGGGTACGTACAAGCACAGCTTATATAGAAATATCGGATTCCGTTTTAGGCTCACCGACTGACCAAACAGAAATACAAATTACGCGAGACTCTATCAATATCACTTCCGACAGTGATCTCATTGATTTCAATTTTCTTTCTCCCGTTTCGCAAAGTCATTGCATTAAAAATTCGAAATCCGAGGAATCTTTAAGAGGCTCCGACAATTTGAATCAGAGCATAGATGATACTTCGTCATCTGAGGAATTTTGTACAGTTCGCGAAGACAATAGCTTGATAGATTTGACAACCATAAGTTTGCAGCAAGCTATGGAAGACATTGTCAATGATAATATATTTGACGAAGAGGATTCGTTTGTCAGTAAAACATCGAACTCGCATCATTCATCCGATGACGTTGTCACTACTAACGCTGTACTAATATTGTCACCGCTAAAGCAATCATCCGACGAAAGCTTAATGCACATTTCATCAAAAATCATCAAGTTGAGCTCTAAAGGTGACAAAAAAATAAACAACGAAAGTGATGACGTTGAAAGTACAAGTACGCTTCAGGAAAATAATAAAGACTTATGTGATCAAACCGACAGTAAAACGTCGGATTTTGAAGAAAACCGTGTCGAATCACCTGTAAAGGAGAGAAAACGTACATCTTATTTTACCGTTCTTTCGTGTTTGGCGAATTCAAATACGCAATCGAGCGATGATTTTAATACCGAACCAAGTTCTGAGGAAACTTCACTTTCTTCGGATCTTGTTTCAGAATCCGTGGCGACAAGCCAAGTACAGCTAACGTTAGGAAATGTGAAAAAAGAAACTGATGCGCAAAACGTAGTATGTTCAAGTAGTTTAATTCCAGAAAATGGCACCGGCCTATCTAGGTGCATAATTGTTCCGCGAATATTGAGCTCTGAAGAAATGAAAAGTTTTTCGAAATCAGAAGCTCAATTTGAACCAATTCGTACTGAAAATTTAGAGATGGAAATCACGTGTGTTACAACAACAAATGAAAATGAAAATGAGACATCTGACACCGGAATAATTCAGGATACTTCATCTTTAAAAGATGAAGTATTGAATTCACTTGCTAAGAGTGATAGTTGTGATTTAGAATTTTTAGATGCGAGAGAGGACATCTGTTTGGAAATAACACCAGATGAAAAACTACTAAAAAATATTGAAAATGATCGGCTTAAAGATAAAATTGTTCAAAACGTTGTAATTGAGAATAAGAAAATCGAAAAAGTGTCTGTAAATAATAAGGTGGATAAAACTGCAGCCGTAAGTGCAAAAATACAGAGAAATATGCCCAGGCCTCAAGTTTCTAGACAAGTAAGTCCGCAAAAGCAATTGACTAAACCCAGAGCTAAATCTCCAGTGAAAAAGTTGGTAGTAGGCCGAAGATCGCCTATAAAGTACTTGAAGAAAACGCCTACGGTTGCTAGAAGTGGCCCAGAAAAACCTATCAGTCCTCCTAAAATATTAAGTATTCAAAATAAGCCAATTTCTCGATTGTCCCCATTCAAGCCGCTACTTGATAGAAGCAAGTTATCTGCGAGGGCTCCTGGAGTACAAAGCGGTAATTTGAAAAATGATTCCAGAAATAAAATAATTAACATCACGAATTTTAGAACTCAAGTCAATCAAAAATTCCCCGTGAAGCAAAATAAAATCGTTCGGCCATTAGTTCAAAATCCGGTGAAGATCGTTAATACAAATAATAGAATGCAAAACCTTAAAAAGCAGGTTTATAAGCGCCCTGAAGTCACGTACCCTTCAAAGATACCAGTATTCAAAGGTTTGAGACGGATCCCCGCGCAAAATATCTCAATCACATTACAGACTACATTGGATGCGAATATAATCAAACCGAATATTATATTTAGTTCTTGTGAAACAAGCTTGTTTAAGAAGTTTCAAAAAACTCGACTGTCTGTAAATGAAAAAACAGAACCTATTTGCAAAATTGAAAAGTTCAACAAACAAATAATAGAAAATAATTCGAAGAATTCTACGATACATGAAAAAAATATCTGTGACGATTTGATAGATTCTTGTGATATCGAAGAAGATGTATGTGATGATAAAGAAGATACGTGCGAAGATATTTGTTACGGTAAAGTAGATGTGGTATCTGAAGTAAAAGAAGAGTCACAGACAATCTCAAATCAAAGTATACATTCCAAAATTGAAAATGTAGTTCATACTAACACTAGTATAAAAGTTAAAAAAATTATGGGGACTGAAGAACTGATTGAACGAGATGATATGCCAGCTACTGATCAACAGTTAGCGAAACCCATAGAAGATAAATCAAATCAAGAAAAATGTGAAGAAGTTGTTGTACAAAATATTGGTGGAATTGATGTAGACGCGCAAAAGATAAATTTAGAAGAGGAAGACAATATTGCAAATATTATTAAGACGCGTAGTGAGCAAGAGGGGCAAATTTCAAAAGATATAAAGACAGAAAATTTAGAAAATGTTAAAGAAGAAACTAAAGATGAGAAAAGTGAGGAAAACGAAAAAGTGATTGAGGAAGAAATAGAAAAGATCGAAGAAATAAAGTCTGAAGAAGAAAAAACTAGTGAAGAAGAAGAATCTGAGGAAAGTGAATCAGAGGAAGAAGAAGTGGAAGAAAGTAAATCAGAAGAAAGTGAGTCGGAAATCGAAGAAGTGATTGAAGTTGAAGTCACTGATTCCAGCGAGGTTTCTGACGAAGAAAAGATCGAAGAGGAAGAAGAAGAGATCGAAGGAAGTAAAAGCGGTGGCACGGAAGAAATAATTGAAGAAGTCAGTTACAACACCGACTCGGATGAAGTTGAAGAGATAAGCGCGGATGAAGAAGAAATAAGTTCTTTATCTCAAGACTCAGCAGATGTAGAGCAAATGCTTGAGAAAACTTTGAATCGTATTAAAGCTGAATTGTCTGATTACAACTCGGATTTGGAGGAACACCAGCCTGAACCAGTGAACAAATCAACTACAGAAGTACAAAAACCAGAAGAAAAACTGAACCCTGAAGAAGAACAAAGCGAAGTAAAGGACATTGCGAAACCCATAGAAGAACAAATATTACCTAAATCTGAGAGTAAAGAACCAGCTTCAACTAGCCAATCAGTTGTAGATCCAAAACAAAAAAGTGTTGCGTCGGTAAAATCAGAAAAATCAAAAATCGTTCGCTCGAAATCAGAGACAGTCGAGCCGAAAAACAGCCCTCCAAAACCGAAAAAACGTTTTTCTCTGGTAGCGAGTTTCATCGAGCAATTCGAGGGCGAGAAAAAGCCACGACAGCGTTACAGGAGGGCCAGTAAAAAGTCGACGGACGAGGAACCAAAGCAGGAGTCGACGACCCCCATGAACGAACGGGAGGTCAGTAGATCGCGAAATTTCCAAATAAGATGCAAAAAATCCTGGCTGACCAATGTCTACAAAAAGAGCTCGATAATAAACCAATAACATCGCCCTTTTGTTGCTCGCAAGTATAACGCTCATGCGCATAACACGCAGCGATATATATAAAGATGGGAAGAAAACAAGCAGCAAAAGCAAATTATCCTTTGATCCTTGGTTTTGACCTGAGCCTGTTAGCGTATATTAATAGATTAAGAATTATTAATTCACTGTTCATTTATTATCATTACAAAATTAATATTCATTAATCTTCTTTTCATTTTTTTTGGTGAGTATCTTTCTAAACTAACGAATTAATTTTATTGCTGTCGTTCATTGTACATTTTATCCATTGATTCTTTGAGGAACCATACTGCGAAAATGATTCAGAATACTCTATCACACATTTGAATACTTTATTGTTTATAATACAGATAAGCGTATCATTTTCGTTGAGCTTCAAAGTAAAAACAGTCTCACAAAAATACATTCGATTAATAATCACGTATCAAGGCAAAGAGCTCGATTATAGACGTTGGTGCATCTTCTTCTTTGACATTTTTTGAGTTTGTACCATTGTCACCGCATGTTCCACATCTTCATTGCATTAGTTCATCTCATGCATATTTTTTTAATTTGAAGCTCGTATTTGTCACTAGTGTTCATCCTGATCGTATACGTAATTGGCATCGTTAGCATTATATATGTATTTAATAATCCAATTCAAAATTATAAGTATACCCATTATCATTCCTGAAGTATTAAGCAAATGTCACAAAATTATTTGATAATATTTACAATTAATTCAATTAATAATAGTATTAAAAATTCCAACTCCCAACCAAATTTGAATTTTATTAAAAAACCGATAAACTATAGTTTGAAAATTTCCTAGCATCGAATATATTTCAAAAACCCTTTACTTTTGAACCACCTCAAATCATATTTTTTTTGCAAGTTGATATCTAACACGACTAACGTCGATTTCACAGAGAGTCGCCCGCCGATTGTTAGCTGAAGGTAGAGCGTCGAGCTACCAAGAAGCTGAAATCGCAGCAAGTTTGCTATCCTTCAAATTCACCGACGACGAGTCTTTGCACGCGGCAAAGCAGTGTACGAGCGTCGAGGCTGCTTTGACTTTTCTGCAACAGGAGTGCGAACTGTGCACAAGCCGATTTGCCATGAGTCAGGTATACACAAAATTCAAACAATTTTATTCGAAATGTCATTTATCTTTTCTTGACGAGCAAATAACTCGGCGCAGATGATATCAATGCTAAAATGTACACACCGCTGCTGCAACGAGTGCGCAAAAAACTACTTTACCATTCAAATAAGCGACCGCAACATTATGGATGCGGTGTGTCCGTTTTGCAAGCAGCCAGACTTGGTCGAAGCTACCGAGGACGACGTGCTCGAGTATTTCAGTATACTTGACATACAAATGAAAACACTTCTTGACCCACCTATTCATGAGCTGTTTCAAAGGAAACTCAGAGATCGCACGCTCATGCAGGATCCGAATTTCAAGTGGTGTGTTCAGGTAATCGAGCAATTTTTATCATTGACATTGAAATAACAATTTTTTTTTAATATAACTTTTTATTTCATGATTGTTTTTTTTTCTTTTATCAGTGTTCAAGTGGATTCTACGCGGATCCAAATGCGAAACGATTGATTTGTCCCGATTGCCGATCCGTTACGTGTGCATTTTGTAGAAGACCGGTAAATACATTTAATATATATATTTTTTTAATTTAAAAATCGTTAAACAAGTCATCGATTGACTGACAAGCGTGAAAAGCATAAATAAACTGATTGAATTTTGTATCAAGTGGGAAAAGCAACACGAAGGTATCAGTTGCGAGCAGTTCGCCGCGTGGAAAGACGAGAACGATCCCGATAACCAGGCCAAAGGATTAGCGCAACACTTGGCCGATAATGGAATCGATTGTCCCAAGTGTAAATTCAGATATTCCTTGTCACGTGGAGGTACACATTTCCATTGAAAAATAAAACTACATTCAATAATATTTTAAATTTAATAGCAAGCTTTTTAAATAATCTTACTGTAATCTTTCGCGAATCTTCATTTAATTTTTCCATTAGTCAAACAATCCCTAAAAATTCCTATCACATCAATCACTGTACGATCAACAGGTTGCATGCACTTCACGTGCAGCCAGTGCAAATACGAGTTCTGCTGCGGCTGCGGCATGAAGTTCGTGATGGGCGCCAAGTGCGGAGTGAGTCCCTATTGCGCGAAACTCGGTTTGCACGCGCATCATCCGCGCAACTGCTTGTTCTACTTGCGCGACAAGGAACCATTACAACTTCAACAACTACTCAAGGAGAATAGCGTGGATTATGACACCGAAGGTGTTTATGGGTTTCGTAAATGTAAGGTGCAGCTGCAAAAGGAAACTCCCACTGGTGTCGTCGACGCTGTTTGTAATTCCGACGTTATCGAGGGACACGCTGGGTTGTGCAGGTAAATTGCCGTTCTTTTTTTTTCGGGAATGATGAAAAAACATAACGAAGCATTTGATATTTGTAAATGGAAATAATTATTTATTTCAAAAGTCATACTTAATAATTAAACAAAAATAGATTTTTTATTGCACAAAAATAAATTTCAATTTTGTATTATAATACATTCGTTATAAATCTTTGAATAATAATGTACGGTTTTAATGAAGCACGTGAAAAATACATTTCATGATATGCCAGTACATTTTAGTTAAATATCAAACGGCATCAACGCGTTACAAAAAGAAAAAAACTCAGTTCGTCAACAACAAAAAATTGTTTAAACGTCAGCAATTCGTTGTAATCGAGTAAAAATGCAACAACAAAAAATCGTCAACGTCGTCATTGAAAAGAAAAAAAAATCGCTTATTACAACGATAAAACTCAGAACCCACTATATCGAGTACCTGGTGCGCAAGGTGCGCGAGTCTCATCTCGAGCCATTACCATTGCTGACAATCGACGACCTCGAGGCATGTGTACTTCGCGCGGGTCAGAAGGTACCGGCCAATTGGTACGGTCGTGATCTGCACGAGTACCGTGACGATTTGATCGAGGTAATTCGATTGCGAGAGTGTGTTTGTTTTAATTAAATTGGGCTTTGTGCGTTGCTTTTTCCCCGTAGGCAGCATTACGTCGAGTACCTGGCGAGCTTGGTGCTCAAGCACAGGATCGACCCTGTGGCGATCTTCGATCTGAACGACGCCAGGCAGGAGTTGCGCCGTCGGGGAAAAGTGCCGCCTGCCAAGCTGCAACGCATGACCGAGCAAGATTACCTCGACGCATGCATTCAGGTGATCCCTCATTCTTCTTCATTGCTTTTTTTCTTCTTCTTATACGTCCTTTTTACCCTCTTCGAGGCAAGTCTTCTCGATTGACGGCTGTAATTATCTGAAATTATTTATTTCAATTTAATAAGTTTTTTTAAATTATTTTTATTTTATTTTATTTTTTTTTAATTTAATATTTCAGCATAGATATTTGTACAGTTAGTCTCTTTAATTTCATTAACTTATTTATTTTCCTTAGATCATCTTTGCAATCATATCATACCCTTGCAATTCATCTTGCTAAATATAATTTTTTTGCCACATTAAACTATGCAAATGCTTCTAATAGCTTGAGTCTGAACAGAGTTACCAAATTTATTTTCAAATGAAGTTTTTTTAAATAAAATCATTATTGTTTCCTACTTTCAGATTGTAAAAAAAGAGATTCCATTGGAATAAGAGAAGCAAAACAAAAGGAATCATTCAACGTTGTGTTTGAAGTTTCGTGATATTCATCAAGCTTCAAGTCATTTATTTATTGTATTAAAAGTAAGAAAGTAATTTTAAGATACATACCACATCAATTTGTAGATACATACTGCGATGACATTTATCTTAGTCAATAAAGTTCTTTGAGAAAATTGTTTAGACTACTGTTTGATTTCTGAGCCTTACTGTCATTTAGAACATTGTTCAGTTTATTCAAATTCACTTTTCTCACTTTTTGAAGCGGTGTTTTCTCTTTGTTTTGCGGTTTTTTCACTGTCACTGCAATAGGCGTTGAAACCAAAGGTGTCATTTTCTTTTTCTCTCTTGTATCAGGTGAAATGATACCCGATAAGTCTAAACCAGCACTTTTATCTTTTCCTTTCTTTTTCTTTTTCTTATGATGGGCTGTGTTGCCACTTTTCTCTACGTCCTTTTTAACAAGCTTTGGCCTCTTTGGTTTAGTAACACTGATTTCTGTACTTTTAGAACACACTGAACACTTTTTCACCACTTTGTTCATCCTGTTTTTTAAACTTTTCTTCAGTAAAGTTGCTCTAAACCTTGGCAATCCATTGTCTTCTGCACTTGACCTAATTATTTGTTTCACTGACTTTGAGCATGCTTTGCCTGGTTCTATTCTAGTCTGAGATTCATTTTTCGACCAAAGGGAACCACAGTGTGAACACATAACTGATGGTCCAAAATTTTGTTTTGGCAGTTCTACTTGCTTAGACAGTTGTCTACAGCGTTCCCTAAAATTAGATGTAATTGAGTGACTGCGTCATATTTGTATAGTAAAAAAAAAAATTTCAATTCAAAAACTTACACAAAGTACATTCTACAGCTGTTAGCTCCTTTTCCATCTAATTTTGATAAACAATTTGTAATATTCCACCAATGTGTTACTTCGTTCATTTTTACTGAATTCACAGAGCATCAATAAACTTTTTATATATTAAAAAATCATTTTTTTTAAACTTAACCTCTAATTACGATTTTACAACATTGTAAAAATGTTTCTACTAATTTTCAAAGGCACATTCAACTATCTGTTGCCTTATGACCTATTGATGAGTAGTTTTTCGCAAGATTTAGATAATAAAATTATTTTTATAAATACTCCAAACCTATAGACATGAACTACTTGCAGAATATATGTATATAAAGTCCACGATGTTGAGCGCAATAGAGGTTATCTCACACAAGATATGTGACGTGTTGTTTATCTTTCAAATCCACGTGCTAAAACTTCTTTCTATACATTGTATAATGTATGTATACATAGCTTATTAAAAATATGAGCACTTATCAAAGTGTAACGTTACTCAATACTAAAAAAATATAACGATAAGATTAATTAAATATTAATATAAACAATTGTTTATCTACTAAATATTTTGGAATTCAACAAAAAAATAAAATATTCACACTTCTTGAAAAGAAAATTTTTATTAATTTTACAATAGCTTGTTCTGAGATATTTTTTTCTTAATAAGTACTTGATTTTAATGTAAAAAGAGATTGATTGAACATCGTTTTAGTCAATCAAATTATACTTACTAAATTGCTGGTCTTAAAAATATTTACATCTCAAAAACTCTTTATCCTCGTGTAAATACATTGAAACGTCGTAACTACGCTGATTGACACTTCATAGTCATCAAAAAAGTATTATAAAATTCTTGAATCTTGGTTTATCACAAAATAGTTTATTTTAAAAATTGTTCAAACTATCTAAAGGTACATATCTTCGAAACTTATACTGTTTATAGTAAAGTATAAAATGTAACTAAACACACTGTAAATAATAGAAAAATAAAAAATAATAATAATTAATTCTACCAATTTTCTCCTAATACATTCTAACTAGTTTTTTAAGGGTGTTATTGCAGGCACAACCAATTGTGGGTTTTTTTGTTGCTCCAATCCAAATTCCACTGTAGATCCTTCATCTGAATCATTGTCACTCAGTTGTGAAGGAGACAAATTACATTCTTTCTCTAAATAAGGCTTCAATTTTCCTACACTAGCTAAAATTAAACCTAAGAATGGGGGTGAAGGGACCATGGGCCTTGTCAAGTATTCAGGATGGAATTGAGTTCCTACATAATACGGATGATTTTCCAATTCAACTATTTCCATTCGAATATTTTCTTCATCATGGCCAACAAATTTCAATCCTGAAGCTTCCAAGTCTGAGATATACTTTGGATTAACTTCATATCTGTGTCTATGCCTCTCATAAATGATTGATGCGTTTTTATACAGTTGCTTGAGAGTTGAATTTGGATTGACAAATCTTGTTGGTCTCTTGCCCAGTCGCATGGTGCCACCCATATGGCCTTGATTATGCTCCGGCATATCTATAACTACTGGATTTTTGCAGTCTCGATCAAACTCTATACTATTGGCATCTTCTAAGTTTAATACATTTCTAGCATATTCTATGACTACAACTTGAAGACCTAAACAAATGCCCAGTAATGGTTTATTATGTTCTCTGCACCATTTGCAAGCTTCAATCATTCCATTGATTCCTCTCTGGCCAAAACCACCTGGAACAATGACACCATCTGCACTGCAAAGTTCTCGCCATGCTTCGTGATATGAAACAGCATCTGCATTTTTTGTTTGTGGTTCTAAATTCACAGCATCAACGAATTTCAAATCCAATTTGTAGCAAGACTTGATTGATGCATGTTGCAGAGATTTTATTACAGAAGCATATGCATCTTCTAGTTTTGTGTACTTGCCAACTAAGGCAATAGTGACAACTGCAAAAAGAAAAGATTTTATTAATCACAAAAGTAAAATTTCTCCAATCAATAAAATTTAATCAACATACCTTTGCGTAAATGATCAACACGCTCAGCAAGTTTTGCCCATGAGTTCATGAAAGTAGGAGGAAGAGGCAATATATCTTTGCGAATTGTATCTAACTGAAGTCTATCATGCAAAAATTCTATAATACCCTGACTCTCCATCAGCAGAGGAACTCGGTAAATGGAAGAAAGATCATGTATGGTGATGACTTGTTCGGGCCCAACATGACAGAAATTTGAGATCTTATCTTTGATCTGATCATTAATTGGCTTTTCAGACCTACAAATGATAAGATCTGGGGATAGCCCAAGACCTCTCAGTTCTCTGACACTTGATTGAGTAGGCTTTGTCTTTGGCTCTCCTGTTGCTTTTGGAGATGGCACAAGTGAAACATGAGCTACACAGAAGTTTTCCCTCTTCACTCTGAACTGAAATTGACGGAAAGCTTCCACAAAAGGCATTCCCTCTATGTCACCTATGGTTCCTCCCAATTCTACTATACAGACTTCTGGTATTTTCCCATCAGCTGTCACCGGCTGCTTGGCAACTCTCTCAACCCATTCCTGAACTGCATCAGTGATGTGTGGCACTACTTGAACTGTCTTTCCTAAATAATCTCCTTTACGCTCCTTCTTGATAACATGTTCATAGATTTTACCTACAAGATAATACACTCAATTAGTGTCACTGTTAAAGCATGTCTTCCTGAATTTTTTATCACTCTTGATCAGATACAGCTAGCAAATAGATTTCAAGCCTTGAAATAGTTAAAAATAGATAACAAGAAGTAACGTATCAATGTCAATGTTTCAAAATGTCAAGTTTATTAAGTGATCCAACACTTTTTTCTAACATTCGCAAAAATGCGATATTCAGCATTTTTCCGTCAATATCTAAAACTAATTCGCGATAGCATTTTTTTCGGTTTTTTTATTGCAGTTTGAAATTCAGACGTGTCACAACAAAAGAAAAAAATTTCCTCTCACTTTGGAGCAACAGCGCGATAGCAAACGCGACACACTTCCCGCACTTTCCTGCCGCTTATCATATTCTTTTTTTCTCGCAAATTCTACTAAATTGCTGCTAAATCATTTGTCAACGCTCCAAACTGACGAAAACACGATAAGGCATAGTCAAACTACTCGAAGGTGTAATAAATGCGCCATAAAAGAAAAAATTTCCGCTACCTTCGAAAAAAAAAACACGTGTTCCATTCTGCCTGTCACAAATGCTAATTCGAAGTTTCTGAATGTTACTCACCAGTGGTAATGTTATTATCCTTGTGAAGAACGACATCGAGGAATCTCTCGTAATTGCCAAGATCAAGGTCGACTTCGCCACCATCGTCGAGAACGTAGACCTCACCATGCTCGTAAGGGGAAAAGGTGCCAGCGTCGATATTGATGTAGGGGTCAATCTTGATGGAAGTTACATGTATGCCACACGATTTGAGAATCGTGCCGAAGCTACTCGCGATTACACCCTTGCCAACTCCACTTATCACACCACCGGTCACCAGGATGTACTTCATCTTCGACGCGTAGGAGAAGGAGAAAGGGAGCTAAAGAAAACTAAACCGTGTGCGCCTTCTTTGGCAGAAAACACGTGGTCGACTGGCCTGGCTTCTTGGGACGTCGAACGCGAGAGCGATGAGGAAGCCGCCGCCGCCGCTGCCGCGCGCGCGATGATGGGAGAGCTGCCAACTTGATCGCGAAAAAAAGCGCGCGCGTGCGCGAGCTTTACTGACGTAACGGACTTTTTATTACGCGATTTGTTATATACATACGTGCAAGTTCAAGGTTGCCTCGGGGAGGGATGATTCTTGAAAGGGTGAACTTTTTTTTCTCTCGCGATGAGAGTTTCGTAATATCTTTCACGTAACTCGGATGGCTTTACAAAACGTCGATGTTGATTTGGATAAGTAATCAATTGTAAGATGTAATGATTTTTAAAAGCTCAAATTCAAAGATTAAAAAAAAAACTTTGTGTCTGATATTAATAGATACAATTGTCTGTAACGTAATTTTGTACACTTGCGCCAGGTATTCGAATAAAAGGCAAACGCGTCGTTCTCCCAACAGATGACGCTGCACGTGCCTTATTTCAGTCTCTCATGCTTTATTCTTTTGGAGCGCAAATATATCATTTTTGCGGTCAATAGGATATATAATTCACAGTCGGCGAGATAACGGCAATTGTCAGCTAATATTGCGTTGCGTTTGTTGGACTGCTGGGAATATAATATTTTTTGTAAGAGACATGAAAAGCTGTTGATCGAGTAGATGCAAATGCGCGGGTACTGCGGAAAAACGTTCGTCCTACGTTTCCGTTACTTTCTTTCATACTCTGGAATTGGTTATTTTGCAGAATGATAGATTGTATTTAAAATTATTCTGAATATATTTCCGTTAGAGAAACACTTTATTTTTCAACTTTTATTGCTAAATACAAAAAAAGTTTTTTTTTTCTCTTCAAATTATGTGAATCACTATTGCGGAGGTTCAATTCATATTTGATTGATTGGTCAGTCATAGCATTGTTCGTTAAAAATAAAAAAAAAACTATAAATTGAAATGAAAATGTAAGCTCTTTCAATGTTAATTATCTTCAATTCATATAAATAATGTGGCAAGCGTACTGCATTTTTGTTTTAAATATTTTGGATGATTCAAGTAAGTATTTATAAAATGTGGTAATCTTAATCATAATTAATATACAAAAAATAAAATGGAATGGTGTCTAAGGGGTCCAGGGTAAAAAGGCAGACTATCATTTTTAAAAAACGATTTTTCGATTTTATCGATTTTTAAACATGGTAATCTATGTCGAATCGATTACATTTAGAATGAAGCTTGTGTGCATATAATAAAGAATGTTTTTTTGATATTTTAAGAGTAAAAAAATTGAAGATAAAGTACTGATATTTCAATTAAAGCTATAAAAAACTTTTTCAAGACGACCCTCATTTTTCCGTGATTCCTTCATTTTATTTAATGTAACTTACTCGTTAAAATTACAATAAATTTGATTAATGTAATGTGAATAATGTCATTAAAACAATGACCGGCACTGAAGAAACACGCGATAAATTGAATAGATGATCAAAGAACCTGATTCATAAATGACTTAATCAAACATTTATCATTTTATAAATTTCCATCTTGCTCTTTTAATGTTTCTATTGGCCAATGTATTTTATTAGCATAGTTAACTCATCTATATCAAACAAAAGTAATAAAGCTTAAATCAAAACTCTGTTAGAAAAATAATGGAGAATCTCGATAAATTTACGACACGTGGCGTCACAATCACACAAATAAATCACTCGCGCGTATCAGAAAAAAGTAACTAACAACAGAAATTCACCACACGTACGCGCTCCAAAAAGAAAAAAAAAGTCAAGTTTATGCAACGAATGGTATTCGCAAAAATGCCTTTTGAATCGAAACGCGCCTATTCAGGCGCGAAAAGAAAAGCAAACCGGCAAGTGGGATGACATATACCGGTTTTTTGCAGAAATCAAATGACATAAGCGAGGTTATCGCCCGATCAACAATCGGCGCGTTGGCGACAATCGACACCCGCACAGTTTCATCGATCAAGGCGCCTTTTTCGCGCAAACGCGCGCGATAAAAAAAAATAAAACGAACCTCATGAATATTCCGATTCGCGCTTCGCGGATATACACAATCGCACGTTGCGTAATGAACTATCAAGATTTTCGAAAGTGTGAAGAATGTGTCGTTAGATTTTATGCAAATTTCAGAGAAGAGTAGAAAAGAATTTTTTTTTCCATCTAACCACATAATTATCCGGCAAATTTTCAGCGTTTAATAGAGCATCGCGCGATCTACAGGAGATTGGAATTTCTATCATTAATTGTAAGAAGAAACCCACGTAATTTATTATAGTCAATCAGAGCGTAAAACTTTTGCCGTATATAAAAAAAACTTGAAGTGTTTAGTAATTGATTTCTGTTTTCTATACGCTCGCGTATTAACAAGACTTTAATTAGACTTCATGTAAACACAAATGAGATTTCATTTCAATTCATTCCATCGCTCGATTTCTAATATCTTACAGGAAAATTCATTTCATGAATTCTTGAGTTTCAAGTAAATAGTTAGCGCTGAAAAAATTTCTTTTCAATTAAATTAAATCGAAATCTCGGATAACTGTAATATCTAGTAAAAGTCTTTAAATTGTTATAATATTTCCGTTGTCTGTGTTTATAGTGATTGATTAAAATTTTTGGTGAAACCATTTTTTTTAATAAACTTTAAAAGTGTTCCATATTCAGTACTTGTACATTTTTTATACTAGCTGTTTTCAAGACTCATCGCTTCAGTTTTTAGAAAGTAAAGTTTTTTCGATATCAGACGAGGAAAGAAGATAATATGTAAAAATAATTTTGAAATCACAGTAGAAGTTATTCAGACTTTGACAATTAAAGAAAAATCCTATTTCTGCATATTTACATTAAATTTGAAGAAAAATCATGTTGTAAATTCCACTTGAAACAATTTAATAACGCATCAATCAAAAACAAAAAAATTCTAAAGTACCGCATAACAAAACTAAATGAAAGCGCGAACAAAAGGTCGCGCGAAGGCAGCATTTTTCGGGCCGCGTGTAATAATAAAACCGAGGAGGCCGGAAGACGACACGCATGCCAGAGTGTACGAGCAGGTGAAAAAGTGGATTACAAGGTATATATGTACGGCTGAAAAGGTGATGTGCCGCTCTCTTGACAAACTTTCGTCTTCTTGCGTGAAAGGCCGCGCGCTGACCATATAGCCGTGAGCATAAGGTGGGTCCCCCCAGTCCTGATATGCGATGTATACTTGGGCACGTTCGGTTAAAAGCGAAAAGTGTCGGTCCGTACGTTCCGACCGTTTCGTCATGTTGGTGACTGTATTCTTG
>JAWWMK010000008.1:14121067-14139099 GCA_035047105.1 Galeopsomyia nigrocyanea | reverse complement strand
AAAAATACAGTCACCAACATGACGAAACGGTCGGAACGTACGGACCGACAGTTTTCGCTTTTAATCGAACGTGCCCCTTATGTATTCCACTTTGCTGCGATTTCCTTTGGCGAACGCGGTTACGTGACCGTCAGCGATCGGTTTGCGGTTTATAATACTGCGAGCTTTTGTTTTGGCTGACTAAAGTGCCTGATTCTACTGATTAGGCTGTTTGTACTACTGAGGACGTCTGACTAATTCGGCTGATTACTACTTGATGACACAATTGATTATTTTTTGCTTTCTTATGTCTTGCATTCAAGATTTTGAACTAGACAGTCTAAATTGAATTAAGTTTATTGTATGAAAATCCATGGTAAATAACAGTTTTTTTTAAATAATAACCTTCACTACCAAATGGATAAAAGTTTTTCACAAATTGTATTTTTTAATTTACCTGCCAAAGGAATTATTCTTAATTATCTGGTTGTCTGCTTGCTTTCACTTTACAGCAAATATATTCAAGTATACGCAGTTCGTATCATATATTTTTTAATTTCGCGGTATCATGTTAAGAAATTACGCGCAGCTGGAATTAAGTTCTTCATAATTTCTGAGTTGAAAAAAAAACTCGCATGAAGATAAAGCAAAGATAAAAAAGTTTCATATCGCGTACACATACATACCTGCGAATGGGTAACCATTTCCTTCATACTCGTGTGCACCCGTGACGACCTGAAACAAGAAAATTTTATAAGCACATAAACAAAAGAAAGCTTTTTTATGTTCATACAAACCTTCAAATTATGAAATAAGAATCCACGGATAGCTGCCACTAAAAACATCCTTATCTCGTCAACCAACCTCCAAAAAAAAAAACCAATCCTTCAGTATCTGTTCAAACGCCCCCCACAAACAAATCAAACCCGCGCGAAAAACCCCCTGCACACCATGAAAAAGGATACCACAAGACTCACCTCACCTTCCTCTCTCTCTCCATGGTAGCATTGGTAGCAGCTCCAGCTCCAGCTCGCAAGAGATAGGAAACATGACCGTCACTATAAAGGTGTCCCTACCTCTCCGGCATACAACTCTTTCTCTCTCTCTCTCTCTCTCTTTCCGTATATATATCCCCCACCTGTTTTCAAGTCTCCTCTTTTTTTTTTACCTCCAACAAACTCGCGCTGTACGTACTCGACTGCGTGTCAGAGCGCCGCGGAAGTCGCAGGTGCGAGGTTAGGTGCGCGTGCGTGTTGTGCACCCACAGATATATATATATACATATATACAACAATCGCGATAAAAGATAAATACGTCGAGTATAACACATATAGTTGCTGCGTTAATTCGTAGCCCGCAACAATAATACGAGTGCTGTGCGTGTACGGAGTTTGTGTGTCCAAAAAAAAAAAAAAGTGCCAAAGCACGATAAATATATATACGTATAGTACGTAATTCTCGAGGTGATTTCGACGCTGGGTTCTACAGGCAGGAATATAATGTGTAACATCATCCTCGTTGTGCATGAGGCTGCTCGCCGAGGTATGTGCCGATTTTTCGTGACACACATTTATTAAGCGCTGTATACTTTACTCTCTCGCGGGCGCGCGCGTCTCGATAACCTTCCATGGGAACAAAACCCATGAAAGTGTTTTGTATGTGTGTGTGTGTAAGTGTGTAAGTGTGTGCTCGAGCGTGCATGGGTTTTATTGAATTAACACTGGCTGTGTGTCTGTGTGTGTATATGTGTATCGCGCGCGGCTTTTCCACGAGTTTCTCATTAAGATCGGGATTTTCGATTATAAAGGCCTCGAAGCCAACTGTATTATTTTGCCTCCTTCGTGTGCGATGATGATGATGATGATGATGATGATGATGATGATGGTGGTGCTCGCGTTGTAGGTTTGTTTTGGAGTAAAGCGAGGAATGTGTTCTTCTTTTCTTTTCTTTTTTTTTATCTGTTTCATCTGGTTTGGCGAGAATGTTAAATGACTGTGTTTTCGCTGCAGATTCGCGTATATAGGAGTTGAAGTATATTCGCGAACTATTAATAGAACGTGTAATTACTTGTCATAGTTTGTAGGAAAAAATATGTGTGTGTTTGCGCGACGTTTTTTCTTTTCCTTGGAATAGTCTACGTGCAAATTTGATGATTTTTCAATGTAAATGACAAATTGAGTGACATAAGGTGTTTTTCTCGTGGAAAAATTAAGTTGCTTGAATCGATTTTTTTTTCGTGACTTCGTAGATTAACTTAAGATAATCATTCGTTTGGATAAAGTTGAAAAATAGTATTTATACGCAAGCAAATTCTGAAATTACGATAACATCATAAACAACGTTTATCGCCGTTAATTAATGACTTCTAAGACAGAATCGATAAAATTAACTTATATAGAATTTCGCCATAAAATTTCCATCACCGCTAGTAAAGAAAGTATTACAATGAACCATGCCGAACACACACGGAAAGGAGAGAAAAAAAAAAGTTTCCCAACAACAATTTGTACGATAAAACTGCACCTAAAAAATTTCACCCGATAAATAATCAACGCACCAGCCGTAAATCAACCGCGCGACCAATAAATCTCGCGACAATACGCGTGCACGCGAGCAAAAAAGAAGAAGAAAAAAAATAATGTCATCGTCAATTTTGCATACGAACGTAATAAACGTTTTGAGATTTCGAGTTGCTTATTATGTGTCAAAGGTGTGTCTATACGACCGGAGGCGCTAAATGCCTCTCCCTTTCTCTCTCGTACACCGATGTATATATGTTTTGTTGTTTAAGTCTGTCCTCCTTTTTTGTCCGGTTTCTGAGAAAAATTTTTACGGCCGAGGAATGTTCGGTGAGAGTGATTTTTTTTTTTCTGTGGCGTTCAAAATTTTCTAAATCGGCTCTTATAGCTATATGCTTCGATGAATTTTCATATGGTGGAGTCGGAAGTTTATCAAAGAATTTTGAAACGTTGTGAAATTCTCGAGAATGTCACTTGTTCTTTACCATACTATAAATCAATAATAAAATTCGCATTACAACTAAGCCAATATACCGATCGATGTATAATAACGTATAAATCTTATCATACACCCTATAAATTCTCCTATATACACACACACATAATTTTCCTACTCAAAAGCAGATAGTTAAATTCCAAGACAAAATCCCACTCGAAAAATTCTCGATCAACGTATCTCCATAAATAAATCAAAAAAAAAAATCCTTGCACAACAATCGTTCCAACCACTCCCAAAAAGAAAATATACACAAAAATCGGGCACGCATTCCTACGGGAAATCGGCGTGCGAAAATCGCCGACAGGTGGGCATTCGGCCTAGTTCGAAATGCGTGCTTAGAAAGTAATCGGAGCCGCCGCAAAGGTGGAGTATTATATAGTTTGCGTTGCAAGATTTATTTTCGCGCTCTCGTTCGGCAATGTAAACAAGGCTACGAACGATATATATATATTGCAAAGCAAAAAAAGAAAAAAAAATGTAATGGCGATAGTTTTTCCGTCAAGGATATATATATATTCTATAAATAACGCGCGTAGAAGGTGATAGATTGCCTTAGCTGTTAAATCTTTTGCTATAAATATTGTTTCAAGACGTGGCGCAGCGCAGCGAAACACAGAGGATATGTCGTGGTTTTTTTTTTCTCTCTCTCCTGTCTGCCTGCGTGTGTGTGTAACATTAGAATATAATGGGAAGTTTCATCTGGTTTATGGCTTCTGGCTTTATATATTATACCTCGAGAGGGAGAGAACTAATTCGACGCATATAACTGTTCATTTATTTCACCGATGAATTTTAAATTAGACAGGTCGTTCGTGTTATATATTACGTGTATTTTGCGTGGAAATCGCGATTTAGTTTTGAAATATTAGCGCGACTCATTGAACAATTATTCGTTGAAACTCAATCTGTCAATTATAATAGCACTTCAATTTTTTTTTTTTTTTGCTTTTCTTTAAAAAGGGTGTGAAGAAAAAAAAAAACTTAATTATTGGCAATCGTTTGATAAGTCACGCAAGCGATAAATTTCACAAACCACCCACAGCAGCAGCAGCAGCAGCTGTTGAGAAAGGATCATCGGCCGGCGTCGCGTGTCGTAATGGCTTCTCACTCGCTCGCATAGGCTTGTGCGATTACCCATTTTTAGGCAGACAAGCAAGGTAAAAAGAGAAAAGATCGATCGAGGAAGTCCGCGTGGGCGCCGCCGCAACCGCCGCCGTCGATCGTGTGGGTGTGAACCTACAAGTCCGAGTAATTAGTCAAGAGGAACGTCATCGATATATTTCGCGCGTACTTTTTTTTTTTACTTTTGCGAGTTGCGTTGGTTTAACTGTTGAATGCGTGGATATAAATGTTTTACGAATGAATGTTCGACGATGTCCTTGGTGGAGTTTTTCAATGGTGCACGTTTCAACAGTTTCTTGAATTTTTTTAATATTGTGCAGTTAGAGAAAATAGGTCGGAGACTTTTTGATTTATATTTCTTTTTTTTTTTTTTTTGGTATTCACGCGCGACACCATAATGATTATGTATAGATGAATGGAATTGAATCCTTAGAGTTTTACTATACGGCAGGAAATGAGCTCAGGTATAGCTACAGCACCGGATGTTTTTCATGCGTGAGTCATTTGGTAACCTTAAATGCGATGTCAAACTCGAGGTTGATTAATAATGAAAAATAGACATATTTTTAATTGAAAACTTCGTGTACTTTTTTATTAATTTTATTAATAGTTTATTAAACTATTTAAATCTGCAGTTT
Organism: Galeopsomyia nigrocyanea; assembly: GCA_035047105.1. NCBI lineage: Eukaryota > Metazoa > Arthropoda > Insecta > Hymenoptera > Eulophidae > Galeopsomyia > Galeopsomyia nigrocyanea. Next base: position 14,134,342 of record JAWWMK010000008.1, on the reverse strand, counting down.
TGATTTTCAATGTAAAGTATTCTGATAATAATTTTAATCTTAATCTTTGACACAACATTCAATTAAAATAAAAGCTTTATAATTTTTGTTCTCTCCATTCATTTTCTCGACAAGGCATCTTTAACAAAAAATTCAAACAAAAAATTCATATCTGTTAAGATCTTAATTTAACCTATCGAAGTAAACCTGTCGAAACACACCATTCATCCACGCTCGTCCTTCCATTCGCTTTTCCAAACTCATCATTTGCACACGCCTCGAGATCACCTTACATAAGTACACACACACACACACAGTCTACAACAATTTTTTTTTCTCTTCCACGACCTTGTACCTGTATAAATGTGTATCACCTTAGATCCGTCACTCAAAGTGTCTATTTAGACTTTCCATCGCTCTCGCTTTCGCGATCGGCTTTCATCCGAAAACGAACGCCGTTCGATACCATAAGTAAACTTTCTTTGACGATTCGCTTCATATTTTTTTCTTTTTCTCTTTAAACGTTTTCAGCAGGCAGCCAACGATGATGGTATACCAAACGTACGGACGGCCTTGAGGCGCGCAAGTCAGGTATAAGATTCTTAGTTTATTTTACGTATTTTTTTCTCTCTCTTTTTTTTCGAGAAAGTCGAAGAAGAAAACAAAAAAAAAAAATAATCGACGAGTGATAATATTTAACGCAAAATCGTTACACTTTCTCTCGGCGAACTGAAAGTGCGCTTATCGCGAAGTGCTTTTACTTACAATTATTAGCATAAGCATTAAATTTATTAACACACGGCTGGTGAATTACAAGGCAGCTTATTACAGTTTATTAAAGCGCGCGCGGCTTATATGAAGACATTCGACGCTGTATAATGATGATTGGGAGGTGAAAATCTAAAGTTATTTGTTTTCTCGGCAATTTCTCTCTCTCTCTCTTCTCAAATAGAAAATTATATACACAATGAGAATATTTTCACCTGAAACTTTCCAGAAAAGTGATCAAACAGAAAAGAAAAAAAATTCCCGCAAACGACGAAGATGTACCGACCGAATTTCTACGAGAGCACGTGTCTGCGCTGCCAGCAGACGGTTTACCAAGTGGATCGCGTTGGTCCACTAAAGGATTTCACGTTCTTCCATTCGGGTTGCTTCAAGTGTGCGATATGCGGCACCAAATTGACCCTCAAAACTTACTACAACAATCAGCACACGATCAACGACAAAGAAGTCTACTGCAGCAGTCACGTACCAAAACCAGGACCAGGTACTTTGGATGGTTCGAGCGTGGGTATTCGAAGTGCGCTCAACGTACCGAGAAGTGGATATGTCAACGAGCAGATTCGCGCTGGTGGCTCGCCCAGACCCGTTTATCCACACAGGTAAATTTCATTCTTTTTTTTTTAAATTGTCATTTCAATACGTCGAATCAACAATTTTTTTTTCTCGTCGTAGTTACGACAATGCAGACTCGCCGAGTAGACACATGAACGGTCACAGTCACTTGTCGTCACCTGGACGCGACTCCGCCTCGCCACATCACAATCAGCAAAGCTACAACAATCATCATCATCATCATCACAATCACGATGGCTATCAATACGGGCGTTTCGACGCCTCGGCGTTACATATCGCTCACGCGCTCAAACAGACCGAGCTGCAGAAGGGTTACAGCAAGGCTCGCGAGAAGCCTATCGATTATTATTTGGTGAGTCGGATATTATATGGTATTTACATTTGGGGTTTCATTTCTTTTCTTTTCTTTTTTTTTTTAATTTCTTCACGCGACTGCGTTCTCGAGAAAGTCGAGAAAGCCAAGCTGAATTTCACTTTGAAAAAGAAAAAAAGGGATCCATTTCAAACGTACACTCGTCGATCGAGTCGAGAGACAGTTTTATATATTGAATTAGTGGTATCAGTTCCGTATAATGGAAAGTACTGTGTCATTAGGATGATATTTGGATTACCAAAAACTAATTGTATCGTTGAGTCGATTTGAAAGAACTTATATACTCTCGAGAGCTGTATCATTTTCTAATTGTCGATTTCCCACGTAGCATCTTCTTTTTTTTTCTAACGTAATATCATCCGGAGAACAATCAGGTTGTAAACACACGTATGTGTGTGTGTGTAATAAGTACGGGCGTCATGGGCTACTTAACGGGAAGAGATGTATACGACTGTTATCGATAAGCCGCGAGTATTATCCGTGCGTGAAACGCAGTTATACGTATATACATACCCGTATGGGCGTGTCCTTTTATATATACCACCTGTTGAATCTCGATGCTATAGTATGTGAGAATGTTTCTTTCTTTCTTTCTTTTTTTCTATGTGGAAATCGTGTATAGGTCAAGTGCAATAATTGATGTGTATTACCGAGGAGGAGGTTATTCTGATTGGAATGTAATGACTTACAATTAGATTATGAAAGTTCGATGGGACATTTCAAGATTCTCTTATTGGATTTTTGGAGTATCAAAAGAAACTCAGTTAATTAAATTGAACAAAAAATTCAAGTTATTTAAGTTTACAGCAAGATTCATTCCGAAATGTCGAAAACTCAGTTTGTAACGCGAACGCGTGAAAATCCGGAAAAACCACTTAGCGAACAATTATGTAATCCGCGCGTCGGCAATTTCCAACCGACAAATCTCTCGCTCCTAAAGTAACAAAACCATCCTCTCTCTCTCTCTCTCACACACACTGGCAGAAGAAGAAAAAAGTATATCCCGCGGGTACAATCAAGACACACACTCGCATGCGAATATGGGAATTGCACACACTAAGTTCCGTATATTTCCTTATAGAAAAGCTTCATTGCGGAAATTACGAAATGAGTATGTGTGTGCGCCTGCGCGCGAATGTCGATTTATCGATGCAAAGTTATTTTAATTATACATCTCTCTAAAACAAATTCCCTTGGAAATGTATAGTGAGCACGCAGAATTTTTTTTTGCTTTCACCAAAAGTGAGAGAGAGAGAGAGAGACCGGTTGATGGATTTTAGATTTACCGGTACGCTGAACCCGCCCGATTACTCATCGTGGCGAGCCAACGCGGCTATATATACCTGTTACATGCGCGAAAGTAGCCGCGTCGGAGAGATACTTCTCACACGTGATCTCTCGTGCGAGGCTGCTGCTGCTGTCCTTTTCGAGCGACATGGAGATTTTTATCGCGAAGCGTGTGAGCGCACGGCTTTGACGCGTTCGCGTTTGGATAATTTTTATAAGATACTTATTTTTATGGAGCAAAAATTAAGGGGATCAGCCAGTGTTAAACAGTACAAATGCAAAATTTCTTTTATTAGCGTGTAAAAATCGTTCTAATGAAGATATCGTTATAAAACTTTTTTCGCCTTAAAGTGCTTGGTGTGGGCTTTCATTTTCTTTCATATAAGTCCCAAAATCTCAATTAGGGACCCCAGAAAGTTCCCTAAAGCGTAACATCTTATTTTTGGAAAAATCTCAGCGCGGTGCACGATTCCGAACGTTAGAATGAACGAAAATTATTCTGGGAGGCCTAATTTTTTTCGTTAGCATCTCTACTTGAAAATGAGCGGAACACTTTTGAAAAAAAAAATGATTTTTCCATTTTTTTCAGACAATTTAGACAAAAATTAAAAAAAAAAATTTTTTTTTCTAAATTGTCTGAAAAAAAAATGAAAAATCAATTTTTTTTAAAAGTGGTCCGCTCATTTTCAAGTAGAGATGCTAACGAAAAAAATGAGGCCTCCCAGAATAATTTTCGTTCGTTCTAACGTTCTGCATCGTGCACCGCGCTAAGATTTTTCAAAAAATAAGATGTTACGCTTTAGGGAACTTTCTGGGGTCCCTAATTGTGATTTTGGGACTTGTAGGGAAGGAAATGAAATCCCACACCGAACACTTAAGGTGAAAAAAGTTTTATAAAGATATCTTCATTAGAACGATTTTTACACGCTAGTAAAAGAAATTTTGAATTTGTCCTATTTAACACTGGCTGGTCCCCTTAATTTTTTTTTTCATAAATGCTGCGAGATAATAATTGTTATCCCTAAAATATCGAAAAAAGAAAAAAAAATTTATTCGATTGGTATCATCAAATCATTAGAAAAAAAAAATATTTTTCGCTTTATCCCAACGGTCTAAAACACTATAACGATTCACCAATCAAAACTATCGCGCAACAATTTTTCCTCGTCCTCGAAACTTTTCCGCGTTGGCAAAAGTGCCGGCGACAAAAAGGGGGTCAGTATACAGGCACATACACAAACGTATATATATATATCCTCTTTGGCTCTCTTGCGCGTATACGCATACATAAGTAATGCAGCTCTGGTACTGCGCACAGCACGTGCAGCATCGGCCACTATCACACGCGCGGAGAGAAATTGCCGACAAGAGAGAGAAAGAGAGGACACACCTGTTATTCGTGTGCGCGATGTGTATATACCATAGCGCAACTAGTGCACCGGGTTAACGCGCGGGAGGAAAGTGCGCGCTCGCGATCTCTCTTTTTTGCCGATATTGTATGTATGTGTGTGTGTGTGAAAGAGATCGCGCAAGCTTGATTATTATTGATTCGCGTGGATAACGATGTACGTTGTTGCTGTTGTTGCGAGCATGCATGCGATTGCGTTTAGATTTTTTAGATTCTAAAGTGCAAGGCCAATTTGTGCTGGTCGTTTATGGTATTGGAGATTTTTTCGTTGGTTGATTTTGAATTTCCATTCGAGTACAAATATCTTTTGAATATGAAATTATCGCGTTCGTAATAAAAAGTCTTGAAATCGTAATAATACTTTTACCGTCGAATTGTTCACGCAACACTCGTATAAAAAAAATAATCTCTTTTTATTTTTAAGTGTCATCACGAAAGTTTATTCGAGTGTTGAAACTAAAATTACAAAATAATTATGTTATATTCCCTCATCAACGAGCAAAAAAAAAAGAGTAACCGACTTGTCGAAATGACTTCTCATAATAAAGCAATCAACATTCGCAGCTAAGTGAGATAAATACGTCCAAGCGGCAAATCCATCAAGACCCCAAACAAGTCCATCGTTACAATTTACAACAAAACCCAAGTTTTTTTTTGTTTCTTTCCAGTCGTCGCCAAACGTCAATAATTATCTAATTCTTCCCCACATAACTTTCTTTGTCAGGTGTGCGAAATGAAATTGAAAATTACGCAACGTTATGATATTAGTTCGATCGAAATTGCCGCGCAGGTATTATATGGCAAAATTGATAGTTGGCGATGCGACCAAGTGAAATTATGGAAAATTTCCGTTGATGCTCGGGAATGCCGCACATTTTCTCTTTTTTTCTTTTCGAGTTCTTATGTCACGGTAAGGATGCCGCGGTGAAGGGATTTCTTTTTTTTTTTCGCTCATGACGATTAATTACGCAGGCGAAAACTATAGGTTTTATTGTGTAATGAGAACTGCACGTATAGAGTAGTGCAGTGGTGAGCGTAACTGCAACTTTTTTTTTCTTCGGAATGATGTATGTAACTTGTGAAAAAAATAGGACGGGAAGAAAGTTTTTTCGCTAAATTGTTATATTACCGGTGTAATTTGATTTTTTGCGAGGAAGATTGATGATTCTTGATAAAACTCTATTATTCTTATGAATTTTGAAATATCTTTTTTGTACATCGTACGTAACGTTCCGTTCAATGCCAATTTGTAACGGGTTTATTCGAAATGAATTTTTCTTCCTAGAACCGTAGCTTACATAAAAAAAGCACGTGAGAGTCATTTGACATTATTCGTACACCTTGTGTGTACCGGATCAAGTCAATTTGTTTTTTTTTACTACGCATTAAAATCGTCCTCCACAATTTTTCTCACACACACACACACAACCCATCAATCAAATCCATCTCTATACTCGTAACACACCTCTGCGATCGTCATCGTACATAAAAGAGAAATTCGACTGATGTGTTAGCACGTGCCCTTGAACGACAAAAAATTAACCGCGCACGAAAAGAAAAAAAGAAAAAATCGACACGATCGAGCGGAAATCCTGAGCGGAATTTCCGTTCGCCTATTTTTTTTTCTTTGTATCATGCTAACCGAACAATAAATCAATTAAAGCGAATCGATTTCCAACGCTATCGTCGGTTTCATAAGCTAATTAAGAGAGCCGCGTTCACTCGGCTCAGCGTGGATTAAATTGCATTTGGCGTCTATAATCGATTTTTCGTGTGTATAGTTGCTGTCCGTTGTATACGGCGCGAGGTTTATAGCCTATTTGGTTGTCTTTTTTTTTATTCTTTTCTGGAGTGTTAGGTAGCAGTTAATTAATACGGCGTAAAGAGGAAAAAAAAAGTCGAGGAAAGTACATTTCGTGATTGGGAATTGCAGCTTTTATTAGGGTTTTATTATGGCTTTTTATAGAGGTAAAAATTGATTCGCGTTTATGAGATTATTATTTGAATTACTGCAGAAAAAGCGTTAGATACCTGTTCTATTGCGTTGGTATATTTACGAAAAATACTATCTGATCGATAACCAATGTTAAATTTCTATCGTTAGATTTTAATATCCGGCATACTTTGCCAAGAAAGTTGAAAATCTAAAGAGAAAAAAACTTCATTTCGAATGAAAAATTTCAGATCATAAAAAAAATACCTCCGCAATCATCGTAAATAACCCAGAGTTAATGAAAACTTCGCGTAAACTTCAAATTTCTCGCACGCAATTAATTAACACAAATCCTCGTCCACCTCTCTCTCTCTTCTAACAATCGATTAAAAAAAAAATAGCATCGCCATAAAAAGGAGAAGCCTCTCGCGAAATAATGAGTGTTCGAAACACAGAAGCAGCGGCGGCGGCAGCGATGACTCGCGCAGCATTATTAGGTCGAAGAAGAAAATCCTCGTGCGTTCACTCGGCTCGGCTCCGCCGCTCGTCATGCCCCAATTCTTATTCTGCACTCGAAAGAAAGATGAAAAAAAAAAGAAGACACAACGAGAAGAAAGAGATATAGCGTCGGTGGAAAGAAAAACAAATCAGTTGTTGTATTATTGGTTTTTCAATTTCAGAGTATCCTTCTTCGATGGATTAGTTGAGCCTGCTTTTTTTTTTAATTGTTTGCCGATGCCACGCCACCGACTTTTTCGTTGAGCTATTGTTCGAATATGAAAGTTTGTGACTGAAGGTTTTTCTTTGCTGGTGACATTGAGGGGTTTGTAACGAGCATTGTCTTCTTTCAATTGGGCTCGATTTTTTTTTTGAATTGGAGATAATCATCTTTTGATGAGGGAGTTGAAAAGAGCACTGATAAGTGTCAATCGAGACAGATCTAATGTTATTCTTTGAATTCAAATTGTAATTCACACCAAGATTTATGACTATTTTGAATGGTTAGCACGTCAAAGAAGTGTTTATCAAGTTTTTCTTTTAATTTCTAAATAATCGTCATAGATGGCGTAATGTCAAAGTTATCACGGAAAAACTGAATCTTCCACAGAATACGAGAAGAAAAATGAATAAATTCACACGTAATAACTTGTTAAACGATTCATTAAGCATTTTTCTTTCTTGATAATTACGTGTTCTATCCTTCTATAACTATTTTTTACAAATTACCTGAAAAAAAATATCACAACAAAAGAACTAAATATCCTCTATATAATAAAAATAGACGAAGTGAAGTCAGTTAGTATCGAATTCTGGACGTTCGAATTTGTTCATATCGAAACTTGAAATTGTTTACAATGTTCGAAATTGAATTATTGCAATCTGTGCAATCTGCGCGCCTTAGTGGCTAGTGCTTTCATGTATAATAATAAATATAAAAATATGTATTTCCTAAGAATATTCCAAAAACTTGATAAAATTTTTATTTATCACAATAAACTTGTTGGCTATATGTTTTTTCTGTTTGAACATAGTGTATTCGCGAGTAACGAAATCAGATTGAGTAACATTAGCACAATTTTTTTTCCCTTCAAGCAAAGATACGTTCAATTAAAATACCAAAAGCCTATACGGCATTCCCGTAAAACGCTACGGCACGAAACACACGAAACGAGTAAATAGTCAATTAAGAATTTTCACAACCCAATTAGTTCCTTACGGCCGTAAAATCTATTAACGACCTAATGCATATCGCTTTTGATTAATATCCCTTCACGACAACTTTTCCCCCCTTGCACACTAAGATGTCGAATATCCTGGCACACATTCGCGGTTCACTTGAATATCGATATCGAAATACTTTCATATTTTCGCGCTTAAATGTATACATTTGATGAATTGCAATTCCGCGGCAATTACGAAAAGAAAAGAAAGAAAAAAAAACAGAGGAACGATGAATATCCGTCGGTATGCTAATTTTTCGGCAGAACTAATTGCAGGGAAAGTGGAATATCGGCTATAATATCGATGCGTCGCCGTGATAACAGATCTTTACGACTCGACTGGTTTTAGAAAGTCATCACCGTAGAAATATTTATGGCTTTTTCTCTTTCGAATATATATTTAAAAAAAAAGATAAATATGTATCGTCGAGTACAAATACCGAGGGACGTTAATGAACGACATAAAAAAAGAAGAAGAAGGAGCCTTCAATTAGGAAGTTTCCTTTAAACTCGTGCATGCTCGCGAGTTACGGTAATCGATGCGCGAGGCATGGAAATTGCATAATTGCCACTTGGCACGAGAGAGTGTTTGCATCTCGCGTATTTTTTTTTTTTCGTTTCGGGCTTTGATTTTTTTCTTTTTTTTTTCGTTCTACTTTGAATATTTGCATGAAACAATGCTCGGAGAGTAAACGCTTCGAACGTCTTTCATAATATACCAACCGCTTGCAATTCAGCTGTGCCCACGCAAAAATTACTCATGCGGTTTTTTTTTTGCGTTACGAAAATTGACCTACTATACACACACTACAATTTTTTAAATCTTTCGTGTCCATAAACAGTGAAGTGTTTCTGAATAAAAATGCGGATTGAATATTAACGATTCTTTTTTTTTTGCGTTTGATATGCTCGGCTGACCAATTTCGACTTGTTCTACTGATAACAAACGCTGTAGCGGTACAACATTTTTTCGCGAAAAAAAAAATTCCAGAAAAAAAAAGACAAAAGAAAAATTTGCGCTTCGTAGGCAAAAAAAAAAAAAAAAAACATGATAAAACCGTGCTCCAGAATTCAAATGACTTCCAAGGAAAGCAGCAGGCAACCTTGTATTGTGCGCGCATCCTCCTCCCTCGTCGTTGTCGTCGTCGTTGTTGAAAATCTAAAGCTCGAAATCAAGGCATGTTGTTCGCTCTCACGATGAGGCGCTTCGATAATATAGCCGCGCTTGTGTTTTTTTCTTCTTCTACTCCTAACAGCAGCAAACCTCTCTCTCTCTCTCTCTCTCTCTCTCGCAATGATTTACTGTTAAGCGTGAAATCGCGAGTGCGCATATAGTGCGTGGCAGAATTTGCAGAGCAGCCTCCTTTTTTTTTGTTCTTTTCTTTCTTTCCACGCGAAAAATTTTTACTTTGTTATTATTATATGCCGTTGCTGCCGCGTACAAATTGCCTGGCAAATGATGATTGGCGCTCGCTCGGCTGTTTTGCTAAATCTTCGTGTGGAGGCTGTTCTTTTTTCTTTTCGTTTTAGAATTGTTTCGAGTTTTATTTCTTTTTCGTTTGTTATCGTTGCTTTTTTTTTCATTTTGGGTGTGGCAATTGCCACGAGAGTTTTCAATTATTTCAGAGCAATCATTTTCTGTATTTTGTGTTTTTTTTTTTTGCAATAGATTTTCTAAAACAAAAACGATTATACACATTCGTTCGGCGAAGTGTGATTATTTTTTATTACATACGTTTTCTACTTCAATTTTCCTCGCAAATCATTCTTATACCGTATAAGTCGCCATTATAACTGTCGGTACAATTTTCATTTTTTTTTCACAGTAATAAACGTAACACTCTTGATACACATAAATATATATAAATTATTTCCTGCAAAACGTATAACATAACGACTCAATTCCAATCGCCGTCGTCGTATATCATACGTCGTCAGAAGGAAAAAAAAGTATATACACGCGTAAACAACTTAACGAAACAATCCACACGTGCGCGCGCGTGAAATCGCGTCGGAGAGAGAGAGAGAAATAGGGAAAGCAGACAGACAGACAGCAGCTGGCAGCAGGCAGCAGTTCGCGTTTCCGTGCTCTACCGCGGAATCACTTCCGCTTTGCGGTACTGCTACACGCGCCTGCAGCTCTAATTAGAACGTCATCCTTAACTCCTTTTTCTTCTTTTATACGCGCGCTTCATTCAGCCGCCGCCGCTGCCGCACGCGGGAATTAGAAAAAACACAACCCGAAGCGATAGATGGATTAGGATTCTTCTTGTTTTATTTTTTTCTTAGTGTGCGTAGATTGGATTTTTTTTTCAGTGGTTTAATTGTATTTGTTGAGAATTTTTCGAATAAGGATGTTTATATAGCGCAACGTTCCATGCCTAATTGATTTTGGAATTCCGTTTCGAAAAAAAAAAAAATGGTAAAGGCTATTTAATTCAATTAGAAGCGATTTATTCTGAATTGCCGATGGAAAATTGAATTTCAAATTGCTCCACTCGTTCATTTCATCATCGTCTAGTTGAACTCCATTTCGAAATAAATCATATTCGCGCTCCGTACAAAAAAAAAAGAGAAGCAGCCTCATACCTAATCTAATTGCGTATAGCTCTAGAGGATGATTCACTGCAGTCTAAGCTCGGGGCGGTATAATGAGTCTATCAAAGCTGCGCGCATCATTTGGAAAGTGAAAAAATTGGATAATGATTGCGGGGTTGCGGGATAGCTATCTGCGTGTGGGGGATCGTGATGCAACGATGTTTATTTATGATATGAGTGGTGAGACATACGATTTCCAATGTAATGTGCAAAAGGAAGCACGGTTTTTACGAGTTATGTCCTAGTTTTGATTGATGATTTTTTTTGAGTGCTTTACGGGCGCTTCAAAAAAAAAAAGAAAAAAATTATTGGAAATCATAGATTGTTGATTGCTTCTTTTTTAATTTAATTTTATTCTATTCTCATTTTTACGATATATTTATTATTCAACCGTTAAGAAATTAAATTCATGAATGAAACAATGTATTTTCTGACAGTGATTGAAACAATCATGCAGTATTTGATCGCTAGGTGGAGTTTTGAAATTGCGAGCGTGTAAACAGAATTCTTATTCTTAGAAAATATAAATTGTTCGATAAATTAATCATATTGAATTATTTATGTTGGTAAACTGCAACAATAATATTTTCAAAAGGTTTTCTGAACTTCAAAGTGTCATAATTGATAATGATCGAATCCATCAATCACATTAAAATAAAAAAATAATACTTAATCAAAACCATAAAAAAAATAGTAAAAAAAAAAAGAAAAAAAAAGCGAAATGATAGCTATTGACAAGTTTCACTATACGCTGCGAGAGAAACTGCGGCGAATGACACTAATGGTCGCGTAAAAGTGTACATACACTTCGCAGCGACATCAGAAAGAGATAGAGAGAGAGAGAGACAACAACAATAATAAAACGAAAAAAACTTTCGCTTTTGCGGTTGAAATTGCAGGACAGGGACGAGCAGACACGACTAGAAATGAAGCATCGCAAAGAGGAGGACGACCTTTACCGGAAGTTTGCACATCATCGCGAGGAGGAGGATCGCCGAATACGCGAGGAGTTCCGGGTAATTATGCTTGTTTCTTTTTTATATACACATTCGTATATGTATACGTACGTCGAGTGAGAGTGTGAAAAAAAAACTGAAACATCTGTATTTGTAGGACGAGTGGGAAAAGGAGCTCGAACAATTGTCCGAGAAATGGGAGCGCAAAGGTCGTACGCAACAGTTCCAGCAGGAGAAAGAGGATCTCGAGAAGAATATGACTTTACGCAGGGACAAGAAGAAAGAAAGCTTAACGAGAAAAATGCTCGAGCACGAAAGGTACATCTTTTTTTTTTTTTTTTTTAATTTTGGCGTCTTAACCGACTAAACTCGAATTGATATACACAGGGCAGCGACAGCGGCGCTCGTGGAAAAGCAAAGTTCCGAGATGTTAGAGTTGATCAACGAGGCGCGCAGCGAGTATATGCAACAGGAGAGTCTCTATCTCGACGAGGGTGTGGATTATATTCACGGCCAACCACCGAGTCCTTATCCATCGCGTGCACCACCACCGCATCCACCTGCACTCGCTAAATATCATCTTTACAACGATCCGTTGGAGTTTGCTGATATCGATCAAATTGCTATTTCGGTGAGTCGATTAATTGAGTGAATACTGCTAATAATTCTTGCGTTTATGTTGAACAACTGCGAAAGTTTGGCAAACAATCATTAGAAAACAGGCAAGCAAATTGATAGATTAGTTAGAGAGTGAATCGGGATTTTGCATGAAAAATCCAGATCTCTAATTAAAGCCGATTATTTATCGCCTCGTATATATTTGCGCGAAATAACAATGCAGTGAGTAAAAGTAGAGAACTATTATACTGTGTAGTGAAAGCAAAGCGCGCTCGCGGCTCGCTGAATTATTATATTTTTCCATTGTAGATGATTCCGAGTTTTAGCAAGAATCTGCGATATTTGCTCGCGCGAAAGCTTTAATGAGACGCTGAGGGATGTAATGTAATGAATCAGAGACAAAAGGATTAATTTTTTTTCTTTAATGAAATGAATGTCGAGGATTATCAACTTCGTGCATCACGTTCATAGAATGAAATTTTTTTGATTGTTGTACGTCTATGGGAAAATTAATGGTCGTGAGGTTCGAAAGAAATTATTACTTTTCTTTTTTAACGATTGCGTGGTTCTGGAGTTTATTGTAAGGTGTATTTATTATTTTTCGAACAGTAGTTTCCAAACGCAGAAGAAAATGCGGTAAATAAACATTCAATATCACGGATTCGTGAGCTCACTTACGCATAGGTAGCAATAAAAAGTGAATACTATGGAAAATTTCTGGAAAAAATCTAAGCTACTTTCAGTGATCATAAATTATTACTGACGGAACGAAAAAAAGTAACAAAATTCAATAGTTAATTAGAAAAAAAACGTATGACGTGAGGCATGTGATATTATCGAATCAGGAAAATTCCAGAAATCGCTTTAATTTGTTTTTTCAACTGTATAGATTTATAATTAAATATATAGGGTGGGTGTACCTATTACCGGCCCCCACCCACTCCCCGGCCCCTTTTGTTTAATTTTATTAACTAACTTTGGCTAATGTATACGCAAAATAATTAGTTTATTTTTAATCTATTGAACCTGATGAATGCAATAAA
>JAWWMK010000008.1:14109334-14120967 GCA_035047105.1 Galeopsomyia nigrocyanea | reverse complement strand
TATATATATTTAATTACGACCCAAATTTAAAAAAAGAATATTTTTATATGTACAAAATGCTATTTTTACACTGAATTGTTTTCTTATGAATAGTTTCCGATAAAAGTATTTTACTGAAAGGCGATAAGCATGTCGCTAAGAAAGTCGTTAAGAAATATATAGATGATTTTGTCGAGACACTATGTAAATATTTTTATAAGAAAACTATTATGTTATATTGTAACATTATGCAACAAAGTTGTAAGCTTTGAGAGTTATTACGTTTAGTTGTACGTCTAGTATTGCATAAAAGTTTGAAAGCTCAAAGAAAGGTACTCGATAATGCATTAACAAATAATATAACTTGAGTATATATTTATTTAAGACCAGCTTATAATGACAGTACTACTGATTTTAATTTGTACTTTTAAGATTTTTATATTACTGGATCACGCAGGTTTAATGATAATTGCACTAAAAACATTGTATTATTTACATTCACATAGTCTTTATGAGGCAATTTTTTTTTTAAACGGCAACTGTCATTCTGTTTGTACATACATACATTCCATCCGATTGTATTTTTTTCTTCACAAACATTCTTGTACTTTATATAATATATTGTAAAATCACGTAGACTGAGAATAAATTTTCACTAATACTTAATACGCACCTATTACTGTATAAGTATAAAAATTACGACTAAAACTTACAGAAATAATACTAAATCGTATAAAAATAGTCTTGCACGTGATGTTTTACTGAATCGTGTTCGTGTTGGACTCCTCAAAACTCGCTTTTGACATGTAGAATTGTTCTCCAAACCATTCTTTATGCATTTCAATGAAACTGAAAAAAATGGAAAGTTTTCATTAACTTGGAAACTTTTAATATTTGTATGCATAAAGTAGTATTGAAACATTTACCTCAAAAACATATCAATGTACTTTAAAACGACTTTCAACTTTTGATCTGAGATATCTGTTCTTTGAAGTAAATCAGGTAATTTGACTGAAAGAAAAAAGTTGATTTTAAATTCATTTTCACTAATTTCCACTTTGTAAAGACTTGACATACTAAACAATCGAACTAAATGAATGGCGCCATAAGTATTCGATGGCATTGAACTCTTGTTCACATCTTCTTTTACCAAACGCCATTTACTTGCTTTTTCAAGCAATTCATTTATTTGAGCTGAATTGATAGGAGGAGCAGACATTCGCAAAGTGACACCTCGAGGACTCGAACATCTGGAACTTGTACTTGCTAAACTGTTCAAACTGTAAAAATCATTATGGATTTTAAGTGATGGTTGATGAAAAAATGGCATTTTTTAAAGATATTTTTAACATATACCTTGACACATTTCCAGTTTCTTGTTTTACTTCTTCAACAGGCTTGGAAGGCTTTGGTTCTTCCACAGAACTTAAGCGTGAAGATCTCAATTTACGTCTTGTATTGTTCAAAGCAGAAGCTTTTTCAGCTTCAGCTTCTTGTTCTTTGAATGGAGGTAGATGAGCAAATTCAGGATCATCCATTTCTTCTTTTATAATTATGTCAGACCTAAAAAGTCATCAGATTTAATTTGACTATATATTTTTCAAAAACTTTGTTCAAATAAAAAATCAACTCACTCAATAATTTCATCTTTAATTGTGATTGATTCTTCGTTAACCTCGGGTGCAGGACCAGCCTTCACCTTCATACTGTTATACTGATCTCTTTCAGCTCCATACAAAAGCAATCCAGCTAATGTGTAATCAAAATAAACTCGAATACCATCTGCAGTTTCTCTACACAAATTTATATCAGTAATTGTCTTTTCCAAGATGTTTGGTCCTTTACTATTCCTTTGACGCTTATCAGGCATATTGGTCAACTGTGTATTTGTGTAATGCAGTACCCAAGATTCTAAAATACTTATGACCGTTGGTTGAGCTGGTAATACGGCAAGCTGCAAAATAAATATTTACTTTCACAATCTGCAGGGACATTTTGAATATTCATAGCGATAATCTATCATACCTTATTCTTATCCTTAATCAGTGCATGATCCTGTTCTAAAACTCTTTTGAGGGTATTTCCTATTTCAATGTCTACCTGATGTCGAGGACCACCTGCATGACTGCCACTATCGCTGTCTTCATCTCCTGACGAACCTTCTTCAAACTCTGAGCTACTTTCACTGTCTTCTGTGACAATATCCTGCAACAAAATAGTTTTAAATTATAATGCAGTAAAATATAGGATTGTATCTAGTTGCAGCTAACGGCAGATTTGAAAAACTGAAAATTTTTTAATTAAAGTAAAACCTCTTTGGATGCCTCTTCTTTTCGTTTTGAACTTTTCTTTTCACTTGAAGAGGAGGCTTCAGATTCAAGAGATTTATCTAAAGCTCTTTGATTTCTTTCGAAAATTCTTGATGAAGTCCTGATCGCTATGTCTGTTGGAATTTGAGAAGAAATTTCGGATGGACTTTCTTGTGAAGGTGTAGGTGTAGGTGGACTTTTGGGTGGCAGTTCAAGTTCTACATCTAACGGAGATGTTACTTTTTTAGTTTTAGGACTTTTAATTGGAGTTTTGAATTCAGCTTGTGACAAAGATTTTTCTTCTTTCTCCATACTTTTTTGCAACTATTTCTTTCAGAAAATACTGAATTTTATTCTCAAAGATGAGAACACTTTGAGAAAATACAATTAACAATATTGAGAGAAAAACACTGACAACGTTTCAAACAAACTTTCACACAAACGATAACAGCTAGGTGCTGTCTAACTAGCAACTGCCAAGAGGTAAACAAAAACAGCCATGATGGCCTGAGGTCTTTGTGAATCAAACAGACACCAATAAATGCTCTAGAAGGGAGTCTCTACTCGATTCACAACAATAATTCAACATTGGAAGATTACAGTATTCTAAGAAATATTATGATATTTCCAAGACTGCACAACTGCATTATGATTCACATTGAAATATGATGTTGAAAGAACCTCAAATGAATTTGTATGAATAAAATGTATGTTTTAAAAATTATATGAAATGACATTTACCTCGGTGTCATAATCTTCATGTTGTCCGGAACTGCCATCCTCCGAAGAACCAGTAGTTCCAGAGGTAGCTCGACTACCGCTACTCCTGGCTCTTCTTTTTGCTTCTGTACCTGATTCTGTGGATCGCTCAGAGAATTTATGACTTCTCTTTTTACGCTCCCTTCTATACAAATATGCTCCTCTGGAAAGGAAATTCAAATCAGTTACCATTCTAGCAACTACTTCCAAGAATTTACAAAACTTACAATTGTAATTGGGCCTTTTGTGCCAAGTCTCTTTGTAATTGTCGATTTTCTTCTGTGTCTTTGAGTACATACTCTTCTGTCACGCAACGATCCCAGGATGAGTTCCATCCCTAAATGAAAACAATCAATTAAAATTATTTCGAAATTTAATGATTTTTAAATTGATAAAAGCAATAATTTTACCTGAAAGTGTATGAGGTATTCTACCGCTTTTCTACCTCTTTGATCTTTATTTACAATTACGTTTAGAACCTGCAAAAAAAAATTTTTTTGAAGCTTGGTTAGATTTTTGATAAATTAATCAATTCTAACGATTAATTTATCAATTATATATCTTTCCGCTAGATGGATTTATGCAAAACTATATCTTTCCGTTAAGAAAATTCGAGTTTCCACTTAAATAAGTACGTACATAATTATTTTTCAACTCAAAATAAACATATTTAGAGGTTACGTACCTTCGAATCATATAAAACTTTTGCTTTCGTTGGATCTGGCTCGTAACAAAGAACTTTTTCTCCATCCGAAAACTTAAATTTTAACCCGCGCGTTGATACCATTGTATTTATTATGATGGTATTTAAATATACAAAATAAACACTATTGTTATGACATGTATATCGATAGTAAACAAACTACGGCAAAGCCGGCGTCATGACTGATGACTGCTGATGACTCCTCCACACTCCTCCATCACGTGAAATGTATACCTATTGTATATAATATATATCTATAGTAATAGTCAATATATACTATACATATATAGTCTCCATGGCTGACGGGTAGTTCAAAATTGGCCTGCGAGCGTGCAGCTTCGTAGTTTACAAGTTCCTTTTCCAAGCCATGATGTGTTGCATGCTGCATCTGCATAATAAGCAAAAGATTTCTTGGTAGACCTCTTTTTTTGTTTTTTAATCGGTAAATTTATATTACTTTGTTTTTTTTAAATGTTTATTATACTGTAATTGCAGTCAAAAAGTACACGCATTTACTTCTCTTGTGAAATAGAATTTTAATTTTGACAATTATACCCATAGTCCGGCGGGAGCTGGATGCCTGACAGGCATTGCCCCGGAAAACGTATAATAGTTTCTTCAACAATAATGAAATGATAACACGGCGATAGTGTTATAATTATTGTAGTTTCGTGAGCCATATAATGCGTATGTACTCGCATAATCGGACGATAAATTTGACCCCAGGTTACACCAGGTATCGTCGGTGCGATGAGTAGAGAATCTCTCTGGAGAATGTTTTCACATCACCGATAACCTGGTGCAACCTGGAGTCAAATTTAACTCCCAATACTATATAATAAAAATAGACGAAGTGAAGTCAGTTAGTATCGAATTTCGGACTTTCGAATTTGTCCATTTCGAAATTTGAAATTGTATAGAACGTTCGAAATTGAATTATTGCAATCTCTGCAATCTTCGCGCGAAGCGCCTTAGTGGCTAGTTTTTCATAAAAAAGGAAATGGAAATTTTTTTTTTTAGCCGCAATCAGTGGCTTTTGAGTTTTAAGGAAACTGATGGGTATATGAATTCGCGAAGAATAAAATATTTAACACACGAATCATCGCTTGCAGGCATTCAAAAACTTTTCTTCTACACCTGTCGTTAACTGAAAATGTCAGTTTTATCAATAAAAAATAAATTTCAAAACTTTTTAGATTTATGCATTTGCTATCATCTATTTTTTATATATTCTTTTAGAAAAGCTCAAACACACTTATTTCAACTATAAATTTGAAAATTGATCAGAATCTTTAAAATTAACCATCGTAAAAAAAAATTGTTTCGCTATCCTGAACGTCTATGTTTTTTCAAAAAAAAAATAAATAAATAACACTGCCTATAAGTGTCAATGAGTCACTTTTGAGCTACAAGTCAACTGAGATACAGATTCGTGAAAAAAAAAAAACGTTACCGCACACATTATTTTTGTATCAATTCATTACGTACTTATCCTCGTACCAATCATCATACACTTATCAGTATTATTCTGTTCGCCGGCTGACCCGTTTCGTCGCATAATGCACGAGAAGCTACGAGTAGTTATCTTCTGCTTGGCCGTGTTGCAATGCTTCGTCGAATCGAAAAGTCATACTAAGGTAGGTGGACCCAATATGGGACTATACCCAATTTGGTACTAATGCTCGAATTTTGAGTTTTCGCGTGCTATATAGCGGTACGGCGCTGTGGCATTATGTTCATACTATCAAATAATGACAGTTCCATAGGTTCAAATCATCCCCAAAGACGAAATCTGTTTTGTGCTCAGACGACCAAATTTTGCAGCTCATTAAATTTCCATTTTAATGAATATGCATCATTTAAGTTAGTCTAACACATCTTAACATAAAACTGCGATATACCATTCTATTCGTCTTCTTTTACCCTTTCAAAAGCACTCCACAAAAATTTTCTAGCGTGTAAATAAGCCAAATGACGCGCCAGTTACTATATATGGTCTTTCGATCGCTTTCGATTGTATCCAACTTGGGACTACATCGAAAATTAATAATTGATTATGAATAAACATCACAAAAATTTTTTTTCATGCCCCAGTCTTGAATTTCTGTGAATAATCAAAGACAAAACTTGACAGTTAGTCAAAATAAATTTACTTATTCCACTTATCAATGATAAAATATCGATTTTCGTTATTTTTTTGAAAATTAATGTTTATACGTAACTGTGGCATTTCCAGATAATGCTAATTAGCTTATAATACTTGAAAAGTGATAAATATTGATGTTGTAAGTTACTTATACGTATCGCGCATGATTCAGATACTAAAAAATGCCCTTTTGTCAAATAGTCCCAAATTGGGTACACTGTCTTTTCATGTCGAAAAAAAGTAGGTTCATTCAAAATGCAATGTATCGGGCTAGCATTCATCAAAAAAATCGTGCGACGGCTCATTTTAAAGCTGCTTTCATAAGCTTTAAAATGATGCCCCGCACGTTAAAAAATTCATTCATGGTAAAAAGATATGGGTGTTCGAAAAAAGTAGTCCCGAATTGGGTACACCTACCTTATTAAGCGATCAATCCGACCACAGATGCCTGAATCCAGAAACGATAAGAATGTCGAGATTGACAGAGAACTAGATTTTTCGCGCGACAAGCGTCATCAGCGTCGACGCAACTGGATCGACGAGGACTGGGAAGCCTTCGAGAGCAGTCGTCGGCTGGAACTCTACGATCACGACATTCACGTGTTCGAGCTGGAAGTTCGAGAGGCGCAAAACAGCTCGCTGTGCAACTACACGGTCATACCGATTCCCGATCCCGGTGGTCGTGTTCCTCGAGTGCTCGAACATGTCAAGTGTAATTACGTTGGCAATCGATGTCAAGAACGTGGCAGCTATTGTTGCGTTCAATTGTACAACAATGTAGATGTGACTTATCCTGATAAAAATGACACCATCAAACTCTATACCGGTTGCGTGTGCGCTCTCCAGATTTATGGTACTCTCGAGCCATATACACCAAAGTTGCCGCTTGATGACTAGAAAAGAAAACGTCTACATACATCTAAATAAATTAAAAAATTCAACTCTTCTGTGATCACCGATGCAAAAAAAAAAAAAAAAAACTAAATAATAAAATAAAGCAAATCCGCAAAAAATATCTATTTTATTGTTTATTTTTTTAATTTTTAATCATTTTAGCCATATATAATAACCTTGTATATCGTGTTGAGATGCCAGAAATAACGTATCATTTTACGTTATCAAATGCGCACACTGTCATGTATTCACCGATGTAACATCGTAGTAATAATAATACTATTTGGCACCTGCAGTATATTTTTTTAAAATAACTTTTAAAGCTATCTTCATATAAAACGTATAAAACAGCTTTTACATTTCAAAGAAGAGCAAAAAGAAAAGGGATTTTGCAATGAGTATAATATCTCAGATTATTATCAAATGTAGTCTCGATTCATAAAGCAAGGAAAATGGACAGGGTTTCAATTGAAAAACAAGTAGTTTTATTTTTTTTATAACACTTTTTCATTTTCTGGTAAGTCTATGGTAATTAATAATTAACAAGAAAAAACCTTCTTCATCAATGTGTCTACTGTAATTATTAAAAGGTACAATTAGCAAATTACTATGTTGTGTATTCACTTTGTGTAATAATAATAGATAATAATATAATCATAATATTTTTTTTCGTCTTTATAATTATAGCGCAATTTCATAATCTTCTGTGTTCTCTCGCGATTTCTCATCTTCATTCTTTTTTCTACAAATATAATAATGTTATCTAACATTCTTACTTCTTTTTTTTTTTCTTTTTTTGCTCCTGTTTACACATCCACGATTCAGATTATTATCGATCGGCTTTACGTTGTTTTTTTTTATTTCAATCGTCATTTGAACCATCATTAATATTTATATTTTATTACTAAAAATACAAATGTTTCACGTGAGTTTTTATTTTTAATTTATTTTTTGGAGAGCGAAAGCTTTCGAGCTCGCTTGCCTCATATACACTGACAGAATAAATTTGTATTTTCTTTATTATCTTTACAATGTTCTCGGTCTCTCTATATAAAATTAAGGGGCTCGCGAAGAAAAATTTGCACTCGACGACGTCGTCGTTCCTCTTACGGAGTATAAAAGGAGAAGCGAATTTTTTTTCTCTCGTCAGCATCACTTTTCACACTCACACAGCGGAGTTATTTTTTATTTTTTACACAAAAATTCTCTTGCCCTCGTCTCCACTAAGGACAAGGCTTTCGCTTTGCGTTTATTTGTTTTTTTTTTATACATAATCATTTACTCTTATATTATACATTGAGAGAGAACTTACTCGGGAAAGCTATGCGCGCGCGCGAGTTGCAGCATCGGCAACGAAATTATTATTTTATTCTCTCTCATATTCTTTTTTTCTTTATAATAATCCTCCCTAGTTTCTAGATAAACTACTTCATAAGCCCTCTAATATGATCAGAATTCACTTACAAGCTAAGGTACCATTATGTACACACGAAACTCGTCCCATTCAATCTTTTAATCTATACAATTATTTAAACGCCTTAATGATAAAATTATAACATAATAATGTCTAGTCTATCTAACTGTTTGATGTCAAAGAAATATTTTACAACAAAAATTACATTCTTTAAATCGTAGCAATCTATTTTTTTTCCTCTTCTTTCTCGTCTCTTCGTCGAAGTGTGGAATATTGTTCCTTACTTTTGTTTTTTTTTTTTTTTTGGACTCTTAAGACACTTAAAATAAGCTTTCACATTACACTTCATCCCATCACAATGTAGAGTAAAAATCAAACTAAATTCAACTTTACTTTACGCGCACTTTCTTATATGTACAACGTTTCCTTATTTAGACGCAATATTTTTACTTCATGAGATGGATTTATGCATACTACTATGTACAAAAACAGTTTTCTTCCCCTAAATGACAATCAACCTTCATGCACTGAATAATTTAAACAGAATCCGACGTGAACGTACGAGTTAACTATAAAAAATATAAAAAAGGTAAAATAAAAAAAAAGAGAAGCTGATGCAAGAAACTTGATTGACGTGTGAAGAATCAAGTCAGTTGCATAAAAAAAATAATAATAAACAAATAGGGAGACTTCAGTTCTGAAAATTTTCTAATTTAAGCGAAGATATACAATTTTTCAGATCATTGTAAAATCACTCAATTCCAAAAGTCTTTAAATATTACTAGTATAACAGATCTTATGAAAAGCTAAAAATTTCCACTGCTGCCAGAACGATTTTACAATTTTACGATTGTCCTATATATCTTCTCTTAAACAGAAAATAAAAAAAAATATGCACAAAAGCGACACGTGAAAAGCCTGTATGCTTTTCTACAATTAACAATGACACTTTAATCGTATACATAAATAAACATTTTTTAACTTCTAAGTAAAAAAAAAGAAAAACAGAAAGAAAAGAGGGGGTGAGCTTATAAATGTATGATGAACCGTTATACAAAATTACACGCGTGTGTGTGATGTATTGCATTTGAGTAAACCTTAACCGGATGATGAAGAAAAGAAAGAAAGGTAACAGAAAATACTACTATTAAGCTAGAGATTGGCTATTATTTTGCTGATTGCCAGTTAACATTGAGAAAACGCATCATGTACACGTAAATGGTAAACAAGAATATCTAACCATTAAATGATATTACTTTTTCTTTTCAAATGGATTGTCGATATTGAATCGGATGGTTAAAGGAGACTAAGCAAGGAAGATATCGATATAAGCTCTTTTCAATTTTACAAATTTGATGACGAGAAATAGAAGTATGTTATATAATTAAACATAATCTACGATGACGATGAAGTTGCACTATTTAGAATCACTCGGTTTTCTTTCATTTTTTTGTCGATAAAAATTTGAACCGGTTTTGGTATTTACAATGAAAGTGATGCATCGCACACCTCCAGAGAAATTATTTACAAAATATATATAGCATTTATTTCATATATTAATTGTCGTGTTTAACATTTTTTTTCTCCTAATGTTATCATCTGTTCAACCACTGCACTTATATTTTTTTATCAATTACAATTACCTTCATTACTCTTTGTAAAGTTCATGTATGACTTGATCGCCAACGCCTTATTATTTTTTTGAACGTGTAAATCAAGTTTCAACTATCCCAGTTACCGTATAAACACTGTAATAATTTTGATGGACTGATAGACTGTGTTTTACTTCTTATGAGAATGGTGTTTTTTTATCACACATATGCATTCGAAAAATAAACTATAATAACGTACAATATTCGAGAGATAAAATAAACTCGACGCGAAATGATCAAACAGAGTCTATCAGTCACACGTACGTTCTGTCGAACAAGTAACTTTAGAATAACAGCACAGTCTTGATGACCGGAATATTCAAAAAATTTGTATATTATAATATCGTCAGTTTGTTTCTCAAAGTCTCGTCAAATCAAACTGCGGGGAAAAAAAATAAATAAAAAAACAAACAAAAGCACGAATAATCAAGTCGGGCAGTAGAGCAGACATTGGTGTGTAATTGTGCGACGGGGATTGTTGTTTCACCAGGTGGGGTCCAGCCACACAGTGACAGCGAGTAGCGTTGTTGGCTTGACCTTGAGCGACGACCCTAGCTAATCGCTGTCAAGGTCACTGTCCGAAGGTCATTTGTTCTCACGGGATATCCTCCGCCTTTTCGACTGCTCCATCGCCTCGACTGCCACTAAAAAATCGTGCCCGCTGTACGAGGTTGTTTTTCGTCAATTAAATGGATTGATCATGTGTCTTTAATGTGTCGATTGCCGAAAACACATCGTATGCTCAATGTACAACGAACAAGTAACTACTTTATGGAAAATTTGTTGTTTTTTTTTTGCAATTCAATTTATTTGATGTTGTTAGCTTTCACTTGTATTTACATTTGGTTTTTATATGCCAGACATCATTCAAAATCTTTTCTTTTGATTGGTTTAAAGCTTTCGTTTGTCTTATTCTTTTGCACACACGTTTTAACAATTTATTTCAACTTAATTCTAATGATTTTAACAAAGAGAAAAAAAATCATACGGTTGATTAAAATTATTGGAAGCTATGTTCGTCAGCATATCGAAAAGTGCACGCTATGCAAGTAAAACTTTTATTCTACACATTCATATACAATTATAGTGATGTCACGTTGTTGTAAAATTATAAGTACGTCATTTTCGTTAGACAATGGTAAAAATTAAAAGAAAAAAAAAGGGTACTATTTACGCAGAAGTTAATAAAAGTGTAAATATAAAAGTAATAACAATAACTTAAGAAAAAAAACTAAATGTCAAACAAATTGGCTAATCAGTACATCGAGGATACGACATATTGATAAGTGATAAATGAGTGAGAAGTCGTGAATAATGATTGATGAAGTGAGGGTGCGTAAATATATACTTAGCATATTCATAGTAATAATAATAATAATTTTTTTGAAGAACACAGACGGATGAAATTCTCATAATAATGAAGAAGTAAACTCGCACGGAGATATTTGTTTTAAGATTATATTTAGAATTAAACAGCTTAATATTTTACATACATATTTGATATGAATATTATTGAAAATTTCTTTCTTTACAAATAACATGAGAAGTTAATATTGTACAAGTGTATTCCAAATACAAACCACTCTCAATTAAACTAATAAACTCAAATAAAATTAAAAACTTAAAACAAATATATATAGGTATTTTTTTTATTCATGGACTGGTATTAGATTCCGTTATAATCTATAGTACATGATGATCAAATAATATATATATCTATATATATATATATATATATATATATATATATATATATATCATATATTTCTTTCTCTAA
>JAWWMK010000008.1:14049358-14105127 GCA_035047105.1 Galeopsomyia nigrocyanea | reverse complement strand
ATATATATCATATATTTCTTTCTCTAATGATAGAGCAATTATTATGTATAAATTCATCATTCTAGCTCTCGTAGATATACATAAAAACAAAACAAAAAATTTTTTTTTAGTCCATCGTCCACCAGAGCTCTCGCGACTATGCATATTTTTTTCCCTTTGATATAAAATCTATCTATTTATATTACAAAAAAAAATGAAGACGTACATGATAACAGTTGCTTTGATTTCACCTGCCTGTATTCTCTCAACGTTTTTTTTATAAGATAGACATTTTTTTCTTTATCAAAAAATCCGTTCCGCACAATATGATTAAAATGTGCTCCCAAGGGGATGTGGGATATCGAAGCTGCCAAATATTCATTCATTTGCATCGTTTTCTTTACAATAATTCATCGCTTTCGACTGCTTAATTATACAAGTATTTTATTAATGAGATAATCGTCGCTTTACAATTGCAACTCAAAAAATCGCACTCATCCATTATACACGAGAACAACAAGAATGTACAATGTTATTATATTTCAACTTTCTCGTGTACACGGCGATAGAGCGTACATCCCCTTGCGAGCTTGCACACAATAAATATTTCTCTCTCGTTCGCTCTTTCTCTCTTTCTCTCTATCAACGGCGTGTTCGTCCATGGAGAATGCACAATTATCACAGCAGTAATATTTATTATCCGCGCGAAGAAAGGAAAGAAGCGATTCGACGCGCGCATTATTTTTTATTGTGTGTCGTGTAGTGTTTCTCTCGGTTTTCTACTCACCAGCAGCTCCACTCCGCGTCTTCCTGCGATTGACGTCTTCCATGGTGCGAGAGGCTCCGCGAGTGTTACCCGCTGGAGTGGCCAGTGGCGAGGCAGTGCTTTGTCGTACTGAGCGCCTCGTTGGTACTTCGCCAAGCGACTCGTTACTTGACACTGAACTCCCGCGTAGCCTCTCTCTTACCGCCGTCGTATTTACCGTCGTTGTCGCCGTCGTCGTCGTCGATGCTGTCGTCGTCGATTGCTGCTGTTGCTGCTGTGTTGTTGCTGTTGCCGTCGTCGTCGTCGTCGACGACGTCGCAGTCGATGCTACATGCTGCTGTTGCGTGGCTTGGTGCTGTTGCTGCGTTTGCGTTTGAATTTGAGTTTGGGGCTGCTGGTGCTGGGGTTGCTGCTTTGTCGTGAGCATACGCTGCGCTCGGCCACTAACTGTCGTCGAGTTTTGTGGGTTCCCGTGTTGCTGGCCGACCACTGTGGCGTTGCCCGCGTTATTTCTGAAATTGAAAGTAACCGTCAGTTATTGTTTAAAGGCTTTCGCGATTACATTAGTAGACTGCAAAGCTTACTTTTGATCTTTGGGTTTTGGCGAACCAGTTGACAAATCGTCAGCTGCTCGAATTTTAACTTTCGCGGAAACTTCAGACAAATGTTCGTCGTCAGATGATTCTATATCTACAAGCATTGGTCCTTGAGCTAAAAGATCAATTACATCGATATTTAGTCATTTGTAATATAGTGAAAAGCTATCTACCAAATATGCACACGAACTATGATACAAATAAGATATACAATTAATGATAACTAAAAATACAATAAACACACAAATCTAAAACTTCAAAAATACAACAATATCAAATATCAAGATATTCAAAATATATATATACACAACATCAAGATACAATAAAAAAATAAAGGTCCTTTTTGTAAGATCAACTTTTTTATAAACTGGCTTGGTCAACATGTCCTTAGGATCATCGCTACTAACTATATTTTTTCATACTGCAAAAGAGCAATAACTTTGTCTATAATCGATTCATCATTATTTAACCCATAGGTTTAAAATCTTTTACTTTGAAATATATTAATACTGTTATATAACTTTAAGCTCTAGAAATGTGGCTTATGTTTGTTATTTTACAGTTAATGAAAATGCGTGCTTAGCTAAACGGATTGAGGATTAATGGAACTCTGAACGATTCAATTGTATTTTGCGTTGTCTTGTTCGAATAACTGAAATCAACATCAACCTTGCAATAATCACAAAAATAAACGATGATCGAAACAAAACTTGAAATTATAAAATAAATTTGTAAAATAAAATATTTATAAAAAAGGAATAAATCAGAAACAAATCAAACTCTAAAATCAAAAAGTAAAAAAAAAATAAATAAGACAACGCAAAACTTCAAAAGTACCATCTCTCTCGCGTCCCAATAATCGTTAACCAATTTAACGTGGCATCGTCAACGAAAGAATGTTAATCCGCTTGTCATCACAGAGAGAATCATCGATAAACACCTTTCTTGGCCTTGGACAAAATGTTGCATGCCTTCTTGGCCGGATGTAGATCCTTGGCCGAAGTGAGTTGCCTCTTATTAGGACCAGTAGTGGTAGCCTCGTCTACGTCCATGCAAGCCTTAATAAGTCCGGCGGCGTTCTCCGAGCATTTTCGTTTACCTGTCCGTTGATGTTGCTGCTGCTGCTGTTGCGGCTGCGTCATCGGATCCTCGTTGTTGGAAGCAACGCTGCTCTCGCTCTCCTGCCTTTTGCGTTTGCTCGTGGTCTTGAGTACCGGCGACAATTTGTTGCTCTTGACTGGCTGCTGCACAACCGCCGCTGCTGCCGCTGTGGTTTTGGCGTAAGGCGAGATACTCCGTCGCTCGGCCGGGCTATTCAACGTTGTCTTTTGCGACCGAGTGCGAAGAGAACGTTTCTCGGCGCTCGCCCCGGAATCGTTGGGGATCTCGATAAGCAACTGCTCGAGCAACGACTTGCCACGCGTTCCCTGCTCGTGACTGTTGAAATGCGTGATCGTAGTGGTGGTAGTCGTCGTCGCGGTTGTCGTCGCGTTGGACTCGTCGGTTTCCTCGATGCAGATGACGTCTTGACGGCCCTCGAGTTCCTGCTTCCGTCGGCGTTTGCGAGCGGTCACCGTCGTTACCACCGACGACAAGTCACTGGTGTTTTCCGGCGCCGGACTCGGAGTTTCGTCTCGCTGCAGCACCGCCGGATTCGAGTAGGTGTACAACGGCGGTGTTATTCGAATTGGCTGTGGATCGTCGTTCGCCAGTGGCGACTGCACCGCCGTTTCCTCCTTCACCTCGATCTTCGTCAGCTCTTGTTTAATTTCCTTCGTTTCTTTGACTTCTTTCGCTTCCTTCACTTCTTTTATTTCGTGAACTTCCGTCACCACCACCACCACTTCCTTCAGCTCCTTCTTCACTTCCTTAACTTCCGCCACTTCGATTTGTTGCTGCTGCTGCCTCGTGTCCTCGATTTCTGGCTCCTCTTTCTTCACCTCCAGTTCCACCACGTGGTTCTCCGTAACAACAACAGGCACTGCACTAGTACTACTATCACTTAACCTAGACTCGCCGCCCTCACCGCCGACGACACTGCTGTCGAGCAGCGTCGGCGGTTTTTTGTCCTCGACAACATTAACAACGTCCGTCGTCGTCGTCGTCGTCGTCTTGGGCTCGTCATTATTACACTTGGGTTCCTCTTTCACCATCACCACCGTCACTACCGACGACTGCACTTCACTGATCGCCGCCGACGTCACCGCCGCCACAGTAGTCGGCTGCTTGTCGCCGCCGCCGCTGCTGCTGTCCTCCTCCACTTTGACGTTCAGCTCCAGGTGGTTCTGCTCCGCAACGGCGACGTTTGTTGAACACATATCACTACTAACTGTCGAGGAAGGCACGTTGTTGCTCTTGTTGCTGACTGCTACTACCGTCGCCGTTGTCGGCTGCTCCACCACCACCACTACCTGAGACTGCTGAGACTGCACCGGCCTGTGTAGCGGAGACTCGCCTTGATTCGGCGACTTTTCCGATAACGCGTCCATCGACTCGATACCGCTGTCCTCGGCGCCGTTGTTATTGTTGTTATTGTTATTCGAGGTATTGGCGCTCGTCTCGAGGGTAGAGTTCTCCAATAGCCTCTGCTTAACTTTCGCCTCCGTGACGTTGATCTCGCCGATCGGTAGTACGGCCTTCTCCACCAACTCTTTGGCTGCTATCACCACGGGCTCGCTCGCCGTCACGGGACTGTTGGTCTTCAGCAGCGTCACTCTTTGCACGGTCGTCGTCTCGACTTTGTTGGGCGCGATGCTGATCTGCTTGGCCAACGCCAGATGATCCACCATCAGTTTTTGCCGGTCGTTCGCGTGATTCTTCAGCTTTTCAGCGAGATCTTCTTGAATCGCGCTTTGAGATTCCAGGTCCTTCTCGTCGACGAGGCTCAATCGGCGACGCTTCTCTTGACTCACCAGCTCCTTGCGAATACCGTTGGGCTCGGGTTGGCGGACTGGCTCGCTGGTACGTCGCACCTCGCCGACTTTTTTGAGATCGTTCACGACTGTCGACGACGACGTTATCGTTGGCGTCGTCGTTGCCGCTACCGTCGTCGACGTCGTCGTCATCGTCGTCGTTGCCGCTACCGTCGTCGACGTCGTCGTCGTCGTTGTTGCGTTAACAGACTCCGTTGGCGATAAACTTTTCTTGAGGCTCGCTTGAGAGACTGTGCTCGTGGTGATGCTTGTGTCGGGACCCTTGTAACCGAGTTTTCGCCATTTCGCCGCGTTGTCGAGGATCCGCCCTCCGGAAAGAAGATTTTGTTCTCGCTGAAGACCCTCGATCGGTTCCGCTTTCTTCTTCGAGTCTCTTCTCTTGGTTTTGCCTGCAATGCGTAATTGTTCATCGTTTTTAATACCCTATCTTTGGTATTTATACTTCAATGATTGCAATCGGTAAATTATTATCGATCGTTCAAAAAACGAAAACTACAACTAATAAATTATAAACAGACGTTTATTTGCTTCCAATTAAAATAAATGACTTCGGCAATTATAACCGCTCATTATTTTGGTTGCAATGTTTATCTTCATATTGAGTGTAATTAAAAACTAGCGATTATTCTTATCAATATTTTTTGTCTTTTAATATTTATTGCTTTTCAATGAGCACTCGAAAATCAAGAAAAATCTTAGTAGTTCGAATGTACTCACCTCCGCCAATTTTATGCTCGTTCGTGTGGTTAGCCAGCTCGGACTCTGCCAAGATAGCTTGCGGTTGCTGCTGCTGTTGCTGCTGTGGTTGCGCATTTTGCACTACCGGTGTCTGCTGCTGCTGCTGCAACTGTTGCTGATTGAAAATGGAAGGTTTGTGCTTGAGAGGCGAAGGTATCCTACTGTTGAGCGGCAAATCGTCAACATCGCCGCTACTCGCAACTTTGTTCGGTGGTTGTTGCGATAGTTGCTGCTGCTGTTGTTGCTGCTGCGGCTGTGGAAGTTGTTGTTGTTGTTGTTGTTGTGGTAGTCGCGCCGCTAATTCCATCGGAGACGCGTTACCACTTCCACCACTACTGCTACCGCTACTCGCACTCTCCTGTTTTAAGGCATTGCTCTTGGCCACCACGGTCCCGAGCGTATTGTTCACCTTCGCCACGGCGTTCGCACTGTTCACTATGGCGGAGCTGGATAAAGGCATTTTCGAGGACGACGATGTACCTGAAAATTTTTTTAAAAGACGGTATAAATAAATCGTTTCTTTTGCAAAAACATTAACGGAAATATCAAATATCACTCACCGATAATCATGTTAAGAGATTTCTTTTGCAAAAGCTTATTGCCATCGGTAGCGTCCTTCATTTTCTTCAGTTTCCCCCGACGTTTGACGCCCGTCGCATCCTGATCGGCCGCCTCTTTCAGCAACTTCTTCTCTTTCTTGCCTATTTGTACAACAGAGGCATTTCGGCCTCGCAACGATATATGCAGCGGTGGTACTCGCGGCTCTTCCGAACCAGGACTCGCATTGCCAGCAGCCGCTACCATCGCACTTGGACTGGTACTCGAACCTATCGAGCCAACGACGTTAACGCTACTGTTACTACTCGCATTGCTCGCCGTAGTTGTATTCGCACTCGGCGCTACGGGTTTCACCGCCGTCTTGTCCGCTTTTCGCACCGTCGGCGCGTTCACGAACGACACGTCCACTTTGTAGGCTGGCGTCACTGGCTCCGATTTTTCGAGTTTCAGTCTGAAATAAGGGGGATAATTGAGAAATTAATAAAATTCTTTCATTAATAATAAATTGAACTGAGATCAGAATGGAAATTGATATCAACCTAAGTTTGATTTTCTCTGTTGGCATGGGACTATGCGAATCCCTATTGGACTTAAGACGGTTGTGTTTCAAGCTGCCTTCGCTCGCGGTAGACTTCGTCGTTGCTTCAGAATCCGACTGATCGGTGTTGGTGGTGGTGTCGTTTCTCCGCGAGAAATTGCTATCCGCATCGTCGTCCGAGAATATCGAGTTCGATCTGTCGTTCGACGGCGACGGATAGGAGAAGAAATCGTCCTGTGCCTCGAGGGCACTTTCCGGTTCGGATTCCGAAGTGTCGCTGGGCATCGGTTCCAGTAGACCCGACAACGGGTTTATCAGGTACTGTCTCGGTTTACCCGACGACGTGTATTCCGGTTCCGCCGGTACCTCGTCGACTTTGGTTGACTCGCTCTTCGCAGTTGTGGTCATTGGATTGTTGCTCGGTTTCGATGTCGAAGCGGTCGCGTTCGTCGATGGTATCGCTACCATTGGGGCTGTTACTGTCTTTGTGAGGCCCTGAAAAAAAAAAAAGAGTTGAAAATAACGGTATTTTATTTGATTTACAGATAAAGGTAAACATGAGTATAATATACCATCGGCAAGCTGCCGCCGCCGCTTTGAGAAAAGGCACCTGGCGCCGCTTGACTCGCGGGCGCATTCGTAACCTGAGCAGCAATCGTCTGTGGAGCTCCAGCGCCAGCAACATTTTGTAAATGTTGTTGCTGCTGCTGCTGCTGCGTGGTAGCCGTCCACGTTGTGGTCCCATTCGTCACGTCAAAGCTATTTCTGCTCAGGATATTTTGGCTTTGACCATATCGGAAATCATTCGTCGCTCCAGCATTCACATTCGCCTGACCCTTCAGCTGATTCAAGTGCAGCTGTTGCTGCACGTTTAGCGTTTGTTGTTGTTGCTGCTGTTGTTGCTGCTGCTGTTGTTGGGCTAGTAACTGCGGTTGTTGTACTGGGATTTGTTGTTGCGACTGTTGAGGTACTTGCGGCAGTTGCTGGCGTTGCGGGTACGGAGGTGGTGTTTGCTGCTGCGGAGGCGTGCCGACAGTTTGCATTGGCTTTAAAAAAAGAGACAGATTTTTTTCGATTCTCATTATCAGTTGTCGATTTTTTTTGTGTACGACATTTATATTCAAAGTTGTTTCACTGATTTTTTATTTATGAATATAAATGTTATTTTATTTGTTAAACAGAGGAAGATGCGAGATGATACAAGATGATGATAGTGAAAAATACAGGGTATTACAATGTCGATGCGAATTTTTTATTCCAAATTTTAGTTTAGTAAATTATTATTTTTCAATCATAATCGTACAAAAAAATTTTAATAATAATTTTCTTTTAAACGACTTAACTGTTATTATCAAATCGTTAAAAATGAAATTGATACCAAGACAGATTTATCAAGCCTCAAGGTAAAAAAAAGAACGCGTCAGAAAAAATGTTTTCTTTTTATGCATTTTGAAATTTTTAATAGAACATATTTTTCATAATCAACGTTAAAGCCCTGATTCCCCTTTATATGTAGCATCTAGCACCGTATTCGCCACACACTGAATTAAACCGAGAATTATATAAAAAAACAAGAGTAAATTAATACAATAAAAATACACACCCTGATTGGCTGATTTGTTGCGTAAACAAGCCGCTGCTGATTTACATTGATCCCCACGGCAGCTTGAGCTTGCTGGAGCATCGGCTGCTGCTGTAACAGCTGGCCGGTGCTCGTGGGGCTTGGCTGTTGCATAACCGGCGTTCCGGCGGCGATCTGTTGCTGCATTTGTTGCTGAGGCTGTATCAGCTGCGCTTGCGTCGTCAGACCTTGTTGCTGCTGCTGCTGGTGGTTCAGCTGTGATTGTTGTTGTTGCAACAGCAACTGCTGTTGCCTTTGTTGCAGCGGTGTCCTTACCTGGAATTCGTTCGTTTGTTTGTTTTTAACGTTCGTAGATTGAAAGACATTTATTCCATAACGAGTTGGTAATTTTTGCATTATCACCAAATATA
This sequence comes from Galeopsomyia nigrocyanea, assembly GCA_035047105.1. Taxonomy (NCBI): domain Eukaryota; kingdom Metazoa; phylum Arthropoda; class Insecta; order Hymenoptera; family Eulophidae; genus Galeopsomyia; species Galeopsomyia nigrocyanea. The sequence continues at coordinate 14,097,027 of JAWWMK010000008.1, read as the reverse complement.
AACAATAAGCAATTTTGTTTGACTTTAATTTAATGTTCCAAATTAAAAATTGCTCTGAATTTCAGTAAAAGTGTAATCATTTCAGCGTAATATTTTAATTATCAATGGTAGCGATATCGCTGTGATCTATTTTACTGTGATGAGATTGACGTTACGCTGACAGTTTGACACGATAATTTAAAAACCGTGCATTTATCATCTCGTTCGGTATTTTGTAATACGTCAATATAACTTTTCATTACCAATCTCACCTATCCAATGCTGTATAATTATAACTGCCTTATAAGCAGAATTACGTTTGAAAAAAAAGCGAAAGAAAAACAAACGCGTTAAAAGCAAATAAAAACATCTAACCTGTTGGCCGTTAACAGGAAACCTCGCGGTCAACTGCGCTTGCACCTGCTGCTGCTGCTGAGCGGCAGGCCTGTAAGTGAGTTCCTGCCTAATGGGGAACTGCTTCTGTTGGATTTGTACTTGTTGCATGGCCGTCTGTTGCGACGGCGTCGGTTGAGGCACTGTTGACGGAGCATTCACCTGCGCGAAAGCCGAGGGTCCGTGTCCCGTACCGATATCCGCGATCAATGCTGTCGACACGATTAGATCCTCGGTTCGCAACGAGTCGAGGCTCGTTGGCGGTGGCGACTCTACCAGATCTTTCCTCCTGACCGTTGGTTTCTTCTGTGGTCGCATTCGGTTCGCTACCGACACGTCCACCACTGCTGGTGGTAACATCTTCTGTTGCTGTTGATGCTGCTGCTGTTGTTGTTGTTGCTGCTGTTGTTGCTGCTGATGCTGTTGAGGAGTGGACGTACCGCTGCCGTCGTTTTGCAACAGATTGACGAGAAGGGGACTCGATAAAGCCACTTGGTTGCCGACCGTCGTCGCGGGCACGCCGATTACTGGGTTCGCTGTCAAGGCGTTACTACTGCTCGGCGATGGACTAGATGCCATGACGTTCGGCGATTTGTACTGACTTTGACCGACAACTGCCACCTGAAAAATTAATGTTTCCAATTGAAAAATTCGATCTTTGCTACTTTTCTGAGCTTTTTAAGCTGTTTGGAACACACTTCTAGCCAAAATAAAACTGTCAGAAAATTTATGTATTTTTAACAATTCAAAGCTTGACGCATCATTTACATATCTCGTACTTAAAAACAGTATGCATTCCGTTTATCGCCATCAAAATGAATAATTAATATAAATAATTGTCTCTATTACACCTTTTTTCTAGACTTGAGCATAAAAACCCGTCGCAAGAAAAAAAAAGAAAAAATAAACTAGAAAATCAACTTACCGGTTGCGGTACCGCATGAACAGCCTGCGGCGAGCTACCACCCGCGACAATGCCGTCCTGGTTGACAACAGTAGCGGCAGCATTGGCAGCTGGATAAGGCGGTGGCGGTTGATTGTGATGCTTGAATTGCACTGGTGCCCCTTTGACAGCGTTGCCCGCGGCTTCGGCTCGACTGTGAATAGCTTGGGCCGCGTGTGTCATACTGGCGAACGGGAAGGGTCCGTTGTAACTCGGCGTCCTCGGCGACGTGCCGCTGGTACTTGGAACCTGAGGACTCGTGCCGCCGCTCGTACCGCTCGCCGCGCTTGGTTGAGCGTTCTTCGTGAGGAACGCCGGGATTGGATCACAGTCTGTGGGCGCGACCACGTTCGGCGAACGGAATGGTGGTGACTTTTCCGACGATGGACCTGCACGCGCACGCATAAGTAATTTAGCGCGAGCTTTTGACAAATTAGAGAGAGATGGTAAAAAGTGATTCGTGTAAGTACCAGCTGCAATGATTTGAGCGACATTACGAAGAGTCGACGAGATGCTGGCGGCTGCTGCGTTGCTGGGCCCAGGCACAGAAGTAGCGTTAATGTCTAAACTAGTTGCACTATTGCTGGAATCACTTTGGGATCCTTTGCTTCCGCCTTCTTGCGACGCTGGCCCCGAGTGCAGCACTATCTCTTGCGCTTCCCCGCCATATCGTCCAGCTATCCTCAATGAGATCACCTATTGACAAATTACAGGCATTTAGTAGGTAACTGACAAATTGGTATAGGGTAAGAATGCAAAAAAAATGAAGATTATACCTGATCTCCTTCTACTTGAACTGAAAGTATACCAAGCTGCGTGAGGGTGGTAGAACCTTGGGCTGCCAGTTCTCGTAACTTCAGAGCAGCTTCTTTGGGTATCGAAAATGTCACCCGTACAGAGTTCCATGGTTCTACTTTGTCAACTCTCAGCTCTTGTTCCTTATCTACAAGAGATTAGATCATTTGTTATTAATCCAAATTGTGAGAGTATTGTAAAAGTTGGCTTGCTCTGTCAACTGTTTGTTTACCTTTGCAGACAAGGGTTTTGAGACGGTCAACAATAACTTTGAATTTACTTGGAAATTCTGGATCTCCTATGTCTCCCTCACACGTTACCACTGTTTCAATTAGATCACCATCACTATCAGCCGCCATTTCTATGAATTCAAATACAAACATAAGATTAATACTTGTTGTTGAAAAATTGAGAGGTTAAGTTTGACGACAACCAAGATTCTGAATAATTGGGTTTGTAAGATAGTGTTGGGTTTATATGATAATTAGCGAAAAAAAGCAAAGAATACTCACCAACAATTAATCACATAACTACCCAAGTAGCCTGGGAACGCCTTAGGGTACAGTGAAATCTCTGCGTGGCAAAATGCTGCTTTTACAATTTGAAAGCAAACATTCTGAATCCATTCAGTGTCACATGTCTAGCAATTCTGCTTCCTACAATAATTACAGCATGGTATTAGCTAATTGTTGAACAATATTGAAAAATAAACAAATGAATGTTAATTTTGACATTGTTACTATGCTGAACACATTCATTCGCCATTCAGGCACACATTTTTTCACCAAAAAGCGGATAAAAAGAGCTTGCTCCAATTAACCTCGAAGCATAAAAGAAAGATTGCCTTCTCTATTCCATTTATTACTCACTAGAGCCATAATTCTGGCATAATGATGAACAATTTTCAAAACACTGGTCAAACAACTAATAAAAACAGCTCCTCGCAAGTTAATCATCAGTCCATCAAGCGAAAGAAGATAGCAGCCTAGTGAAAAAGTAAATAAACCACGACTACTGGCAGCAAAATTTCCTTGGCTCTCTTATCAAGCACACTTTTTTTTCTCTCTCTCACTCATTCACTCTCAGCTCTCTCTCTCTCTCCATTGCACAAGGAAACATCGGCACTATTTCTAAGAAACCATCAGACTCAAGGCTGCTGCACTATAATCAAGCAATCCGCACATCCTGCACACTGACTTCCCCCAGTGAACCAAGCAAACCTCCCTGTCAAGAAGCCCGCGGGTTGACGGCAGGAGAACGGCCTAACCAAAACAACGCAGGGCAAAAACAAAGGCCATATTTGTTGATGAATAACTGTCTACACCTGTTAGCACGTTACGATCACGCAAGCACATTGCATAGGCACCCGGTTGTAGCTCTCGCGCGGGTGCTTGCATATGCAGCAGCAGCGGTTGCGGCGGCGGCGCGCATGCACACCGACGCACTCATACACACATACACAGACAGACAGCAGCAGCAGGCACTGAGGAGAGCTGAGCGCGGGCCACCATTTTGTCCCGTCGGGGGAGGTGCACGTAAAACCTCATGTCCAGGCTTCTGGCCGTAACACTTGACACATACACGCAGCGTGCACACCACAGATCTATGATCGAGCTATCGATAAAACCCAGCGGCAATTACCCCATTGTGCCCCGGCGATGCTGCCGCGCTCGCGCTCAGTCGAGTATGCCGCTCTCACTCTCTCTCCACCGTCCGTGTTGATCTTTCCACCTGGAGAGAGAGAGAGCGCGCGACTCTCGGCACGACTGCACGTCGACGAGCTTTCTGCGCGTTAAAATTGGGAGTAAAACAGCTGCTGCAGTCGACGAGGATGGTCTATTCAAACGCGACGACGTCGTCTTCGTCGTCGCGGATTCGGAGATGGGGGTGGCTGGATAGTGGCGGCGCTGCTGAGAGTTCAGCGAGTTTTTGCCTTGCTCTCGCTCTGCTTCTTGGTGCTCGGAGACGAGCCGCTGCCGAGCGCGACTTAACACACACGACACAATTCACTTGCGGTCCTAACGACAACTCCGCGAATCTCCTTTGCTCTTGGCCATGTTATCGCGGCGCGACCAAGACGATGCACCACGACACACGAGCAGGCGGACTAGCACTCGTAAAACGCCATGGACAATAACAAGGTGCCGCCATTTGCAATGCGGCCAACTGACATGCGCAAATCAATCGCGCGGGGCACCACGGGAGATTGCTCGCGTGCGCGACAAGGACGGCACATCGGATATTCTCGGCGAACGCGTGCGCGAGAAAGAGATAGCTCGACGTAGAGATCGTGCTCAGGTTGGGACGAAGATCGGGGCGACGCCTTGTGGCGATTTCTACAGATCGGATACCCGAAAGGCAAAGCGACCGCGGACTGCGTGTGTATAGCCTATAGGTGTGTGGCTTGCACGAGGATGTAACGGACGGATCATCCTCGTCGTCCGGTTGGTTACCAAGCTTTTCTTTTTTCTTTGGTAACTTGCATGGCTTGTTATGCTCGAGCTTTAGGTTTTTTTCGCGAATGCGCAAGCACTTCGAAGCTTTTGATTGCGATGGTTTTCGAGTTTCGAATGTCGATTTTTCGATATAATTTTGATTTGATTGAAAACAGATTATGTGTGAAATTAATTGCGTATCACTTTTCTGCCTCTTAACTTTACTTACGAAAGTGGTATATTCTACCACCATAATGATAAATACAAACTCTTTGTTACTAATAATTAACTTAATCTACGAACTAAAGTCGCGAACTGTAAATAACTTATTCTCAGAAGTTCCAAAAAATAAAGGACGATATTTAAATCTAAATCTTAAAAACCAATAACATACGGCATGAAAGCAGGATGTATATTAATTCTCTTACATTGATATTTTATCTTCCACAGTAAAAAATCTCAATAATGCGATAAAAAAAAATACTATTCAATTTTAATTTGCACAGTATTCTATTCCAACTCAATTACAGACTTGATTCAGACCAATAATATCTCTAAGAAACAAAAATAATATTTCGGATCAAAGTAAAATGAAATTTTGGAACACGTCACACAACCGACGAGCGATCGTCACAAGCTTCACCCACAGTTCCACACATGCACAATACTTGTATCGGTGATACCAAGGGCTCGATCGTTTATAGTCGCCCTTTGCTTGAAGAATACCCGCATCAACGTTCCTTCAACGTTTGCGGTTTTTAAAGATTTTTTCAGATTTTACACTAATTTCGTGAAATAAAGCATTTCATACGTAAATTATCGGCACAACCGTTCTTTTTTATGTATGGCCGATTTAGTTCATTTGAAATAAAATGATAATTATTAAATTATAGTATATGGTGAAAACTTAAAAGAAGCGTCGATTGAACAAACATAAAACATGGGAACTTAGAATGTTCTGAATCAAAAGTCACAATGGAAATGAAAGAAAGCATAACTAGGAAATCTTCAAATCATGATAAATGAATTTTTTATTATGAAACTTCAATTTGTGATTCTATCAAATAAAACTTCAAGACAAAATGTCTCTCACAGATGTTTATTACATTTTAATTAACTTAAGAGACTTGATTTTTCACTATTCAAAAATTACAATCCAAAGCTTTTACATCACAAAAAAATCGAAATTCTTGAATAGCCATGTAACAATTACTATTTATATTGCAGTAAACGAATTTAGAAAAAGTCACGGTCGCCTGGCTTGCAAGACTGCATAAGACCTGCATCGCACATGGCTATCAGGTGCGGGAGGGGATCGTAGGTCCTAAAAATTATTCAGTTATGAATTTTTATTCAATATTGACTATAATAAATTTGAGCAAACTAAAAGTCATACTTGTAGAAATCAGCATAAGCCTTTTTCCTTGGCTCGCAGACAAGCAGATGCCATGCAATTCCACCTGCAATAGAACTAAGCACAGCTCCAATCAAACCTTTTTTGATATCGGCTTCCAAGAGTCGCCTCATCTGTGGCTTTGCAATTGTTCCAGCCATCTGCAAATTTGATATTTTTAACTTTATTATCAACTTAAAAATTTGTATTATTATGAAGAATAGGCACTCTATCTGACAAATTGTTATGATAGGAACTACAAATTTGTTAAAATTCTGGCAGTTAAAATATAACTAACTGACTAAGTAAATGAAAATATGTATATATATACATATATATATGTATATATACATAGATATCATTGTTATGAATACATGAAATTAAAAATGACGTGTGGTGAAACCACAAAAAATTCAATACAAAAACAATCAAACTTAGTAAATGTTGAAAGAAGAGTTGAACCGTTGCTCGCGAAACTGTAATCGAACGTTCAAAAATACTTTTAAAAAAAGTTGAGACACTTGGTGTAAGGTACTGATCAGAGTAATTGACAGAACCTCAAAAATGAGAAAGTTACGTAATGACTTTACTGCTAATGTCATTTGACAAAACTCATTGGACATATGCGAATAAAAGGCGAAAAGTCATGATAAAAACTCACCTTTGGTTCAAGAAACAAATTCGTCCGCAGGAATTAATCAGCAGTGGAAAAATCTACTGTGCAGTAGAAGAGCAGATGAAGAACGACATACACGCCCACGCTTGCCAACTCTTCGAAGTGAAAAGCTTGCTGCCTGAAGTTGCCTTATTAAACTTTTGTCGCACTCTCGCTTCGAAAAAAAATTGATGAGAAATCCAACTAGATTTTACGTAATTTACTGTTGAAAATTATTAGTAATTATATTTCATAGCCAAATTTATCAAAGAATCGTGAAAAATTTGCTTGATTCATTATTTTTTTAGGCTATAACATAATAGTTTGAATGACTCGGCCATGTTTGCGTGACGTCAGCTGTTTGCGGCGGGGGAAGTTATCTGAGAGCGTGAGAGAGAGAGAGAGAGAGAGAGAGAGAGAGAGAGAGAGAGAAAGCGGCATTGTGAGGTAGTGGCAGCAGTGACGCAAACAAAAAAATATTTACATATTACGGCGCCATATTATAAATTTGAGGTATCTTACTGTTTAGCTCGCTTTTGTGTAAAGCTAATAATAAGTATTTAAAAGTGGATGGGTTTGAATTGGAAGGTTGATTTTTCCTGATAGATAATTCGGTTTTACGAGCGTCTAACAAACGTTAGGTTGATCGTGCAAGTGGTACATACGAGGTATTATTTGTCTAAAATGTAATAGATTGAATAAAGCAATGTAATGAATGGTGGGTTACTCTAAAAAAATGTCTTGTTGCTGCATAATAGCGCTCGTCTTAAATAAGTTTTTATTTGATCTACTTCAATAGTTAAGTAACATTACACAAAGAAAAAAAAGTGGTCTGTACTTTTGATAAGACCCACCTATTTATATGTATTTTGACGCACTGAATCTGAAGTCGGAATCACGCATACACTTACGATAAAAAACATTTGGCAGTACACTCTAGTAAACAATTTGTCAAATTGAAATAATAAGAATAAATAAAATTACGTTTGTCATTTACCCAATTTTTTTCCAAGTGCAGACAATTATCCTTTTCTTTTTTCAAAACAGGAAGTCACATTAGGTACTTTGGTAAACTTTATAAATCATTTTATTTCAGATCAAGCTTTGTGGATTTAAAAAAAATATTTTATTACATAATTGTATTTACAGAATAAAGATAATCAAGCTAGAAAACGTATTCGTATGTTAAACAAATGTAGCCAGCTACAAAGTTTACATATCATCCCAAATGGCAATGCTCTCTCTGGCAATGGCACGATTGTCTCTTCGAATGTTGCCACAAGTGCTAGCTTTCTTCAAGTTCCTCTTATTTTGTACTCTCTTCTGCCGCTTCATCATCTCTGCTTTTATTCTCTTCTTGACCAAATCATCTGGTATAATTGTCGATGCTGTACTCATCATGTCAGTCGTTGATTCAGCATAGTAGGAGCCAGTTTCATCGGAATCATTATCCTTATTTTCTTTCTCACTAAGGGATACTGTTTTTTGTGTATTCTGAGAACCAATTGGTACTAAGTCAGGCACTGCTGACTGTGCTTCTTCCTCATCATTTTGAGTATCAGATTTTAGGTGTTCACCTGTCTTTGTCTCAACATTTAATTTTGAAACTTTTTCTTCCAATTCTTCAACATCTTCCTCCTTTTCACTGTCACCATCTGCTTTATATTCCTCATCTTCACTGTTAGGATAATATTCCTCTCCTTCTGCCAATTGATAATCTTCCTCATCACTGAGTACTGGGTCATCAAGATTGACCTTTGAAGTTTCTTCCTTCTTGCATTCTTTTATGATCTTTTTAAAAACTGGATACCTTTTGCTCTCGTAATCAAAGCGTCTCCTGAAAAACTCTCGAATACAATGAACATCTCGATCAAAGTACATCTCAGCTTCCTCGTGATCAGTCGGTAGCATTTGTGGAAAGTCGATGATAATTGGCTTCTCATCTGGTGTGAGCATAATATTAAACTCATTGAAGTCTCCATGAATAACGCCGCAGTGAGCCAGTCTACATATGATATTCATCAAATCATCGTACAGTCTTTCTTTGTTTTGAACTTCATGAACATTGCAGAGAGGTACACCATCAATCAGCTCCATGATAATACAGTGTCTGTTAATGTCGATTGGTTTGGGAACAGGAAAACCTCTCCTCTCCAATTCCCTCATGAAAGCAAACTCTTTTGTAGCAGACATTCTCGACATGTACAACCAGGACATGTGTTTTCTGTGTTGATGATAGTATCTCTTATTCTTCACATTTCTAAAGCAAGTTCTACCCAACCGGTGCAGCTTCAAAACGTAATGTTGCTCATTGTTTTTGGAAACCACGTATATGTTCGACTCTTTGCCCACGCCAATCTGATTGCCAAAACGATCAATCAAGTCTCTTGCAGTCAAAGTCTTCAACGCCAAGTAATCGTATCCTGCATTCGTCAGCCTGTAGCCGTTGTATTTTTTATCGTGCTCGTAGCTAATCAGCCGGTGCTTCACCAATTCCTTGAGAATCTTGTGCAATCCACCGTGGTGAAGATTTGCAATCTGAGCCACGAGAACGTCCGGTACCAATTCGTGATTTTTCATACCCATTTCTATGGCTGTCAAAACACGAAAGTCCTCTTTACTGAGGTAGCGCAACATCTTCACGTCCAACTTGCCCATGATTGCAGTTTATTTGACACTGATGATTATTTTGCACTTCACGAATTAACGAAACAAAGATTCATAAACAAAGTAACCTCAAATGCGATCATCACTAATCCACTAATCATCTGTGAGTGACCACGCTGCCGTCTGACGTTTGATCCACTGTATTGATGACTGGATAGTGGCTCCGCCGCAGTGTCGAAGCTTTTCGGGCTTTTTTATCTCCGAATAAAAAAAAAACGTGGGTGCGCAACTGCGCACCGTCGCGTTGATGATTACTTATCACTAGCGAAAGTTTTTTCTAATTTTGATCTTCAAACTTGTATGACGTTTGGTAAAACCATTAAAGTAATTTTATTTATTAATTATTACATTTTTATTATTTCATCGCTAAAATTAGAATTTATTAATTGCATTCATAATCTGTACGTAAGTTTTCATCATTAATTTCTTTTGTCTTTTTTATTTGTTACGGTCATGTGTATAAGTTCTATAGTTTATAATAATAAAGACTAAACAATCAGTCTAGTGATTCAATGTAAAATGTAATTTTATTGTTATTCAGTGCAGTCGCATTTATCCGCGATTGTTATCCTCCAATTCTATGCAGTGCTACACACATGTGGAAAAAAACACGCGGTGTGTTTTTTTTTTTATTCAGCACTTTTTTTAAAATAGACTCTTACCTACACAACCACTATTTATAGGTATAGCACATTATACACGTGTGTGCTATACGAGCTGCGAGTGGAGCAGCCCGATCGGCCACAATAGCCGGCGGGGCAATGGAACGACCGTCGCATCCATATATACACATAAACACTTTCGGATTCCTATCTTTTATTCAACTGGTGTAAACAGCAACAGAATATTCATTAATCCCGAGGCTCGCTCGCGCGTTCAACGTCACAATATTGTGATAACTGATAGACACAGTCGAACGCGAGACGCAACGACGCGATCTCTTTTATCGAATCTTTGTTCGTTGTTATAGTGGTTGACGACGCTTAATTTGTATATTGCCAGTAAAACCATTAAAAATTATCGGTGTGATTTGTCGTGTGGCGTTGAAAAAAATGAAGATTCAAAAAGTTAAACATCAGTTGGACAATGATTTCTTTAAAAAAAACTTTGTGTTATATCGCTGAAAATAAACGGCAACTCGTCGTTATAAATTAGTTTTATACAACTTCCTGAAAGAAAGCGCTCTAAAAACTGTCATTACTTAAATCACAAATAAAACGCTAAGCTTGCAAAAAAGAAAAGGCCAAGCTCGCCCGCATTTTATTTATAAATCTAACCAGCGCGCAAGCAACTAAACGCAAATTGCAGGTTCCATCCGTATCGACCGAACATCGCGACTAGTGACAGTCCTCCCTCTCCTTTTCTCGCTCTTCCCCCCCCCCCCTTTCCCACTCTTCTCATGTAACAAACAAAGTCGTCATATCGCGAACACACGCGCATAGCTGACTCACGTACATATGTGCGTCGTTGGATCTGTCCAAGTCTATCCAGTGTGCGACGACTTTTCGTGCTGTGTGTACTAGCTCTGTATACTTATATCAGTTTGTTTTTTGTTTGTCAGTGTGTGTGCTTCGTCGACGACAATTATCTAGAGCGTCCCTTATACAGGCGCGAGTGCAGGTGCACTCGAAAAAACTTGCGCGATAGGATAGTAATAGGCACATATTGTGTGTGCGAGGAGAGATAGCAGCAGTAGTGAGTGAGTGCACTTTTCGTACTCTCTCTTTCGTCGTGGAGCTGGATCAGACAGCGATTGCATTGGAAGGCCAGGATTCAGGTAGGCGATCACCGTACAGCTTCCCAGATTACGTAAAGCTATCTATAAGTCACGGTCCATTGAGATGCCTTCTAGTAAAATAGGTCGGGAGACAAGATGCAATGTGTGCGGTGTATGTATATATGTGTAATTTGCCTAGTGCATATGACTTGCTGGTCTTTTTTTTGAGGGGAGAGAATTTTGTTGTGCTTTGAGTTGATAAGCTTTTGGATTTTCCCTGCTGGAGACTCTTGATTATTCCAATAACAACGCCGTCGTCAAGCATCAATTGTGCTAATTAGACTGCATTGGGAAATCCTTATCTGTATGATAGTTATATATTTTTGCTTGGTTTTATCTTCCATTTTTTTTACAGTTGAGCCCTATTAAATTTAGTATTTTTACATTTCAACATTTTTTTTAAAGACAGTTTTGATTGGGCTTAGTTATTCTATCTTAGCAATCTAGTGGTAAACGTTGGTTAATGACATTCATGCATTTTTAATGTTCTGCTCTCGATTCATCCCAAGAACCATCAAATAGAGTGTTTATTCCACTATGGCATTTCATCGCTAATGAACTTGTTTTTGCTCTGTGTTTCTGGATCAAAGACACTAAGGTTCATGTGTCAATTATTGATATTATCAGCCGTTGACAACTTGACATTCTATGACAATTAATTTACTTAGCAGCTAATTGTTTCATGCAAAAAATTATCACCTGGCACAAGTTTTTCAAGTTTCTGCATAGTTTTATCTGTCATTTGTTGGAAAATGGTCTAGAATGACATTTTTTATATCATTACCAGTTTGATTCTGGAGAACTTTTTTATACACGTAATGTAAAGCCTGTTATAAACATTCAACTGACATTATCACACATGGAAAAATATTTTTTTTAGAATCTATAATCAGTTAGTACACTCATCCACATTTTCCCATCTAGATACAAGTGTCGATGATGTGATGATTGATCAATCTAGGTTGATTACGAATGTTACAATGTCAATCATCCATAAATTTGGTACTCGTAGAACTAGTTCATTCTGCTTTTAGATACGAGAAAATGCTTTCTAAGATCTCAAAATTAAAAACTAGGACAATTATGCTGGAATACATCATCCTTGCCACATCATTAAAAATCTATGAAACATTCTTCGTACAACATTAAACACACAGATTTATCATGCGTATACCGAATGATTCTATAAATAAGTAATCGATTGTTATTTTAAATCATGACCAATTGCACCACTTTGCTCCACATACAGTACTTGCGTGTGTGCACCAAAAAACTTGGCATAAAAATTTTCTCAAATAATATATTTGCACACGTATAGATAACAAAGAGCGTGGACGCGAAATGAGTTTGAAATAATGCCAATATATTTTCCTTTTTTGCTTTTTGTAATATTTATGCAACGAACGTGCTCTCGCTAGAAAAAAAAAAGAAATATATAATATAGTTGAAAGCCTACGCAATTTTCGACGCTTGTGTCAGATATTAACAATTCTATTGTAAAACTGCTTCAACCTTCATTTTAATAATCCGTAATTATACTATACTCTACGCAAGCGCGTCTCATCAATCGACGTTTCGAGCGTTACGAAAAAATTCACTTTCGTCCTATAGATATACATAATAAAACCGTCAATTGCTTAGTACACACAACGCAGAACTGGTTAAGAAACGATCGCGTTCATTGAGCACCAAATTTCCTACGATCGTGCAAATAGTCACGAAATTTCGAAGATAAAAAGATCCGTTAAAAAAAAAAACTCGGATTTAATTGAAAAGTACAAAACACTCATCGAAATTTATCGACTCTTTCAATTTATCGCTCAAGCTTTTTCATTCTCCGTATACACATAAGTATATGTATATACGTATATGCCCTTACAAATTAAAGCGAGAGCTGCCGTCTAAAAATACAACAACGCGTCTCGCTCGCTCGCTTGCGGCCGGGAAAATTGCATGCGCGCCTCGCGCAACGCGAAATATTGTCGAACGAGTTTATTAATTAATGACATGCGTCGCGAACGTTTTTTTTTTTTGTTATTTCTTCTCTTTGTTCGAGCAAAACGTGGTTCGTTTCTTTTTTCCTTTAAAAAGCTGCTCATTGAAAATTCACACGCTGCGACGAAAAAAATTCTCTCGAACGATAGTTCTGAAGTTTTAACTGATAAGCCGATTTGTTTTTTTTTGCGTTATTTTTATTATCAGCGCAGGCGAGATAACAAAGCTCGTAAGAGAAAACGCTATATAGCGAAATTCCAACCCACGACAAGTATGATAAAGTAATTAACGATGATTTTTTTTTCTTTTTTTTCTTGGTTTCAGAGGACTGCATAATTGCAGTCGCAAGGTGGCCTCGCGAACATCATGGAACGAATGATCGCTTTGAGCACGCAGAATCCACTGTCGTTGCTGCTTAAGTTTGGCATGATGGCCTGGAACAACACCTGCGCCATCGAGAACTGCTCGGGACACGGCGAGTGTCATAATGGCACCTGCTTGTGCGAGGTATAATATCATTATTCTTTTTCTTTCCTTTTTTTTGTCACTATTATCGAAATGACCTTGACACGTGAAGCTTTGTTAGTTTTTGATTGTTTTTTTAATTGAAAAATGAGTTGACATTTTAATTCGAAAAGCGGTGTGTTTAAATAGTTGTACCTATAAATGACTGACAATTTAATCCGGTTTGATGATGTTTGAACGAGATTACAATGCGCGCAGCAGCATCTCTGCTCTATTAGCTTGACTGTGCAAGCTTGTCATATGCCAGTGTCGCCGCATTTCTTTTTTTTTTCTATTTTTTTTTTTGTTACGTGTGGAACAATCTATCTTCCGTTATTTTGCAACTTTTTCTATTGTATTTTGCGTAATATTTTACACTTTTAAAATGAAATCTTTCATAACTGTTAAACAAAACAACATGATTTTTTTTTGTATGTTAAAAAAAACAATGAAATGAAAAATCTATGTTGTGCTCGCTTGTACTTGAACGATATTTTTCTCGATGAAAACGAATATTTATTAATCATTGACATTCTTACACGTATAGATATCTCATCTCGGAAGAACGAAAACAAATGGCGACAAAAGAGATAAAAATCGTTAACTTTGCCGCGATCTATAAAAAAAAGATTAGAAACAACCGCGAGAACGGACATTGTACCTCGCATTTCGAACATAGTTCTTCAATTTCAAAGATACACGTAATATGCAAAAACACCGGCGTAAAATCAATACGTATAAGGAAACTCAACGTAGTCGCGTAAACCGATAAACAAACCTTTTTTTTTCTTTTTGCAGATTCAATACGACGGTCCAGGCTGTCACGTGCCGAACTCCAGCTACTACGTGGCATTCGCGACGATATTCTTCATCCTGGCGTTCGTGTGCCTGATGCAGCTGGTGATGTGCATAATCGCCGAGTGGCGAAAAATGAAGGCACCGTCGTTCCTGAAAGCTTGCCGAGTGACCACGCAAAAAGTACTCTACTTCGTCGTCTTTCTCGCTTCTCTTATCAGGGGTGCTTATTTCACGTCTCCGGTGAGTGATTAAATTCGAAAAAAAAAAATTCGTTGTTCGCCATTGAAGATCCAAATATCAATGTTACTTTCATCGTTTTGCAGACGTCGTTCCAAGCACCATGGTCGAGGAGTCTCGTGTCGGCGTATTATCCGCTGATGCTTAGTGGCTCATCTCTTATCGTGTGTTTCTGGGCCGAAGTGTTTCATCTACGCGACATACGCACCGACAAGCCGCAATTTCTCTCCAAATCGTACTTGGCATTCGTAGTTTTTAACTTTCTCACCTACTCGCTTTTACTCCTCGAAGTCGTGACCTCGCAATTCAATGCACGAGACGAAGACGATCAGGTACTTTTGTTGTTGTTGTTTGTGCGATAAACGTTTGTCAAACTTTTTTTTTAACTGACGAAAATTTTTTTGTTTGTTTTTTCTCTATAGGCTTTCTACACACACGTCTTCAACGGCTGTTACGCGGTACTGCTCTTCTTCGTCGTCATACTCTTCCTCATTTACGGAATCGAAGTGTTTTTCAAGGTAACTAATACGTTCAAAAACGTCAAAACTAGTCATTTCTAATTTAAGAATGTCGCTTCTAATGATAAACACTATGTGGGAAAAAACAGGTTCGCGGTGGATTTCTGACCGATTGTCAAGTAGCATCGATCGCAACGAACAACAGATCGGACGAAAGTACACGCGGCGAGGAAGATCCGGTCACTGCGAAACTTTTCGAGCCGATACCAAGTACTTCGGCGGAGCCCGTGTTACAACAGCAAGTCAATACTTCTCAATTGCATCAGTCGAGATTCGGTTTAATCTCGCAGGCTTTAATGCTGTTTATCGTCGTTGGCTTTCTGTTCAGCGAGACACTCAGTCAATTTTGGAAGACAAAGTAAGTTTCGTTTCGATTGAAATTCATTTAGAAGTGAACATTGAGGATATTGATCTTGTGGTTTGGCTTTTTTGCAGAGTACCTTTGTACAGTCGAAACTGGCACGATGTGGTATTTCGAGTTATCGAGGTTGGTGCTGCTTTGTGGTTCCCGTGCGTGTTGTGGAATTGTATGAGGTGAGTTCACTAATTTCTTCAATTATGGCTTTGACGACTCGATTCTAGTATTCGCGAGCACAATTAACGCGTAATTATCAGTCGGCTCTTATTAGCAAGTAGCTTTGATAAATGTTATCGATGATATATTTCATTGTTTCGCGTGATAAGCAGTCAACTAGCGCTACAGTCAACGCTGTTTGAAACTCATTAATTAATTTAATATATACAATTTTCCAAAGCCCTGAACAACTATGGATCTTGAACCCGAAAAGAATTCTCAAGAGACTGGATTTGGATCAAAGTAAACACCATAAGGAAATCGAGTTGCAGGACAAGTCCAAGGCAGCTGAAGCTGAGCGTCTTACCGACAATGCTTCGATCAATAGCAAAGACTGTTGCTGGATTTGTTACGACAGTGACAGACAGGACGCTGGCCCTTTGATCCAGCCCTGTCAATGTAGAGGTGATGTCAGTGCGGTACATCACAATTGTCTTCGGAGATGGCTTGTCGAGGTAATAATAATATTTTCTTATTCACGCATTGTGGTGTTTTTTTTTTTCGATTTAAGATGAAAAATTATGAGCAACGAATTTGAGATAGGAAACATTGCAATGATTTGCATTGTATGAAGAACCGGCCATTCATTTCAGTTTTTATAGCACTTGCACGATAAATAGTGATGTCATAAATGTTAGAACGAGCATTTTTCTCATCGGGCGTAAAACAATTTCTTTCCGGAACAAATATAATCGATTGTTTTCGTACCATTTTGAAGTTTTATCGCTCTTTTATTTCCATGCTCACGCTAAGGTCACATCTTTATAAGTGCCGATTTCTTTTCGCAATCAGTTCATACAATATTTTTCTTTCAGAGCTCGAAAAATTTGGACAGTCTCACGTGCAAAGTGTGCGGCACGCAATACAACGTCGAGCACGCGACCAGATTGGACTGGCAGAATGGTTTGACACCGCGACACTGGCTGCAAACGATAGGTCTCGTCGTAACGATGTGTGGCTCGTCTGCCGCAGCGTGGATAACTATTCAACTCGTTGAAGATCCGTTCATAAGAATGTTGGCTGCTGGCTCAGCACTTCTGATCATATACGTTTGCATAAGGTATGTATCGTTCAATTTACGTCACGTAATCTAATTGAGATAATTTTTTTTATGTCGCTGAACGAGTTGACTAATTGAAATGTTTATCGGGATAAGAAAGATGGCGTATCTATTATAAAATGCCGTTAAAGAATCGAATTGTTCAATTCATAAACGGATTAACGGATTTTTTATTGTTGATAGTGAAAAATTAATTTTTCCATAGGAAAAGCGAATGCCGTCGAGTTTTTTTTATTGAATTTATTTGTTAGCAAGGTTCAATTTGAACTATTCTATTTTAAGGATGATGATTTAATATTTAAAATTTTCTAGATTCTTGAGTCTCAACACAGTAGTGGCTTATCAGCGAGCCAAAATATCGTCCTTGAACATCGTCAACGTAGACAATAGCGGAGATGCTCAAGTCTCAACGATCAGTCACAGCGTGTCTGTCGAATTGGCAAAGTAGAGAGAAAAGATTCCAAGAAGTGAGGGAAAAACGTTTTAAAAATAACACGATCGTACTACAAAATATGATGTTTGTATCGATATCAGTTTTATTCCGTCGTCGGAATGCGATAGAAATACAAAATTTGACAGTTTCTTTTCCATATGCCGAGTCGATGAAAGATAAACAGTACATGGAGGAATATAATTATTTATTCTTTTATACAAATGTTGGTGCGTGGCGAAGGGTCGAGGTTGTTCGAATCATCTCTGTTGTGTTCTTCATCACCAAGAACGCAGATACATCATTCGCTAAATTTTCATTAGTTTTATAAATTTGTGCCATTAACATTCAATATTTTTTCCTAAGGCAATAAAATGAACGATAAGTTTGATTCGTCATGTCAAAAAGCAAAGACAAAATGAAATTCACAATATTAGGATTATTCAATTTTGAATGGAATTTCATTTATTTTAGGTCACACTTATTCGACGATTTATTCCATTCGGTTTGTCGTTTCATTTTAGCATTGTCGTAACGCTATTATACTTTTATCGAGAAAAAAAGTAAAAATGTCGATTTTCTATCGAAAAGTAATGTGCAGGGAGATTTTGTCATTCGCGTATCGCGTAATAAATTGAAAAAAGTTTAATATTATACACATTAATCGCTACATAAATGTAATATTTACATTTTAAGTATTTAATGTCTCGTATAAGGAACTTTGAAAATTTATTAACCGTAGAATAAAGTCTAGTTTTTCTAAAAAAAAACAAAAAATACAATTCAGTCTAGCAAGTACATTTAAATGTGTAGTTTCAGAAAAAAATTTTATCGTAGAGAATCAAAAAACGATAAGTCAGTCAATCTGATGTGTTTGCGAGTCAGAAATCGAAGAATCAATGTGCGATAGTTTGTGCGAATGTACTGAGTCAGTCGTAATATCGTCAATATTGTCGAAGGTAATAAGTAGCATTACCAGACGTAGCGTTGATATAACAAAATACTATTTAAATACGTCTTCTCAATAAGCTTGACTGTATACTCAATGAGGTACAACATCAATTTTCCCAGAGCAGTAGTTGACAGTTTTATTTATCGAAATTTCACGTAAATGACGAAAACACTGAAACTTAGATCTGTATGTTATGCTAGAAATAAGTAAGATTCGCGTTTCTTGCTCTTCTTTTTTATACTTTCAACTGACTACGTTATAAGTTGATATACGTTCTAAATTTTTGCAGCGTGGAAAAGGAATTCCAATCCAAATCATTGATACTTAATGCAATAATATTTTTAATAAGATTCGTTTAATCAAAATAAAAGTTCGATGTCTTTTTATATGTATTTTTTTATGACATTGGATATCTTATTAAGATTCAGTTTTCTTCGTTTGAAAAAATTGAGAATATTTTATTACGAAAAAATGATGATAAAATTCTTATTCACTGAATGATTTAGATACCTAAGTATGTACAATCTCAAGCAAAAAGAGCTGCGTTACCTTTCTTAATACTCTTGTAAGATGAAAACTTTATTTATTATGATGTAAATAACTAGCGACTATAGTTATCAGTAGATGTAGGCACTATGTTTTTTATAAAAAAAATTAAAGTTAAAAAAAAGAGGTGACTTGCGCGTTAAACATTAATGATCAAAGTGCAGCATTTCTTTTTGAATAATAATGAAAAAAATGTACACGTTTGCTGTTTTCTCGTCATAATCGTCTCATAATAGAATCAAACAAAGTCATTGTAATTAAGTGCATAATATTCATATTGTTTAATGAAATTGATCGTGCAGAGTGTACATTTTTTTAAAGTTTACAAAAGTAGATTTTAGTCGAGTTTTTAAAAACTCCTTATACTACAATCATTGCTATATTGTTTATTCGATAGTCTGACGAGACAAGTACAGTTATTTGTAAGCGCGAATGATTTACTGTTCTGTTATGATTGATCAAACGTCAAAACGGAATAGTAAAACATTTGTTTTTTTTTATTTAAAGATTGATTGCTTTTTGAAAAAAAAATTCCAGACGAATTTCTTGCCACGAATGCAATGATGTTTTTTTGGAAAGGATTTTAATCTGGTCTGATGTTTAAGTTTTTATTGTTATTTTCTACCAATGTGTGAAATAGTTAATTGTCATAATTTCCATTCAACAATCCCAGCAATCGAGAAATGCATACAATGCAAAAGAATATTTGTACACATGAAAAAGCCAAGAAAATATAGGTGATAAGCTGTGATAATGCAATATGTATAAATTAGCGGAATAAACCTCGAATAAAGTTGAAAAATATCCAAAATATACTTATTTGTTTCATTTAATATCCCCTCTAATATTAAAAATGTATTGGAAAATGCATACATGTGGATAATGAAAGGTGAAATTGAAAAAAAAAAGCGATTGTGCATTGTTATTTCTGTATTTCTCAAAAGATATAATTACAAGCAAAACCAATTTTACAATTCAAATAAATTATTAAATTATTCTCTTCAAAATATTTGATTTCATCTGTGTTCGAAAAATATTTGTTATACATTCCGCGTAATCCAATACTGTCTAATTAATACGTAAATTTTTCACGAGCAAAAAAATAGTTTTTTTTCAAAAATTATTTTACAATTAATGGATGGCGTAATAAACTAGAATTGCAATAAGAAAAAAAGTAAATAAAAAAATATTTGATTTAAAAATAAGAATCCAAACTTCAAAAACTGTTGTTTCATTCGAAGGAATTGAAAATTGATGAGTCGTTTTAGAAACATTCCTTCTTGCTATTCAAGTTTGTTTTTTCTACATTTCTACATGTTTACGTTAGTACATAATACGTGTTTTTTTTTGTTTGTTATAAATCAATGGATCTGAAAGTTTGAGGTGATTTTTTTTTATTATTTAATCATTAAGACAATTACTTAAGTATTTACGAGAGATACATGTTACCAATTAAATCGAATATTCAATACTTAGTTTAATGTTATAGATATACAAATACAACAGAACTAAAAATGTCGTGTAACGTTTATTCTCTAAAATTTTTCAAATGTTTTTATTTGTTGCTTTCCTTCGGTCATTGGTACTCATCTCCCTCATGTAATACACGTTGTTTCAGGCGGATCTGCCAAGTAGTGTACTCTCTTGTGAAACAATGTGGTGGTTTATGTTATATTTTTAGCTTTTTTTGTTGTTGCTGTTGTAAACTGTTATCGCTTACATTGGGGTACGTGGTAAATGCACTCGGTGATTTATTATTTCAACCTATGCTGAAATCCCAAAATATATAGTCAGCAAGTGTCGCAATGATCAATTCTACGAAAAGAAATCGCGAGAATAAGCTATTTACCTGCGATGCCGGCAATTGCTTCCGATGCAAAGTATTTGACGTCCACATCGGTGTCCGTGTTGAGTTTGTCCAGAACAGGCTTGACCTGCGACTGCACTGCGTTGGGCTTTAGATACGGGCCGATCCGCTGGAGTGTCTTGGCAACGTTGAATCTCACATTAGCTACGTTGTCGTTGGCCATTGCCAACACTGTTGGAAGCATCACTTCCGTCGTGATTTCTGGACCACATACTTCTGCTAATACCTGCAATAACAAGAGAAAAACACGTCAGTTATTGTAACAAGAACTTTATCAAATTTAAAAGTATTTTCAATAGACTATACTTACATTAATGCAAAACAGGCAGGTCATCCTGTGAAGATAGTTTTGATCCCTGGACATGGCAAGGACCTTTGGAATAACTGTATTTTGTGCCCACTCAGGGCCGAATTTCTCCACGAGCTTTTTTAGATTCAACGTCGCTGCCTCTCGAATCGCGTAGACGTGATCTACCAACCAGGTCATACACAGGGAATTCAACTTCTCATCGAAGAATTCCACGCCCAGTTGACCAGCTAATAGAGGCATGTACCTATGGACGAAGGAAATTATTAATTTTTAATGTTTGAAATGTCGAATTGTTTCGAATATGTCTGAGTTGACTTACTCAATGATTGCCAGTCGCACTCGCCACTTTGAATCCTCGGCTAACTCGACGATCGCTGGCAAAAGAGATTGTGAAAGTTGCTGGATTCCAATCACTTCATTTACACAATCTAAATTGCTAATTATGTTCAGACGCACTTCCGGACATTCGTCCTTGAGTTGTGATAGAAATAGGGGTAACAAGTGTTCAATTGTGCTGGGAAAAAAAGGAAATTTGATTAATATTATGAATTATATTTGAACTGTTTGTATCGCATTTTCTTGAAATAATAGCCCATTAATTTTGCGTGTATTCTTCTTTCTTTAAATTTGTAATCTTCATTTAAGAGTATTAGCTAAAGCGTGTTATAATTTATGGTAGCTGACAAAATTTAACGTGAATAAATTTTGTTTTTCGGAATTATAATTAACATTAAACTGACATAAAAAAATTGTTTGAATTTTTGTTGTAGTAATACTTTTGAAATAGATCTTATCGCAATTGCCAATCGAATCATCATTAAAATAAAAAAGATATCGACGAAGTTTCGTAGGAAAAAAAAATCCGTTCGAAACGAAAAAAGAAAAGAGGTAATTTCTAATCGCGCCAATTTACGACAATGAAGCAGTGACGCTAGCGATTTCATAAAGTAGTCAATCATTTCGTCACCGTCCATCAATAATCATTGTTGCACTCGCGCACTAACATAACAACTCTCTCTCTCTCTCTCTCTTGTCCATCTTACAGTGATGTATTATCGTATACCTCGAGGCGCGAACAATGGTCATTTGACCTGAAAATTGCCGTGATTTTCCCGTTGACGAAGCCGTTTTTACAGGCAATTGATTGCCTGCACAAAAAAAAAGGCAAGAAAAGAAACAAGTTGCTCGTACGAGATCTTAAATCGGTAAGTTGTGATGGTTGGATCGCGACTGCGAGATGAGCGCCAGCCGAGAGAGTGAGTTAGATCAAGTCTTCCGCGTTACAAAACTTTTTTCACTGTGAACGCCCCGATACAATAATAGCGGGGAGGGCGATTATTGTTATGACATTCAAGGAGACAATGCGCCGCCGTGCCGCGTCTTTGCTGAAAATTCCTTGCGCGTCACGTGCACGTGAGCAACAAGTATTTCTTCTTTGCGAACTACGCAATGTAACTCATTTTTTTTATCGTGAATCGTGCGTATATCAAAATTCACGATCATCGCACGAAATTTTTGAGGAAATTTCAATGACGCGACGAAAAGAATTTCTTGCGAAAGGATTCGAAAACAGGAATGAAAATTATTTCTTTACATGGTGATGTAACGTTTGAAAAAACGATGTTTTCGTTGTCGGTCGATACATTTTAAAATGATTTACGCAATACATTTTTCCGCGAAGTTTTTTCGCCTGTATAGGCATCTTTGATATATACTACTAATATACTACTTATACTTTTAATTCGATTGTAAAGGCACTTGCTAAAGATCAATTCAATGACTACTCCACGACGAAGAATTTCAAGTGACAAAAATAGATGCGACAAAAATTAAGTGTCAATCCTCGATCGACGATTTGAGGAAAAAAGATAAAACTAAAGCTTCGATAATAGCGCCAAACAAACTCACTTCTGTTTGCCAAGAATAGGACTGAGTCCCATGATGACGCTAGCGAGCGCAGATTTGACATGCTGATTGGGATCGGCCACGAGTTCCTTGACGAACGGCAGAATGTTGGCCATAATGATGGACTCCTGATAGAAGTGATCGAGGTTCTGGCAAAAGTCGCGCACCTTGTCGGCGGCAGCGGCTCTAACTTCGGCTTCGGTGTCCTTGAGGAGCACTTGGAAAGCCGGCACGAGATCGGTACGAGTGATTTCCGGACCGACGGCACGCTGAAGGTCCGTGAACTTGTCGGCGACCATGTAACGAACTCGCCACGACTGATCGGCCGCGCACTGACGCAACGTCGGCATTACCAGTTGCTCCACGTCCTCTTGCTGAAGGAGAGTTGCGATACTCACGCAGGCTTCTACTGCTAGCAGACGAACTGAGTCCTAAAGGAGGAGAATACATTTTTATCTAGAATTGTACGATCGCTTACCATCGTCTATAAGTTGATGGTGTACTCACTTGTTCGTCCTGAGCAAGAATCACAAACATTGCAATCAAATCGGACTTCAAGTATTCATTTTCCACGACTTTAGCGAATTCCCCTAATTTCGCAGCCGCTGAACGGCGGACCATGGGTGTATCATCTTGACACAAATTGCGGAAGTGATTCCTCAGTTCAGCTAGAATAATATAAAAACAATCATTATATAGATCGATCGACGAGAATTGCTTTGAATTTACATAATCCAATTGAGTCATTGATTGTACCTTTGATTGCCTGGCTAACGCGAGGATAACAGACACTGAACAGACCACACGCGGATGTCCTTGACGTGAACCAGTCACCAGAAGCAAGACGCTGTACTAAGGGTACAAAATGTTCCTCCAGGTCCTGTGGGGTGTGTTGACTGGCTATATTTCGCAGCGACTCGACTGCCTTGTCTCGAACAACAGTCTCTTCCACAGTTGCCAAGGATTCTAATGGAGGCTGCAATTTACAAAAATCAATTAGGTTACACACTCTTTCAAAATCTTAATTCAAACAATAATACTTACTAGTAAACAATGCACATATTCTGGTCCACCAACGAGCGATGTAAATTGTCCTAGTTGTTCAGCAAGCGCTAGAAGAACTTCATCCTCATCGTATATTGTCTCTGTCAAGAAGGGAATGAGCTCTGAACGAGTCCTTTCCATGCCCAGGGCAAGGGCAATGGTTGACAATTTCTTAATAGAGTTAAGTCGTAGCTGAAAATAGATATTATTGATTGAGCGAATCAATAACAATACAAGTATGCTTTTCAATACAACATAGTCTATACTTTTCATAAACATGGAGCTGTCTTACGTACTTTTGATAACAATTATAATGAAATTTAAAAAAATGACAGTTTCATTATGGTAATAATGCATGACATGATAGATCACAACTTTACATAATTCAGTATGCAAGAAATATTCAGTAGTGTGTGGTTTGATGTCATAACATTATTGTGTATCGACGTCTAATTACATACTAGTCTTTCAACTAATGCTTATCAATCATATCGAGATAAAACAAGGTAAATAGAAGTACTGATTATGCACAAAAAAAACACTCATCAAGTACTTGCTCCAAAACAATATCTTTGATAACTAGCCAAGTGTTTCCCCCCCAAATTGTAATATGAAGACTCATCGTTGCTATCAATCGTCAATCAGTAAGAAAGTCGCGAGTTGCGGAAAAAAGTCGCGAGGCCAATTTACGGGAGGAATAAGCGCAGCATCTCTATAATCATCGGCGGGCCACATGTGTGTACATATCCATGCAACATACATGCATAGGTACACACATAGAGGCGGCAGCAGAGACAGACAGAAATACATGTAGATTGGCAAGTGGACCGGGCGGCGTCCCGCATTGAATCGAGTTTAACTATGCAAATCCACTGACCTGGACATCCTCGTTCTTGAGTTCGTCGATGAGGACGGCGATGGGATAGAGGCTGTCGTCGGAACTAGCCTCGCTCGTGCTCGCTGCTGCCATTTTGCTGCTCTGCTCTGGCTCGGCCTAACGATCGTCGTGCCGCTATGGCTCTCTTTCTCGCGCTCTCTCTCTCGCTTTTGCGCGTGTGTATATGTGCTCCTTCACCCACCGCTACTTTACTTTTCCACTACCTCACTTTATGTACACGTCGGCGCCGCGTCTTTCTTCGGACTTTCCTTCGGCCTTTTTCCTATCACCTTCGCTCTGCGGGGCCTCTTCCTCTGGTCGTACGATTAAAGCATCGTCGTGTGTAAAGACGCTGCGGATTCCCGGGCGATGTATATATGGCTATCAGAAGGCGGATATCGCAGCAGGCCGAGGGACCGACTCCATGAATCACTGAACGCGCGAGAGAGCCTATAAAGCGAGCGGCGAGCGAACGCGAATTTCGTTGCGTGCATGTGCGCTCACTGAGTCTGTGTGCGTGTGCATGCGATGTAGGAGTGTACGCGCGTGTATCTCGTAGTCGGTAGAGGGCGTTCAATATCCTAGTAATGCGTGGGAAACTATACAAAAATACAAAAACGTGTAAAAGTTAAGCACTTTCAGAAATCTGCCCATGAAAAAAAATCTCCCTGCCCGATTTATTTCACTCGAACGCCTTTTAACGATGAAGTTTTTTTATTTGGCAAGTCTGCTCCAAATTTAATTTTCACATGAAAAACAATTTTATTTCACACTACTAATCACAGCTGATGATTAATTTTGTAATTTTAAATAAATAACTAATTAAAACCCATTTTTAAACTAATCCTGCCATGCTCTCTTCTCATTTTTTTTATCACTCGTAGCTCCAACCGTTTACGTTTCGTGAAGATCTATGTCGAAGCAATATTTTTCGCTGTCTTTGTGAGTGAAAAAATTTACTGCATTTATACCCACAAAGGGTTTAAACAATCGTGAAAGCGTCGATAAAATATGGCCTTGGACACATTTTATTTAAATGAGCCCGAAAAATGCATTTGAAATTCAAAGTAAGCGAAACACCACTGAATAAGGTGTCAAACTGTTTTTTTATAAGCTTGTAGGTAGCGTGTAGCTTCAATTGTTTCCAGATAATTACGAAGTCTAAACGATTTAGATCTTATTTAAAAAATCGAAAATTACCATCATTTACATTAAAGTACAACATGAATGATTGTAGAAATCTTCATTCAAGCATGAAAAGATATTTATGATCTATGGTTGAAATAATCATTTCAAAATAATTTTATCATTTTTAATAATTTAATCTTTTCTATTTGCAGCCTGCAGCTCCAATTTTAATACAAAAATTAGGCGCTTTCATATAATCTTCTTTTTGACCCCTTCAAAACGTGTGTATCACTGGACCTTCCAGCCATAAAAGATAATATATATTATCTCATAAAATTATGCCAAGTGAATTATAAAATATTACAAAATGAACTGAAAAAGGGATTATGGAAAAAGTACAGAAATGGCCTGGAGTTTGAACATTTGGTGAATTCCTTAAAGTTTTTACTTGACAAAATAGTTTCAATAGTCAATGAATCGAATATACAATCGATTTATGAAGTGAATAAACCAATGGATCATATGGTAAAAATTGAAGCTTCATGGTTGCAACAGATTGAATCATTAAAAATTAATATCATAAACAAACAAAAGGTTACTTATTGCAGATAATTAACCAGGAATGTATTGTACAAAATGTGTTTTTATTAGACTACATTAGAATAATTCAATAATGTATTGAACATACTTTGAAAATGACATTATAAAAAACTTAATTGAAAATAAACTTTAATTTTGTATATATATAGGACTTTAACAATTAAAAAAAATAGCAATTTCAGAAAACATGTATAAAATAATTTTTATAACACAATGCCAATGAACTTAATTATATTCTAAGGTGTATGGAAAATACACTATTCTACTCTACTCTTTCCTCACTCTCTTTCAAGTGATAATATATAGCAATGAGCTTCCTTAACTTGTCTGGATTCAGGGTATTATTTTTATTACTGTTGAAAATCTGTGTATAGTTTGAAGTGATGGATGCAGGCACACTCAGAAGTTTCAGACACAAATTAGTCAAATCACTATGTGTCCTACGTGCAAGACTCCAATAAGTATGGGCAGATAGGCCTTCTTTCTGATTCAAAACTCTGAAAATACCATCACCATTCACATATGTTTGCAAACTATTCAATCCCTCGGAATCTAATTCGTTCAACAGAAAATCTTCCACCTGGTTCATCTGTTCATCTGATAACTTTCTTCCTCTATATTCAGGGTGTATGTAGTTAGCTACCAAGCACTGAATCTTCAATGCAGCATCTCTTCGAGAAACCAGCTTCTGATAGAACTCTGAATCGTCATCTGTCAATATAAGACTAAGCCACTGCTCAGCGGAGTCTGCAATATTTGACTTTGGATTCTGAC
The DNA here is from genome assembly GCA_035047105.1 of Galeopsomyia nigrocyanea. Lineage (NCBI taxonomy): Eukaryota > Metazoa > Arthropoda > Insecta > Hymenoptera > Eulophidae > Galeopsomyia > Galeopsomyia nigrocyanea. The sequence continues at coordinate 14,069,871 of JAWWMK010000008.1, read as the reverse complement.
AGACTGTAATCAATTCATTGATAGACTCCAAAAAACTGATGTAGTTGTGAATTTTTTGAATAAATTCATCATCAAAAAATAGACATCTGTAATCTTTGGATAACTTGATCAAATTTTCCTCTGAAAGAAGAGTCTGGATTGTGTGAAGATTGTTGATGCAAAATTCAAAAATACTTTTGGTATGGTTCCATCGGTTCTCACTAGTAATCTTATTTTCTATGTCATCATCTTTATAGGTAGAATTTACTTGTTTTAAAACTTTGCAAACTGAACTCATGATATCTTGATCAACATAATCCTTTATGAGAATTTTGGCAACATACAAGTTACAAGGGAATTGCCATATTCCTGGCACACCATCCATCTTAACTGAATAAGTGGTATTACCCATAAGAACAGCATAAACATCAGTTTTGAACTGTTCAAGTGCTTCAGCTATAGATGTTTTGGTAACTTCAGTCAATTCTTGTGAAATATCTTTGACATTTGATATTTCATGGTTGTTTAAAAAAATAGTTTCATTAGATTCAGTTTTGATCATAACATTAACGTTCTTTGTGTTTGTACTTTCATTCTTCCAGCCATCAATCAGCAGTACAGAAAGAGGACTGACTTTCACATCTTTGTGAAATTTGGAGTATACATTGTCAAGCAGAGGACCAGATAGGTACTCGCTTGTTAGTAATTTGCAGCTTGGATTTAATGCTCGACAGAGCTTTTGAAAATATAATGAATCAGCAACTGGAAAAGGTACATTACAACCAATAAAAAATTTAGCCATAGCCATTTCTAATTTTGGTTCGAAGAATACTGGGGGGGCTGGATGAACTTTGTACTCCTCGAAGCTTTCACATGGATTATCTAAAAATGTGTACTCAGTCTTTGTAACATTATCGGATGAACTACTTAGAAACTGACTGGAATCTTCCACATCTACAAAAGTAATAGTTGCTGAGTTTTCAGGAGTGAATATTTTTACCTTGTCTTCAATATCTGTTTTTTCAAGCAAGTCAGCATTATCTGCAGTCTGATCAAAACTGCATATTCGTCTGTGCGCTGCCAGTCGTTTGGAAGCTGTGTTGCATAATACTTTGTTACAGATGACACAAAAGGCTGCATGAATTGTGCGGTGAGTTTTATCACAGTGCTTGAGGACTCTTCGAAAACCAAGGGTCCAGACTTCATGTTTTGGTCTGCCAGGTGGACCTTTCTCAATAATTTTCTTTCTTATTGTTGGTGGTGCCATTTTATCCTGGAAAAACACACGTGCATCATTGTTATTTGGCAATACTCAGAAAAAACTCTTCATTCAAACGACTACTCTCTCCCACAGGAATCATTGTTTTGAAAGTTTTTATAAGTTTATTATTATTATTTTCTACTTGTACGCAGTATAAAGTAGTATAAATCTTATGTGTACATTACCTCTATTATTTGCCGATGCAAATGTTATTGAAATAGCCAGGGGTTCTCAAACAGCAAACCCGTCAAATTTGCAATAAAATATATAGATGCTGATAATTAGCTTGAGATTAAAAAAGTATAGAGATTAGTTGGCTAACACTTTTGCGAGATAAGCGGCATTTCATAAAAAATTCAACTTTGCGACGATTATAACTGAGGTAAACTGCATAATGGCGGGCGTCTCTGAAATGTCGACGCGTCCGACGTCTAGTCTAGCATGCTGTAGGTATGTATGTATGTATGTATAATACGACGCTTCTCATTGGTGGAGACTTCCAGCCGGTTTTGGAATTGTTTTACAAAAATAAAAAAAGTGTAAAATCTTCAAAATTGTCATTAATTTTTCAATCATACTGTCGCGAATGATAAATAATCGAAGGTTGCTTTACAAATACTTTTGTATGTAACATAATTTTTTATAAATAAAAGGCCGTTTATGTTACATATGTAAAATTAGGTTCAAATTATTTTCACGTGCGAAAACATGTTTCTGTTATTTAAACGAATGTATTTGTAATGAGTTATGAGCACCTGTAAATATTTGGAAAATGTAAAACAAAGGGAAAAAAAGAATGGTCTAAAAATTCACCGCTCCCACACGTTTGACGTCACGGTCACGTGAGTCTTTCTCCTTTAATGGCGAATGCGGTAAACACGTGTTTTATTTCGATCTTGTGTTTGACATATCGCATTTCTGAAATTTGTTAATTTGCAATAGTTGCAATTGAAAATGGTTAACGAAGAGACGAAAACTGACAAAATTATGGAGTCCGGAGCGGAAAATAAAGCTTCGAAAAGGCGTCATCAGAGCGAAAGTCAGATGGAGGTATGTTTTGACAGGGTTATGTTATGTTTACGTTCAATTATTTTAATTTGATATTTTACAGTAGAATTATTGTTGTTTTCTCGCGTGTACAGAGAAATTTTATGTAAATAATTTATTCCAATGTCAATTGAAAGATCAATAGTTCAACAATTAATTAATAAACATTCAAAACATTGGTTGTAGAAACAAAGTAGAATAATTCTTCAAAAAATTTTATGGTCTCAATAATTAAATATGAATTCTAGGTTGATACAGTGAATGGAATTGAAGGGAAGGTTAAAAACAAATCATCATCAAAAAGAGTAAAGAATGTTCAAGGAAATGAAGTTCGTAAGGTAAGATTTCATGTTATCGAATATCATCTCCCTATTGAATAATGTGTTTATTGATTAAGCATTTTTATCTCAATAATATCTCTGATATTTTTAGATCCCAGTACCATCACACAGATACACACCTCTGAAAGATAATTGGATGAAAATCTTCACACCTGTTGTTGAGCACTTGCATCTACAGATTCGTTTCAATTTAAAAACAAGACATGTTGAACTGAGGACTAGTCCAGAGACTCCTGACATTGCAAACCTTCAAAAAGGAGCTGATTTTGTGAAAGCATTCATTTATGGATTTGAAGTTGAAGATGCATTGGCTCTGTTGCGTTTAGATGATCTGTTTGTTGAAACTTTTGAGGTCAACGATGTTAAGCCTCTAAAAGGTGATCACAAATCCAGAGCTATTGGCAGATTAGCGGGCAAAGGTGGAAGGACGAAATTCACGATAGAGAACGTCACAAAAACCAGAATAGTCTTAGCAGATGCCAAAATACACATACTTGGATCATTTCAAAATATACAGTTGGCTAGGAGATCAATTTGTAATTTAATTCTTGGAAGTCCACCATCCAAAGTCTATGGGCAGCTCAGAAATGTTGCTAGCAGGATTGCAGAACGCTTTTAGAATAGATAAATTTTGTATTTGTTAAGTAAGTCTAAGGAATTATCGAAATTGCACATTATGTAATATAAGATCGAATAAAACAAACGATTTATAATTTAGTGCTATTCTTTTAATACAATCAAATATACAAATTTATAAAATTTATTTTTCGCTACAAATAGATTTATAGGTCATTCTCTTGCATAATGTAGTAAAAATGTACTCACTCATTAGCAATAAAACTGAGGAATGTAACAATTACTTTTTTAGAACAGCTTGAACAGTCAACATTTGTACAATATTTCATCAGTAAAGTATTATGTAAAGTTCACCTATAAAATTTAAAAATCAACTTATTTTTGCATTGATGTAAGCAAACAATATTACAAACGAATGTAACAATACTGAGTTTTTTTTTCCAAAGTCCGAATATAGTTAATAGGCACGCAATTATAATAAAATTTGGTATTTATATTTTCGCGGTACTTTGTTCAAAACCAATCGTCCATCATAACTCAGTGATGCAAATGTCCATGGATCAGCAGATGACCATTCAACTGCATAAACACTATCTTCATGTTCTTCATATTTACTTATGACACCATCTTCCAATCTATGGGGAAAAAAAGAAACATAATATTGGTCACAACTATCATTTTTTTTTACAAATTCAAACTTACTTTTCTTTAGTGCAAGTTTCTTCCATTGATGCACCTTCTTCTAAAGGAACTACATGCCCATAAGGCTCTGAGGATATGGATGCCACACTGCATAGAATGACACTTGAATCGCTGCTTGATGTCAGAACCAATTGATCATGAAATCGATTAATCCTAATAGACCAAACCCAATGCGAATGTTCCATTCTTGATAGTATTGGCTCTGTAGGATTTCGAATGTCCCAAAATTTCATGTAGCCATCATCACCACATGTTGCCAAACAGTATTGTCGATTGGTATTGAAGTCTAAATCCCTATAGATAATTACATATTGAGAATAATTCTACTTTAAGAATATATTTTTCTACTAATCCCTAGTTACCTGATTATTTGTGAATGTGCTGCCATTATTGCCCATACAGATTCCTTTGGGTCTCTGAAATCCCAGCCTCTAACGTTGCTGTCATTGAGTGTTGCAAATTGATTGCAATTATTGTGTGGATTCCATTTTCCAGTTGTAAACCTTGGCTGCCCTTTACCTTGAAGTGTACCCACAGTGACAGGCTAAAATTTCATACAATTGTTTAATTACATCAATTGGAATGTTTAATGTATTTGCATTAAAAAGTTAGTATTACCTGTGGCTTAAAACTGAGATCCCATAGTACAAAATTATTGTCAACTACTGACACAGCCTTTTTAGAATCGGCAGGATGATAGACAATATTTTTCAACTCATTTCCATAAGGTGTAGTATCTATATCAGTCAGCCTCTCCAAAGGAACAATATCATTCATATCCTGAGTATTTGGAATTTTCCACAAAGCTCCTTTCATCTGACATGTCCCATCAGCTATAGGGGAAAATATAATTCCTTATTTATTTTTCAGTTCATTAAAAATTAAATCTTATAAACTTATGTTCAAAGCTTTACCTGCCAATGTATTATAGCATGTTATGAATTTGTCAAATTCAGTAGGAGATGCCTGTATAGACCAAATTTCACCAACTGGATGTTGAAATATCTGAGTTTTTAAATTTCCAGTCTCTTCATTTAGTTCTACAAGGTGCACTTGATTGTTTGCAAATTTTAAGGATTGCGTTCCAACTAAAAATCGAACAGTCTCCAATTCTGCAGATTGAGCTGACAGGGCTCGAGCCTATAAAATTATAACAATCGTTATTTACGTGGATGTTAAAAATATGTCATTGCGATTGTTAAAATAATTAAATAAGATTCAGCGAACTACCTGAAACTCTAAGCCGTAAATAACAGGTGCATCTTTCTCCATGTTACTTCATAAAAACATTAAAAACGCGTCTCCAAGAAATTGCACTACAAAAATCTGTCAAAACAAAAGCAACAAACAGCTGATTGTATAGTCTGCTCCTCCGGCGTCACATGTCTCCATGAGATGACGCCACGTGTCGGATAATGCGGCGCGTCATAGGATGAATATCGAATTAATTATTCGATTTTTACGTTGTACTGTCATATTTTTTCTGCTCCACGTCCCGGCAAAACTAAACATAATTATATTATTTTTATGTATAAAGTTTATTTCACGCGAATGGCTTTACGATGAAGTTTTTTTTTTATTTCGGAGCAAAACTAATTTTCACCTCAAAGACAAATTTTACTTCACACTGCTAATCACAGCTAATGATGAATTTTGTAATTTTAAGTAAATCATTCATTAAAAATAATTTTTAAACTAACCCTGCCACTCTTTTTTTTTATTACTCGTAGCTTCAACCGTTTCCGTTTCATGAAAATCTATAATGTCAAAGCAATATTTTTCGCTGCTTCTATGAATGAAAAAATTTATTACATTTATAATCATAAAGGGTTGATAACAATTATGTAAACAACGATAAAATACGGCGTTGGTCACGTTTAGACTTCGTAATTAGATGGAAACAATTGAAGCTACACGAAAAAACAAAAATTAGTTTGGCCCCTTATTTATAGTTGTACATATTTCGCTTTCTTTGGATTTTCAATGCATTTTTCGGGCCCATTTAAAATCAGCGCCTTTCGCGTCCCTTTCCGGCAATACACTATACATAGTCCCCAACCGAAAATTCGGAAAAGCCCAAACGGGCTAGTTATAGTTAGTGCTGTACGGAGAGGCTGCACGTTTTTTTCTCAATTTTCTTGTTGTCTCTACTTTTATCTCGCTTCCAATAGACAGTTTATAATATTCAAAACTAAACTCAGAGAACAATTGGAATGTTTATTTTTTTCTGGCAGGTGATTTTTGTAATAAATCAAATCGTTGAATCGATCGTGGAATCGGCAGGTAAGCAGCGCAACTTGTATTAACAATGCCAGATGCATGCACCGTGCACTGCTATAGTTCCGAGCATGATGTGTACGAGTAAAATTATTTATTTTTTCTCATCAACAAAATGACAGAAGAAAACAAAGATGAAATTACATTTGGAATTATGGATGAAGATTCACGAATAGTTGGAAAGACTCATGGCAAACGGGATCCTAAATTTCAAGATGAAGGGTTCGAAAGTGAAAACAGCGAGAAAGATAACAACGAATTAGAATCTAGCGTTGTCAGCAGTGCTCCTGATTTATCTAAGAGCAAGTGGACAGAAATTTTAGAAGAAGTTCAAGTAAGCAAGAAGAGCATAAGTTTGAAATTACTTTTCTTTTATTTATCAAGTAACTTAGTAAAGAAAACTGGATACTTCATTATTGCTTATTATTCAGACTTACTACAACTATTTAAGAAGAAAATTTATCGTAATTACCAGTGTAATCTTCTTTATTTACAGCCTATAGCACCGATTTTATTACACAAGTTCCCGTCTATGACTCTTCGATATAAATTGATTATTAACAAATTAGAAGCGGCCATTCGTGACCTGCCGTTTTCGCAAGATCTATTACCTACCTACATAAAACTTTGTAAAAGTACCATCAAATTTCTACAAAACCAGAAGAGAAAAGAATTATGGGACAATATGACAGATAGTGAGGAGCTTGAGCATTTAGAGAATTCTTTGAAGTTGCTGTTTAGCCATATGGTATCTATAACCATTGAATTAAATGTCGATTCGGTATGAAAATGGATTATGACGTAAAAAATAGCGCTATTTTTAACAATACACCTACGGTATATATTGCTATAATTGAATTATAATGATTCTCTGATGCAGGAAATCACAAGAAGTGAAGCAAACTATGCGGCAAATCGAAATAGAAAAAAGGCTGATAAAAATATAAATATTCCAGTTGACCAAGAGCAGGATGGAAACAAAAAGAATAAACTGAAAACTAATCATTGCAATGTTGATAAATCAACGAATAGATGGACAGAAATTTTGAAAGAAATTCAAGTAAGCAAAAAGAATATGTTATATATTAATCTTACGTTCAAGTTTTCCATTTTTTCTTTTATTCACCAAGTAATTTAGTAATAAATCTGTTAGTACTTTATAATCATAATTTTTTAAAATTAATAATTGATTAATGTTCAAAATTGAGTTCAAAATACATAAATCAAATAAAAATCACGATAGTTTTCATTAAAAGTGCTTTCCAGGAAATTACAATGAAAAAAATTGTCTTATTGATAACAAATATGATTATCATTCATTTTTTATTTACTATCCACTATATAATGAAAAACTATTATCCACTATCCACTATATAATAAAAATAGATGAAGTGAAGTCAGTTAGTATCGAATTTCGGACGTTCGAATTTGTTGATATCGAAATTTGAAATTGTATAGAACGTTCGAAATTGAAATATTGCAATCTACAATCTGCGCGCGAAGCGCGCCTTAGTGGCTAGTTTTATTTATTAGATTAATCTTCTTTATTTACAGCCTGTAGCGCCAATTTTATTGAAAAAGTTTCCTATGCTGGCTGGTCGATATAAGTTTATTCTTCATGTTTCAAAAACTATGATTCAACGTCTTCCATTTTCGAAATATGAATTACCTACGATGGCGAGATTAATCAAACATAATTTAAAAATTTTGCACAAAGAGAGAAAAAAGGGTTTATGGAATGATTTTGCAAATATAAATGCAGAGCTTGAGCAGTTAGAAGATACTCTACAGTTTTTATTTAGTAAATTAGTATTCATATCTATTGAGTTGAAAATTAATTTGTTACGAGAATAAATATATTATAAGGTAAAAAATATTTTTGCAGTTATCAATACACCTATGGTATAATTATATATGATCTTTAATGAAAAATAAATATTCCCCTATTGCAGAAACTTCATCAAAGTTATAGAGGTAAGTTATGTGTCTAAAAAAATAGACTGACGAAAATATTTTAGTGAACTAAGAGCAGAATTGAAAAGGAAAATGTGAAAATGTGAACTGTCCCATAGAAAAGTTCATTTGTACATTATAGTCAAGTAAATTCATAATAATATAAAGTAACTTACAATACAACTACTTTTTACAATTTATACAAAGCTGCATATTTGTTTTTTCCTATTTTAAGATGAAATTTTTATATTTAATTAGTTCTTTTTTTCATATAAACCATAATTCTCATTAGCATTGACTAAGAATATTGAAATTTACTAGATTTACTTTAAACTTATTGTTGTAGTTCCTCTTCCATGCTTCTTACTTTTAGCTCAATAAATGAATTTAATTTCTTCAAAACCTGAGGTCAGTTATTATTTGATATATGAATAATATTTTCATAAAAATGTAAATTTTAACATCTCCGTCTTTTGAGATGACCATTGTTATGTACTTCATTCTCTTTATATTGTTAATTTTGTAAATAAATTATTTATGAACAATAAAATTTAGAATATTTATTTTAATTGTAAATAATCCATTCGATAACTTTAGTTTTCACTTAAACATGTTTAATTAGTATTAAATCTCAAATCATCTAAATATTTCAAGCCGAGCCAGTTTGAACCGTCGAGTTTTCTGATTCGAATCTTTTGTAAACTAAATGTAATTCTAATTATAATATGATTTACGTAAAAGACTTTCGAATATGCAGAATAATTCAAAATAAAATTGAAAATCGAAAGCATATGTAGCTCCTTATCAGTGCATAATGTTACATGATAAAAGAAATTATTTAAAAATGCGATTTCATAATTATCAACCCACTTTACGTGTTACATTTTATAGCTATAATGGATTCAACCTTTCATAGATAAGGATAGTTTTTCGTTTCGCGGTCGCAAAATTTACGATGTTTTTCTTGATGATAATATATAATAAATTCCAATCATAAAAGCAGTGACAAAATGCGACTTTGGTGTACCTACTTATACTTTGTAATCAGTTGGAAAAATTGAAGCTACATGCGCGTAAAAAATAGTGATGTTACGCTATTGTTGAAAATTCAACGATACCCTTTTGGAGATATGTACTTTAGAACACCGCCTTATACGTCTCCAACTATATAATGTATAGTACAGTCCAACGCTATACTGTTCGAAAATTCGGAAAAGCCTAATAGCCAAGTTATAGTTAGTGCTAACATAGTCTCCATGGTGCTAACATATAGCTACTGTATTGAGAGGTTGCGCGTCCTTTTTTAAGTTTTCTTGTTCTCTCAATTTTTATCTCGCTAGCAAGACTCTCCGCTTGAAATGGACAGATGCTAAATATTTAAAACTGAAAAATTACAATGTTGGTTTTTTTTCTGGCAGGTGATTTGATTAATAAATAACGTTAAATCGATCGTAGAATCGGAAGGTTAGCGTCACTCGTATGTTAAGATGTACACCATGAACTAATATTTACGATCACGATCTGTGCGAGTAAAATTGTTTAGTTTTTGTTAATAACAAAATTATAGAAGAAGACACAAGTGAAGTTATAGTTAAAATTATGGAGGAAGATTCACGAACAGTTGAAAAGACTCATGGCGAACAGGAATCTGAACTTCAAGATGAAGGTTTTGGAGGTGAAAGTGGCGAGGAAGATGAAAACGAAATAAACAAATTGGAGTCTGACGCTTCTAGTGCTTCTGATTTATCAAATAACAGGTGGACAGAAATCTTGGAAGACGTTCAAGTAAGCAAGAATAATTTCATTTCAATCTGCAAATATTTTTCTTTTATTTATAAAATACTTATTATAAACAAACTATTAGTACTTCATAAATATGTATTTGCATTTTGAGCTTTATTTCATCATTATCATAATTCTTCAAATTAAGAATTAGAATAATTTTAATTGGTGGTTTTGTCCAAATGTCATTTTCATTTTGTATAGAAATTACAATGCAAACATAAAAAATTATTCGTTAATTAGGTTTATAATAATCATTTGAAAAACATTATTAATGTCATCCTCTTTATTTACAGCCAGTTGCGCCAATTTTATTAGAAAACTTCCCATCTATGGCCATTCGATATAAATTGATTATTAATGAATTAAAAGCATTTATTCGTGACCTGCCATTGTCACGTGATCTATTACCTACGAATATAAGAATTTGTAAAAGTACTATCAGATTTTTGCAAAAAGAAAGGAAGAAAAAGTTATGGAAAAGTTATACGAATAAAGTGGTGGTTCAAGAATTAGAAAATTCTCTTAAGTTGCTGTTTAGCAATATGGTATCTATAGCCATTGAGTTAAAAGTCGATTCGGTATGAAAATAATGAATTTTGGCGTAAAAAAAACATCATTTTTAACATTACACCCATAGTATATAGTAGAATAATTATGATTCTGTGATGCAGGAAATCATCAGAAATGAAGCAAGTTATGCTGCAAATCAAAACAAAAAACAGACTGCTAAAAATACGAATATTCCAGCAGACAAAGGAAAGGACGAAGACAATAAGAAAAAACTAAAAACTAATTATGATGACAAAGTTGATAAATCAACGAATAGGTGGATGGAAATGTTAGAAGAAGTTCAAGTAAGCAAGCAGATCTATCTTGTGTTATTCTTACTTTTAAGTTTACTATTTTCATTCGTGTGTTTACCAAGTAATTGGTAAACTGCCATTATTTCCATTGCAGTAATCTATTAAGTAATTCATTTTAAATACAGTATTTATTGGAGTAATTTTTTTATTTACAGCCTGTTGCTCCAATTTTAATGAGCAAGTTCCCATCTTTGAGTTATAAATACGACATGGCTATTGAGTGGCCAATGCAGACTATTCAAACACTTCCACTTTCGCGATATCTATTACCTATACATATAAGTTCTTGTAAACAGCTAGTCAGATTGTTACGAAAAGAGAAAAAGAAAGGATTATGGGATGATTTCGCAAATATAACTGTGGAGCTTGAACAGTTGGAGAATTCCCTAAGGTTTCTATTTAGCAAAATGGTATCAATAGCTATTGAGTTAAAAGTCAAACTGTCGTAGATGTATTAATGAGTTACAAAAATAATTTTATTTTTAACATTAAACTTACGATGTATAATGCTGTAATGAAATCATAATCGAAAACGTTTAAAAGTTACTGCTAAAATCAAATTTGTACATATGTAACATAAAAATATTCTCCCGCAATCAAGTGAAAATACTTATTATTTAATTTAAAAAATATTCAAGATGCCCCGTGGTCAAATTGCTCCGCTCTCCTATATCTGGTTCAGTTAACTAAATATACGATTTAATTGTGTCAATGGTGCATAACTACTGTATTTAAGTTTCGCCTGTGATAGGGCTTTTACATCTTCTTTACGAAATGTAGATTTTTAGTATACTAATAATTTATCTGTCTCTAACTGTTTAGATGGATGTATTTTATCATGTATTTTCAAACAGTTTCTATTTAGCGCAATTTTCTTAAATAAGACGATTGTATTTACCTTTTTAAAATAAATCTAATTTCAATCATGGTGTCATTTAAGTAAAGGACTTTTGAGTCCTTAAAGTCTTGCAAAATAAAAATAAAAATAAAAATCGAAAGTGTATATATCTTAATGGCTCCTTACCTTTGCATAATGTTACACGATAAATCATTTAAAACTTCAATATTATCTGCCCGCTTTCCGTGAAATATTTTATAGCTCTACAATATAATTAAATCTAACCACCAATAAATCAGGATAGTTTTTCGTTTCGCATTTGCAATATCTAATACTTGCTTCATAAACAATATAATTGATCATTTGAATCATAAAGGCAGGGATACGATTATGGCCAAGTTTATTATCCGAAAATTCGAAAATGCCAAACGGGCTAGTTGTAGTTAGTTCTAAAAGATAGCTGCGGTATCGAGAAGCTACGCGTCCTTTTATGAACTTTATTGTTGTCTCTATTTTTATCTCGCACGCAACGAACAGCTACTTAATATTTAAAATTGAACTCACGCCAAAATTGGAACGTTGATTTTTTTGGCAGGTGATTTGTTTAATAAATAACCTTTGGTCGTTCGTGCAAGAATGCCAATCGGTGACGGCATCGGCAGGTAAGTAACACTTGAATTAATAGTGCAGATGTGCATCGGGCACTGCTAATTACGAACATGATCTGCAGGAGTAAAATTGTTTAGTTTTTCCTGACAACAAAATGACAAAAGAAGAGAAAGATAAAGTTACTATTGAAATTATGGATGAAGATTTGAAAATAGTTGAGAAGACTCATGACGAACAGGTTCCTAAACTTATAAATGAAAGGTTTGAATGTGACAGCTACGAGCGGGATGAGAACATAAAGAACGAATTGAAATGTAATGTTGTCAGTGCTGCTGATTTATCAAAGAAGCGGTGGACAGAAATTTTAGATGAAGTTCAAGTAAGCAACTTACTGCTCACTCATAAATATCATTGCTATTAAAGTTTGAAATCATTTACTTTTTTTACTACATACTTTTGTGAGAAAAAAAACTGTTAGCACTTCAAAATTATAGTAACATTTTGGAAATCAATGAATATTTAGATGTTTTGTTTCACAAACTTACAATTAATATGAGCGCTGATAAGTAGATAATGATATTTACTTGCGACTTATTTTCACTATTGCAAACTAATAATTTTGAAGCGCGCTAAAAACGCCAGTTTTGTGATATTTATTAGAGTAATTGTGTTTATTTACAGCCTGTATCACATGTTTTATTGAAAAAGTTTCCATCCATGACTCTTCGATATAAATTGATTATTAATGAATTAAAAATAGCGATTCGCGACCTTCCACTTTCGCAAGATCTATTACCTATATACATAAAACTTTGTAAAAGTACTATAAGATTTTTGCAAGAAGAAAAGAAAAAAAAATTATGGAAGGATTATACAAACAAAGTGGAGCTTGAACAGTTGGAGAATTCTCTAAAGTTGTTGTTTAGCAAAATGGTATCTATAGCTGTTGAGTTAAGAGTCGTTTTGGTACGAAAACAATGATTTATAAAAAAAACAGTATTATTTTTAACGATAAATTTATTATACTTGTAGTGCTTCAGTATAAAAATAATAATAATTTTTTGATGCAGGAAATGTCCATAAGCGAAGCAAGTTATGTGACAAATCAAAATAAAAAACAGGCTAATAAAAATACAAATATTCCAATAGAGAAAGAGAAGGATGTAGTTAACAAGAGCAAACTCAAATATAATCATGACAATGTTGATAAATCAAAGAATAGATGGACAGAAATGTTAGAAGAAGTTCAAGTAAGCTAGAAGAACATATATTATTCATATGTTCAAGTTTGTTTCGTATCTTTATTGGAGTAATCATTTTGCTTTACAGCCTATAGCTCCAATTTTAATAAGAAGGTTTCCAATCATTAGTGTTAAGTACAATTTGACTATTAAGCATTCAATGCACACTATTCAAACACTCCCGCGTTCGCAAGATCTATTACCCGTACATATAAGTTCTTGTAAACAACTATTCAAATCTTTGCAAAAAGAGAAAAAGAAAGGATTATGGAATGATTTTGCAATTATAAGTATGGAACTTGATCAGTTGGAGAATTCCCTAAAGTTTCTATTCAGCAAAATGGTATCCATAGCTATTGAGTTGAAAGTCGCTTTGGATTGACAACCACGAATTAATTTTAAGGTAAAAAGAATATAATTCTAAATTAGTATAAACAGCTATGATGTATCTATGCCATAATCAAATAATTTTATTTCACTGAAGGTGCTGGATCTTATCTGCTAAGATATAAAAAAAAGATTAAAAGGAACATTAATGTCTTTTTGGATTTTTGAGTGATATGAAAGTAAATTTCAACATATTATTTTAAGAGGATGGATACTGCAATAATTCGGATTTATTTTATAAATACGTTATTTATAAATAAAAAAAGGTTCGAATATTTATTTCGATTCTTAATAAACAATTAAATTTGATTATATTATCAACATGGTTATAACATAACCATATGGTCCAAGGTTGATGTTATATTTTTCATTCAAATGTGATTTTTTATTTTTTATTTTATTTTAATTTTTCATTGAAGCATTAAATCAAATCATTTTTATGAAATTTCAAACATTTTTCGCTATACTTGCGTAAGTTACGCGTAAGAAATGTAATATATTCGAACTGTAGTAGGTTACTCACGTTACCAACCGCTGCGAACTGTTGCCAACTTTATAGAGCTCAGCACGTTCGCAAGAGTTTTGGGTCGAACGACATCGCACACCAGCAGGCGGCAGGGGAGCCGCGGCGGCAGCAGCGGCGAGATAAATTATGTCAAGAAGCAGCCAGAGTCAGTACTGGCTCGATCGTCGCCTACAGAAGAACGTACATATCGTACGTCTCGCATATATACGTTACACAGACCGGAGCCTTGCGTTGAGCGCGAGCGCGTTATAGGTGACTGCACTTTCTCTACGTAAACCGCACCTGCACAGTGGTGCACTTACATACATACGTCGTATATACTACTTTGAAACACCTTTGTTCGCGAAAAAAAAGAAAATGTGGTGCGTCTTCGTCGAGTGATATTGATAATCCTTTCTGCACTGACTCTCTATCTCGTGACAAGCCAAAAGCTTAATTTCATGGTGAGTGTCGTTATGTTTTTTGCTTTTGTTTTTTTTTTCTGTTATCCATCTTCTGTATGCGAAAAAGAGAGCGCCGCGAATGAAAAGAGAGTGCGAGAGATGAAATTGCAAAGAGTGTGCGAGAGATGAAAATAAGATCGAAAGCATTTATCGGCGTCTGATACTTACGTGTGTGCTTGCCGCGGCTGCTGAGGAAGTGATGGTAACAGCCGTTCAATTCCTTCGACGACGACGACCACGACGACCACGACTTTTGCTCTGTGTTTAATGCCAAGTGTGCTAAAGCCTGTGTACGTGTCTGCGAGTGTGTGTATGTGCGCGCATGGGGGATATAGGACTTGTTTTGCGGAATGTTCTCGTTGCGTCCGTATATATATCTATATATATATATGCGTGTGTGTACGTGTATGTGATGTGGTTTTTCGGGGGAAGCTGCGCCTTCATAGCTACACACACACACACGAGAGATTGATTGTGCGATTCTCTCTCGCACAGCGAAACGATGTGTGCAGTTTTGCACTTTTACGGTGTCTCTGTGTATATATACATACGTGCATGCAACCCATCTCTCGATGTCTGTAAATATTGGGCGTTAAAAAAAAAAACTTTTTCAATCTCTTTCGTGCCGTACACGTTGAGACAAGTATTCACCTGAAAGCGATAATTTCGGCCGGAAAACTGTTCGTTTTAAAATATATGTACCTGCGAAATTGAATTGCATTTGGAATGCCGATATGTAGTTTGTTATCAGCCGCGGGAGGAGGATAAGAGAGTCATTAGTAACGCGCCAATCTATGTACATTTCGTGCGCAATCAGTGTATTGTATGATAATCGATAAAAGCGGAGAGAGATATATACATTCGGCATCTCTCCCATGTGCTGCACAATTTTCATAAATCAGTTACGATCGTATATTTAACACTGAGCCTCGTGCAGCTCACAGAGAGAGAGAGAGAGAGAATCTGTAAAAACCACGCCTCCCGGAATTTGCGCGCACGGCTTATATACCGTATTTCTAAGTAAAAGTGCAGAGCAGAGGCCAATATATATGTATATTAACATTCGGATAAATTGAATGGCTTTTCAGATGAAGAATCCCCAGGTAAAATCCTCTTAAAGGTTTATTGCCTTTGCGAGCGCGTCAAGTTTTATAGCTCTCTCTCTCTCTCTCTCTCTCTCTCTCTCTCTCACCGCCGCGCAAACTTTCTGCGACGACAGACAAATTAACCGAAATTCTTCGGAAAAACAAATCGTTTGGCTCGTATATTGTCTCCTAAACACTCTCTCGCTGCGTCTCGCGCGTAATCTCCTTAATACCTCGCCATTGTGTTTGCTGTTCTTGCAAACGAATCGTCTTTCACTCCGATTAAGGTTTCGGAAAAATTTCTCTTCGAAGGACACACACACATACACAAAACGATCCGGTTTTAGTTGCGATAGTATATAGTTATATCGGGGTGCGTGCATCGTCAGATGTTTTTTTTTAAAAGAAATTTCGAGTGAATGTTTGTTTTTTTTAACGAAACAGGTGCGTTATGTAAACGCGAGATCTCTTATATTGCAAATTGCATTAAATCGCGATCGCTCTTTTTTTGGGCATGTGAAATCGGTACATATCCTTGCGTTTCACGACAATTTGTTTTTTTTTTTTACGGAAAAGAAATCAGCGTTAAATAATGCATATATAGGTTTGATACTTCACACGAATAAAAGTCACGTATATATACGCTGAATAGAAAAATCTCTCTCACTCGCGAGATTGGAAATCCTCACACAATTTTGCAGCACGCGCACACATATTCGTACCCAAATGAATTCATCAGTTGAAATTGTTCTCTCGCTGGAAACATTCTGATATACACTGGCTGCTATTCCTCTCCAATTTTCCATCGCTCCAACATTTGCAGAAAAAAAAAATCGTTCCTTCGTAATAAATCAAATCGCATACTTTCGCCATTACCATCGTATATACTCTTGCATAACTCGCAGGCACGCATGTGTGCATTCCGATGAAAAATTGCAACTTCGTTTATTTATTTTTTTTTTGTTTGCAAAACTCTTTTTGTCATGTTTATTTTTTTATCTAGGCGCCCTCCCTCGTTTAACGGTAAATAACGGAGGCGTAAAGAGAAAAAAAGGAGGTCCTCATTTTTTTCACACCTGCCATGAGAGGAGAGAGAGAGAGAAAAAAAGCACACACAGCGTCCGTTAATCATCTTGGGATACATAAGGAGACCGATTTTTTACCGGTTCATTGTGCGCATCATGCGCCTTATTTGACCCACACACACACACACACAGAGGAGGTTTCTCTCTAAGCAGCGGTACATTTTTTTCTCTTTCTCCATATGTATATATTGTTTATTCGACACGGCGAGCTTTGTACTCTCTCTAATGTGTGTATCTATTGGAGGAGATGAAATTCGATGAGATCAAGAGCAGACGAGTGACCAACTTTCGATTGTTATCGATTGATTTTGATTGGGTTTCTCGTTGCGCGTCCCATCAACAACAAAAAAAATCTTTCTTTTCCTTCTGTGACGCGTATATATAAAAATATTTTAAGAACCTCCGAAACAATTCATTTTTCACAAATGTTACACGATAATTTTCCTATCGCATCTCATATCGCAAGTCGTAAAACTTAAATTGATAACCAGCCCAACAAAAAAAATCATACATACTAAAGTAGTACAAAGTTTTATAAAAGATAAGCCCCCCCCCCCCCCCCCCACCCAAATATGTACTGATTCGTCTGTCGGTATAAAGTTCTAAGTACAAAGTTTTATAAAAGCGAGTGGAAAGGCACGGAGAGAGAGAAAGAGAGAGAGACGAGATTTTCTCACGCCTGACCTCGAGACACTCTGCCTGCTGCTTGCCTGCTGCTGCTGTGGAGCTCGTCGTCGTCGCGTGTTTGCGGTGCACGCATTCAAGCAAGTCTTCTTCTTCTTTCTCTCTTTTGCGGCTTGCCGATGATAAAGGGGGACAGTTCGCGCGCGCGAGAGAGAGGGAGAGCTGAGAGAAATGCTATTTCGACGGGGTTTTACTATAAGCTGCTGTTGTGTTGTGTGTGGATGTATCGATTATGGCTTTCAGCTCGCAAAAGTTGTTATGGTTTTTTTTTTCGTCGGTGAAGGGAGAGAGGTGTGAGAATGGTTTTTGAAGTTTTTTTTTCTTTTTCTTCTTTTTAAGGTTTGGGATATTGGAGCAGTTTTTGTAGAATGACAATGAAAAGAATCGTTTTTTTTTTTTTGTTGAATTGAAATCGCTGCGTTTTCGTTTTGATTTTTCAGAAATATATTTAGACGTGTCTTATCACCTTCTTCCTGAAAATTATCACACCAAACTCTTTTTCTTTTTTCATTCGTTATACCTTTGTACTTCAGGAAATCCCAACAATCAAATTTCTATAGATACGTTAAATTCCACACTTCTCCAAACTGTAAAAAAAGAATATTTCCTTATCGCTTTCACAATTCCAACCGACAGCAATAAAAGTTTCGAATTTTCGAATCCAAAACCCATCCTTTACACCGCCAACTTAAAAAAAAAGTAAAAAGAAAAAAGGAATCGAAAGTCGAAGTAAAAACTCATTTGTACTAAATAAAAAAAACGAACCAACCTTACAGATGCACTTGTACGTTATACGGGTGAAAGCTTCAAACCAACAACAAAAAAAAAGAAGCCGCAGAGACGCGCTAATTTATATCGTGCATTAGTAGTATCCGGCTAATTAAAATAATGAAACGCTGTGTTGTTGCTGTTTTTTTTTTGCTCAGGAAGACGAATGCACTTCCCCCCGTTATGGCGAAGGCTTCTATTATTCGTCAGACGAAGCTCCTTTTAATTTGACGTCGAGAGTTTTACATTGTCGCACTCGGCGATCGTTAATTATGAGTGTGTGTGTGTGTGTGTGTTCACTTGCCGCGAGATGTTAGAAAGTTTGTTTTTCCAGTTCGCTATACATGTGTTTTCGCGTTGATTGTCTCGTTGGCGAAATTTAAATACCATCCGTATTTGTGTGTACAATCGTGCATTTCACTGAGGGTTACTAGGTTATCATTTCTTTGTGTATTTGGTGCTACGTGGGAATTCTCATATTTGAAAATTGTTCCGTTCGAAATCTTTGTTTTTATTTTCACGAAATTTCGATAGATTACCCAGTATCGACGTCGAATAAACATTGTAATTGACATATCGCGGCGTAGCATCCCCGCGCGAATACGTTTACCGTATAATTTATTGGTAAATCGGCAGAACTTCAGCGAGCGAGCGCGCGCGGAATTATTAATTACGCGTTTGATTGCGGCATCGTTTCAACCGCACATATAAACATACACGGAGTCCGATGATTATTGACACATCCATCATATATCTCTCGATAAATACGCATCTCTTTTAATGAAAAAAAAAAAAGGTTTAAAGATTTAAATTTCCAACGACTGTAAAAAGAAATGAAGAATCGTAAAAAGCAGAGAAGCTTTTTTACAACCTCACCTCGAGACTTTTTTTTTCTTCTTGAATAGAAAAGACTAATCTTTCTTTTCAATGTTATATGATACACTCGTAAAAAAAAAAGAAATTTGAATTTGAAAAATCGTCGACTCATGCACGGACACGCGGGTAGTGGCATAGATATCTATATATACAAAGACAATAGTCATAGGGAGGCTTTTTACGCCATTGCGGGGTGAATAAATTCTTTATATATATGTAGCGCGAATCATTCGAATTACTCTTTGACCTCCGCGGGTAGTGGAATCTTTTTTTATTTCCTTTTTTTTATGATTATTCTAATTTTACGATTTTTTATTGTACCAATTGTTTCGTTTCACGCCGAAGATTTATCATCGATTTCGTAATTGATTACAGCGATATATATACTTTTACTTTCGTGCAATCTATAATTTAGAATTCCCGTGTATACGATGTGTAACAAACAACTCATAAATTTATATCTATATACCTATATCCTTCGTATTCCGAAACTGTACCGTTGAAAGTCCGCAAGTCAATCGAAATAGATAGCTCGCAATAAAATAAAAAAAAAATCCTCTCATGCTACTTTTTTTTTCTCGACATATCCTTCGCGTGTCGGCGGATCCTTTATTATATACTTCGCGAAAATATTCGTCTGCACGCGCGAGCTTTATACGTGTTATCCTTCGTCCTGCGGCAGCAGCGGCCAAGGTGCGCGTGTACGCACGACGACGATATATAAAGGGAGGGGAAAAAAAGGGTCAAGGTTATATTCCCCCCCACCCTGCCTCTCCTTTACCGAACTGTTATCCGTGCACACGGTCAAGCTCGCGCGCGCGCTACAGAGTTTTACTATTCGTCCCGTGGGAGGATGTCAGTTGTGTTGTATATAGGTAAAAGTGTGCGAGCTTTTGTTGTATCTGTAGCGAGGATAAGCGACTTTTTTTTTTCTTCTATTCAGATGGTAATTCGAGTGAGAGAAGTAATTTATGCGACGTCACAGAGATGCTTGATTGGGAAGGAGAGAATTTTTTGTTGTTGATAGATACGGAGATTTGAGGTGGGATTTAATGTGACGACAGAGATGGATTTTCCAGTTGTTTTTCTTTCTTTTTTTTGCGATTCGTTCATATATGACGAAATCTATAAAAAAAATGCCGATTCTTGAAGCCTAAAATGGCAAAAATACATTGTAACGCTAGAGC
>JAWWMK010000008.1:14015547-14049258 GCA_035047105.1 Galeopsomyia nigrocyanea | reverse complement strand
GTGCGTGCCTCTAATATGAAAATTCGGACAAACGGTGCCGAATTATGGCAGTTTTTTTGTGGAATTGCTCATATACACAAGTCGGTCAATCAGCAACACTAGAATAAATTCACGCTCGCTCGCTTGCGCGCGCCGCGTCGATAAGTCAATCTCGTGCTTTTGACGCGCGAGCGAAAGCCGACGCGACACCCTTCTATTGAAAACATCCCTCATTATGACGTCAATGGTTGTATCTCAGCTCTCGCGTAAGCGAGAGTGAATATATATATATCGGATATCGAGTCAGAGGGAGAGAGAGAGAGAAGCCTTCAGCTACGACATTGAAAACATTGCAGCTATATTTTCAAGGCCGCGTATCGGTTGTCGATGCTGCGACATTGACTGCAATGTATTTCCAAGGGGAAAGTTATCCACGTTTTCGTTAATTATACAGATTTCGAGCGGACGAGGTGAAAGTTAGGAGAAGAAAAAAAAAATATATATATATATATATATACTCGTGATTGAAGCTTGTTAGAAAAGGTGTGAGATGATTGCTTTGGAGTAAAACGTGATGTGTCCATTTTTTTTCTCTCTTCCTATGGGTTTTAAATTACAGTGTGTGTGGTTTGGTGGTAGACAGGCATAGACTCTGTATGTGTGTGTGTATGATTAGGTGGTTACCGATATTATTATGTCTTAGGTAACAATGTGTGTGTGTCTGAAGCTTGTGAAAGAAATTTTTTTCTTTTAATTCGTGTGCCATTATCCGTTAAATCATTTTTATACGTCATTTAATGGTAAGGTAACGTAATGATACGAAAAGCTCTTTGAATATATAAACGGGTATTTACAATGAATTTCGAACGTTTGATAATAATTGAAACATTTCATCTTTTGTTTTCGTATAAATAACAAACGACTACGCGTATATATATACATATAAAACAGACATATAAGGTTATATTCTTCTACGACTTCCCGATGCTTAATGCAGTTGTTCGACTTTTCGCATAAGCAGGTTTCTTTCTCTCTCTCTCTCTCTCTCTCTCTCTCTCTCACTCATATCAAGGCTTTATACACATGTCATACAGCACATTTTTATGTATATATCAAAGCGCGCCAAATAAAGACAAAACACACACATCAACAACGAACGCGCGCGATATCTCGAAACCTTTTAACCTGTCCTCTCCTTTATATTTCGCGGGGACGCGTTTTTGCGCGTATTCATTAATCATCCGCTGCGAAGGTACTACGCATTTCGACCTTGCTTCTTTTTTTCATACTGTCACATAAATTTCGCTTGTCCAAAAAAAAAAGAAGTAATGTTAACGTTAAATACATATATATAAAATTTTTGTTGCAGTGGGGACAGCAGCAGCAGCAGCCAGCCGGAGAAGTGCGTTTCAAGTTCGGCCGTAGCAATTCGCATTCGCACGGAGCACGTCCGAGCAGCAGTGGCGGTCGATCGGCTGGAAGTGGTCGTTCGTCGTCGGGACACGGTGGTTCGGCAGCTTCGTCGTACGAGGCAGCGTCGACCGGTGGAGTTTGTCATAAATCTCTGCCCGATTTGCACACCAGTACTCGAAGACGCGCCTCGTTGTCGCCGAGAGCGTCCACCAAGTCGTCGACAAATTCGAGGAGGATGCAGCAACAACAGAGTCCTGGTTGTTGTCCCGATTGCGAGACCGGCTCGGATTACTCGGATAAGAGCTTTAATAGGGATTCCGTTTGCTATAGGAGGTAAGTTGCGAATGTACATATCCGAGTTTATTGTGTGCCTGAGGTGCGGCGGAAGTGCATAATGCTTGGAGAGTTGGTTTATATTAGTTTGGGATTATGACCGAGAGATGCGGGATATGTAGTTTATGAGTGAAATTGTTGAGTTTGGTCAATTTTAGTGACAGTTTCATTTGAACTTGTGCTTGATAAATTTGTATATAAATCGCTTTACTGTCACTAGTGAATCCGATCATACATATAAAGGGCGTAAAGATCCGAACGATATTGATGCTCCAGATAAAATATATTAAACTCAAACCGATACAGTTGCAACGTTATAAAATAATCTCATGTAAAATTAGTTACACTATTTTATTGATTAAATTTCCATCCTTAAATGAAAAAATTTGTATGAAAATTTATCTCTCGTTGTTGTCCCAAAGATCTATCGAGTTAATGGTGTACGTGGCAAAACAGAAATCGTGACCCGTTTACTCATTCATAAAAAAAAAATTTTTTCCACGGAAAATTCTGCATGAGAATGAAGCTATTAACCTAATTATACCCAGGGCTATTGACTATCAGTAAAAATTGCTATTTGCGAAAGAAGTTACGAGCATTTTTTTTTTGCAACGAAAAAAATGTCTATTTATTCTGAAGTAGCTTGAAGAGGCATCTCGCAAAAGAAAATTTCAAATTCCGTATACATGGAGGCAAAGATGGAGGATTATATATAATGTTAAGTGGATCGGCTTGACAGAAAATTTCTATGATAAATGAATCGAACATCCGAATGCTGAAGTACCTCGTTAAAATATCTGTCGAGCTTGAAAGCACAGGAGATTTTCTGCAAAATGCAAATTTTCGCGAAAATCAATTAGCTTCGTTTTCAAAAGAAGCTTAACGTCAGTTTAAGGGCCAATTAAAATCGTTCATTATTTTAATCTTATCAAAGGTATCATTAAAAAAACTAACGTATGTAATTAGTTTGTCTAAGAATGCACTTTATAACGCAAGCTTCGACTTTTCATCTTCCCTCAAAAAAAAAAATATCACTCGACAATCCTTGTAAATACTCCCTCGAAACCCTCACCCACGACCACGAGCAAAAGACTACAAAGCATAAGAAGCAGTAAAAATCGTTGCAGCTCGAGGCACATAAGGCGTTCGATGGGCTCAGGAGGTGGCGACGCGAGCAGCGTACTGTCGTCGGGTGGCAGAACGCAGAAATCCTCGGGATCGAGTAAACTCAGCCACGGCGCCAATGCTCGAGATTCCGGTGGCTCGTCGGGTCATTGTACCCACAGGAGTGAACCTCCGCCCAGAATACAGGTGAGTCCTTCTCTCTTTCTCTCTCTTTTTTTTTCTTCTTTTCTCTTTGTTCCGATTTATATAGTAATACGAAATCTGAGAGGTGTAGGATGAAACTTTTTACGATAGTGTATATCTTTGTTTTTTTTTTTATACGAGAGTTAAGGAAATGTGCGCTAGAGGCTCTGGAAGCGGTTTTTTTTTTTTGTTCGCGCGGAAGATTTTATTACTTGACCATTATAATATATCAACCGTCAGAAACTTGCAAATCTTGTTAGCTTAGAGATATTTAATTCGAAAATTCTTCAATTTTGACGGATAGCTTCGTTCTCTAAAAGAAATTACGAACAATATTATATAAACCTTCATAACATCGTAAAATATAATTTTCATTATACAAACACACATCTCCCATTCACTCTCAGAATCACTATATACAGGCATCGAAGCGCGTCGGAAAAGAAAATGAAAAAGAAAAGCACAGGCGATTTGTATTACGTACATACATAAAAATAGAATGTCAATTTCGTTCAGGACTGCTGGAGCCACGTGCGTCGTGACAGCGGGGCGTCGACGCAGCACTCGACGGAGCGTGGCGATCGTTCGCGCAAGGGTAGCGCCTACAACAACAACAATAACAACAACAACAATAACGGCACACCACCACCAGCCATCGTCAGGCATTACAGCCCCGACTCCGAGAGCAGCAACAGCCAGACGGATTATAGTCCAACCTGTAATTCTAGGTAACACCTATACGACCAATCCTATTAAATTCTCTTTTCTCCTTTTTTTTTTTACTTTATCCGTTGGTGCGGCTTTGAGTGCTGTGCTGCGATAAGGCTTTATACAGCGATAGAAGAGTAGTTTTATTCTGGCTTAAGGTCCCTCTACGCATATATATTATAGCACACCAAGATGTGAAAATTTATCTCCCTGATTTTGCCTCAAGTAAATGTAATACAGCGAAAAAAAGATATGAGTCGATAGACTAGTTCAATACAATTGCATTGATTCAATTTCAGCTCGATTGATTAAGCCGATTATTTAAAAATAATTTTTTTCATCAACATTGAGTTTCAATTGTTTAGGCAAACTGACAGCTCAATGTTTATACGATAGAGAGAAAATTTACAAAAATTATTTTTAAATAATTGGCTTGATCAAACAAGCTAAAATTGAATCAATACAACTGTACAATATTAAACTATCGATTCATATATTTCTTTGTGCGATACCTCACTCGAGACGAAATCAGGGAGACAAATTTGACTATAAATTTTGATGTGCTATATATATATGTGCAGAGGGACCTTAACAATGAAAATAAAATGAAAAATTATTTGTTCTCATAAATAAGTGATTTGTTTTTTTGTTTTTCTTGCAGATTCTCAGACGGTTGGAAAGAAGGTCGCGGTCGGCCAATCCTACGTTCAAAGTCCGACATAAGCGACCGTTACTGGCGTCACGATTCGCGCAACGCCAAATCCTCGCGTGCACCGCGCTCGATGACGCAGCTCGAGTCGTTCTTTGATCGTCTGGGCCTGGAGCCCGAAGACTATCACGCAAACATCACCGAGCCATCCTCGAAAACCAGCTCGCCGATATTCTTCGACAGCGTCAGTTCGGTCGACTCGGCCCTCGGACTCTATCCGTCGTGGGCCGCGGCGAATTCATCGCAAAATTGGGCGGTCAACAACGAGGATTGCCCGACCAACCAACGAAGCGGTGATCCGCCGAGTATCGTCGAAAGGAACGCCAGGATCATCAAGTGGCTGTGCCAGTGTCGCAAAGCTCAGTTTGGTTACAGTTGAGCGCAAACTAGTAGGGATAGCGGCCTGTTTTTCGGTTAAGGATATATTTTCATTGAGAATATGTATATTCGTGTAGGATCGCTCCAACGACTTTTATTTCTCCAATTGGCTTGTTAACTTGGACGATGGGGATTTGATGATGGAATCGACGACAAATAATTAGCTTGGCGATAAACCAAATGAGTTGTGTATTTTTCTTGCAATTTTTTTAGAGGAGATGAATTTGGGTGCCGTATTTTTCTAATGTAAATGCTTTTTTGAGTGAAAGTCGGATATTCTTGAGAGAAAAAAAAAACTATTTTAGATATTACGAGGTATGCTTGTTTGTAAAAAAAGGAAAATCATTGTTGAAATTAATGAATTTGAAAAATTGATTGAGAGCTTTTTTCGTTGAGTAAGTGATAAAATCGTAGACTTCTTTTTATCTTTACACTTGCAGTATTGAACTTATCAACTATTAAATTTTTGTATTCGAATATTGCACATTTCCATATGAAATGCGGATACTCAAATGTATTTAAAATCATTGCATTTTAAATTTCCTAATTTACGATAATAGAGAGTAGATTTTAAAAAACAAGCCAATTTATGAAAGTCGCTTGACTGTTCCTATCGCTACAAGTTCAAGATGTCGATCAAAGAGAATTCCATCTTTCTATCTTAATGTATGTATACTTACTATTTGTTCATAATTCCGTCAATTTGTAGCGTTTTTTCAATCGTAAATGTCGAGAATCAAGACTCGATAAACTAAAAAAAAAAGTCGTTAAAACTACTTACAAGCTCGATACAGTTGACGTTATTAATGATTAAATTAGTTGTGGCAGTTATCTATTACAAAAAAAAAAGATTTGATTAATCATAAAAATTTATGATTAATTCTTTCACCTATTCTAAACTCGAGTAGATTGATTTTCGTCTGTAATAGCCGATATTATGAATCGAAAAAAGAACTACAGTTGTCGAAAACAATTGTGCCATTCACGAATTGTAAAATGCAGAGGTTTATTTTTTATCGGTAGTCTCGTAGACTTAAAGCGTTAAACAAAATTGATAATAACGATATTTTTAACGGTATTTCGTCGACGTCTAATGAGTCTTACACTCTGTATAAAGTTTCTCTTTTTTTTATCGAAGTAGACGAAATAGGAGCTTAATGGGTACGACAAATAAAATGCCGTTTTCTTTCTAGTAGGGCGACAATAATACTCTAAACTACTTGATAATAAGTTAGCAACACGTATTAATACATTTTATTCCGTAGATTTTGAGTAGTGTGAGTACGTGAAAATGTTAATTCTTGAAATTAGTGCATGACCGTTTGTAGTACTACACTATGCTCCTCATTTCTCTACATATAGTTATATTTACAAATCTTAAGTATGCTTGCGGTCGCTTGTAGATTGACATCGTTGCTTTTTATATTACTTGTAAATGTGTTTGTTATTAATTAATGCATTTTATCGATGAAAGTATGTTAGTTGTAACCAAAATGTTGAAAAACTCTTGTTTAAGCTGTCACGAGTATATTTGTTTATAGTGTTAACCGCAACAGAAAGAAAAAAATTATATTTATACGTAAGTAATTTATTCGGCTGAAAGACGAGGAAGAAAAAAGAAAGAAAATTTGTTTAAACCTGTTAGTGTTTGTCAAAGTCGAAACTTCGCTTTTCGAATTTTTCTAGTGATTAAAAAAATGCAAAAAGTAGTTTTGCAAAAATATGTTCTTGTTAATTTTCATAGATTTTTGATGATGGAAATGTGTTTCAATAAATGAACTTAAAAAAAAAACGTTGCCTTCACTTGCTGGTCGTAAAATGCCGCAAACATGAAAAGAAGAAACAATTGTATAAGGTTGATTTTGCAATGTCTCTCACGAAATACTTAGTAACTTGCTTAGATTCTCCCGAAACATTTCACGAAATACTGCGAGCGATGATTGATAATAGAACGTGTAGAGTTCCATTTTTTATGGAATTGACGATATTTGTAGAATAAACTCGTGTCTACTGGAAGTAGAATTAAAAAGTTGTAACGATATAGTCGTGCAAGTAGTGCATTTTAATGAATACCAAAAACCCAGACAATCTAGCAATCACTGTATTTTTTCTGAAATAACACTAAACAACGAATGGTGTTGTCATTGTAACCATTTAGTTGATCATCGTTCGCATTTGGGGACCGTCAACACAATCGCTTCATCTGTAATTGTCACACATAAACACATTGTTTAAAACATAAAGTTTTTTTATGCCTCGTTCTATTTACGAGATCTCATGTATTATTGTACATATTGTAACTTGTGTATTTGTACCATTATTTCTAATAGTGATCAGAAAAGATTTTCAAACAAATCTTTGTTTCATGAGGCTCCTCATTCAGCAATAAATCTAAATTACATGTGTATTTCAGACATTGTTAAATTTGCTTTGTCTTGAATTTAATGTTTTCAACTGTCATGTCATATTCGCGAAGCTGAGAACGGGGCATAATAAAATCAATCGATACTTGTCATTACATAACTATTCAATAAATAAGAATGAATGCACAACAATATCACAAGTATTTAGTATCATTCCAATAGTTGAAATGATGTTCAACTTCAGTTTTGCCTTATTCCTTTCTATTCTATAAACAAAACAAAAATGGTTCTACACAAAATATGGGAATGTTTTAATTGTAGCAAAAATTACATAACCGTTCTGACACTCAACTCTAATGAGTTTTATGTAGTGATTTTTGCATCGCTTCATTTGAAAAATATCACAAATTTTTAACAGCACGTATTTAAGCAATTACTCGTGTGAATATCAAATCGTTTCTCGAATTGCTTGAAAATTAATGCATAATAATGAATGTAGTCAACAAGTAAACAGTAGCCAAGTAAGCATGATAATTTTATGAAACTACTGATTGATTAATCTTTGTAGTAAGTATTCACAGTAATGGTTCGAGTTTTAACAAAACTTTCCAAGAAAAAAATCTGCTTTTCATTTCTTTGTCTTGATGCACAAAGTCGAATATTATACAATGATATAAAACAGCATGCATATATACGTTCAAATAGAACTTTTTACTCAGCGTTTACAAATGTGTAATAATATTTTATTTGATAATCTCTGCGGAATATCAATCTTAATCACACACGACAACTATTCAAACGCACTAATATATTCTTAAATTAAAAATGCTTTCATTGTATTTTTTAATGAAGAACAAAAACAAAAATACTTCGTCGTGCAGAAACATGCATAAACTATATTTTTTCAATAATCGACCACTGTCATTTTGTGATTGTATTACGATGTTTCTAACATTCCACTACGTGCATTTTACAAATACGTGCACTCGGTGAGTGTGCACGAATAACATAATGATGATGATGATCATGATGATACATATACTCAAAATTTAGCGTGTTGACCAATAATCAGTAGATGAAACTAGCGTATTTTTGACTCAAACAGTTAAATATATTGCTTGGATCGACGTAAAGACAATTGTTTGACTTTACTTCATTGAAATGTATTTCAGTTGCGATAAACATGTGTACTTGTAATGAGAGGACATTATTTTTTAAAAGTTTTACATATGACTCCACGAAGCGAAAACGAAACAATGAATAAACGAGGAATGTATAAGACGTTTATTAGAGTGAGCGCAAAAAAAAAGAAGTAACATTATAAAAGTGTAGAGCAGTTCTTCTTCTTCACCACTTCAACTAAAATATCAGCGAAAGTAGTCAATCTAGTTTCGTCGTTTTTACGGTGTGCAAAAATAACAATCAAACGAAAAATGGAATGAATGGCAAAACGCTTCTCTTTTGGCACTTTTGTTCGTTTGCCCGTAACTTATTGAAATAATCTTTAAAAATTAATCCGTAACGGTCGTAAATAGTGCACTATGAATTATCTCAAAGACGTATCATTATAATAAAATAAGTTGATATTCAAATTTAATAATGGATGTGAATACTTTGCGCTGTTTTGGTAAAGTAACATTATTTCATTCAGACTTGTGGATAATTCAGATAAAAATGGTTTGTACAGGGTAGCTTCGAGTCGAGTAACGAAAGAAAGATTGAATGGCTTCGTAAAGAGTATTTGGGTTTTGAATGTATATTTTTTTGGTCGTATAATTAATTAGACAAGTGGCGCACAAACACAGTAGCTAACGAGTGAGTTTTTGCAAACGTAATCCAAAACATTTCTTTAATTGTATAATCTGTATAATGATTGAATTACAAGTCGTTAAAACGTATAAAATCTTCTTTGCCTTTTTTTTTTTTTTGATGATCTAGTCACGTAGACAACAAAAAAACTATGTTAAACATTTTAAATAATATAATGTAACTATATTTCTTCTGTATAGCATCAAACGATGTATATTGTATAATCTTTAAAGGAGTCCTTGAATACGAGTGCAATAAATACGAGTTATTAAAAAAACATGTTTTTATTTCAATTACATTTACATATCAGACAGTTCTTCTGTATTTGCTTTTATAATTTTTGTTTCCCACGAGAAAAAGCATTTTGCGAAAAAATCTAAACGCAAACTCACTTCTCGAACCTACGTTTTATTTATTACGCGGAAAAAATTACGTACGAGTGGCGATTTCAAGAGAGATTGAATACGTAAAAATAAATATGCAATTATTTTTATAGATAGCCGTTCTATTTCTATTTATGTCGAGTGTAAAATAATCAACATTATTTTTGTATAGTCTAGTATCACTTTATGTTTTAGTAAGCGGTTGTCTGTCTTAATGATTACTTATGAGGTCTCGAACTTTAAAATCACGGATTAAGTCATATTTACTCAATTATAAAAATATATTTTTTATGCTATGACATAAGTAATTATAGGAAAGCTCCAAACTAATCTAAATTTGAATCTCCATTGGAGTTAAGAAAAGTTAAAGTTTTTCGATTATATTTTCGATTATTAATGAATGGATTTTGTATATTTCAACAAATTTAAGATGTCATCCTCAAGCGGAAGACTCATATTGTTGCATATATATTTAAAAAGTATTATTGGAATTGCCTTTATTGAACACAATTTACTTAAACTTACAGCTATGGAAAACTCGTCTACCGCGTAGAGCTGGCATTTAAAATTTAAATACCCATCGTTGATCCATGTGTGCCGTCCTATGTTTACAATTAAAATAAAAACAAAAAAAACAGCACAACAAAAGCTCATTAAATTGACGTCATTGCCGCACGGCCGCTGCAGACGACAGATTTCCTCCCCCCTATTCCCGCCAGCGCAGTAAACCTAACCTAACCCAGCCGCATTGCCAGCACGTCAAAAAAGAGCGCCCTGCTATAGTTGCTACGAAGATGGCGTCTTGAAGTTTGACACGTTAACACACACCACGCGCTCTCTCAACGTCTCTCTATCCGATCAGTTGCGTGTATGCGTCTCTCACGATATTGTTGCCGTCGTCCCTATGTTGTGCGCCGCCGCCGCTGTCTGTGAGTTATCATCAAATGTTACGTGCAGCTGTTCACCACGACAACGACGCGCCAAGTCCGTCACGACAGCGCAACATGAGGCTCATCGTCATAGCCATCCTAAGCCTCATCTTCGGCACGTGCTGCGTCGCCAAGCTATCCGACAAGCGACTCTGCTACGACAAGGAGTGCTCCGGTAAGTCTGAGAATATGCAGATTTTTCTTCGCCGCAGACAGACCACTTAATTGAAGCCATACTTTAGCCTACTTCTTTTTTTCAACGCGACCCTATCGCTGTTTCACATATTTTTTAGCCTTGACACTTTAATTGTCGACTTATTCAAGGCCTTTTTTTTTCTTTTCGTTGCAGTGGTGATTTCTACAGGTAAAACTACCTTACCCTATCACGCGACGGATCCCGAATTGCTGAGTTTCCCTGGTAATGTCGAGGTCAAAGTGTTCAGCAAATCTGCTGGTAACAGGCAGGATTTGTGGGGTGTAGAGGTACTACAGGAATACCGTTTTTTACTCCGAATAACATTTAATCTTGTAATTTTCTTATGTTGCATATAATTTTTTAGATAAATGGCAGACGTGGCTATGCGCCACAAAATTTTCTTAGAGAGTATAAGGTTTTTAAGAATACGAAAGATCTAACACATATAGTGCCTGTTGAGACCGCTGAAGACAAAACACTCAAGAAAGATATCCCAAAGTCTGAAACACCGACTGTGACTGGTGGTCATAATATTGCTAGCCCTGTGCAAGTCGACGAAAGCAAAGCCCAAGTACCAAAGGATGAACCGAGTGAAAGTAACACAAGAGATACCATCTCTCCCGAACATGTTACTCCAACATTTGAGTCTGTCTACGATGGCACTATACTTCCTCAAGAAATTGACGAAATAGAACCTGTAACTCCAAGTTATTCTCCCCCAACAACATCAGACAGCGCTAAAGCAGAGGAATATGTGCAATTAGACTTACAACCAAATATTTTGAGCTCTACATTCTCTGCCTTCTCTAATCTCTTTAGTGGTGACGATGAATCTGAAGGTGAGTCTGAGGAAGATGCAGAGAGTGTTGAACTTACTACATCAGAAAAAACTCAGACTGAGGAAACAACTACAAAAACACCTGAAATTTTAGAGAAGCCTGATGAATCTAGTCCAGTTCCAGAAGAAAAACCAGAGGAAGTATCTAAGGATGCAGAGCCAGAAAAGAACATTGAAACTGTTAGTGAAGAGACTGTTCCTGAAGCTAAAGCAGAAGAATCTGTTCAAGAAATAAAGGCTGAGGAAACTGTTCTGGAAGCAAAAACTGTTGAAACTGCTCCAGAAATAAAAGCTGATGAAAGTGTTTCAAAAGTAAAAATTGCTGAGGCTGTCTTAGCAAGTCAAACAAGTTTACCAGTGCACCCAGAATTAGTAGAACTTTATAAAGAAAAAAAAGTTGTTGTGGAACAAGGTGTAAATGAGGAAACAAAAATCAGTGAGGAGCAAGTTGCGCAGGAAGAAAAAGCTTCTGTACCAGCAGCAGTGAACGCAGAAAAACTATCTGATGAGGTTCAAATTGAGGCAACACAGATAAAGGAAGACAGTGTAAGTCAAGTGCCAAGTCCTGTAATCACAGCTGCAGTGAAAGAGAACGTGGATGTTGGTGTTCAGACTGAATCAGTTGAAAGCAAAAATATTGTCAAAGAAGCTCCAGTTTTAGCAGATACCACTACTCAGAAACCTTTCCAAATTGTTGTGGAAGATGGAGCAGGTGGTATCAAGGAAACTGTATACAATGTGCCAAATGAGCAAACTATAAATGTTCCACAAAATTCATTGCATGTTGAACAAGAAGTAGTTGAATCATTATCAGCAACAGAAGCAATACCAAGTGGACAGGAACAAGTAGTCGATAATAATGCATTTAGTACCGAAAATAATACAAGTCCATTTGTGTCTTCTCAGGATACTATACTAGATAAACAAACAGATGATGCGAACGATACTTTGGTAAATTCTGCGACTGCTGAAGAATCAATTATTACAGAAGTGCCTTCAAAGCAGGATGCCAAAGAAGAATCAGTCACGCCATCCAGCGAATCTTTTGTACCTCAGGAACCATTTTATCAAGCGAATGTTTCGAGTAATGACGGCATATCAAGCGAGCAACCTCTGGAAATAAGTGAAAATTTGACTGCACCCCACACATTTGTTGAAGAATCAAAACCAGTAGAAAGTCAATGGACTTTTGAGAACCAAGAACAATTTGATAAAACTGTAGCGGATAGCAATAATAATAATGTAGTTGTAGATACTGGTTACACCGCAAGTAAGCCTACGTATACTCAAAACGATTCTACTGCTGAAATCGTGGACTCACCGGTAGATTCCAGTCGTGAGAATATCGTAGACATACCGACGCCACCGAGCTTTGGTGAATTTCTGGGCAATCGAAATTTACTTAACGCTGGAAAAGGTTTTCAATACGACGAACGTATGTAATGTTAATAATTTATGCATCGAACGGAAATTCATTAAGATTTATTCTTTTCAGACTCTGAAGAAATCGGAGTGGACAAAATCGTTATCGACGAAAGTGTTCATTCTACTGTTCCCCCGACGAGCGACGAGAAAATCGTTGATAAAGTCGTTAAACAAGAAGATGAAAATATTAGTATCGAGGAAATTTCTGTAGAGAGGAATGTTGAAAAAATTGTGTTACCCATGGATACCTGTGATATTAACTCTGACTGCTCTGGTGATGTAAGTTTACAAATTTATTCAACTTTTGATGCAGTATTTTGCTGTTGCAAAGATCTATAGGAATCTTTATTTACTTTTCAGACTTTGCATCAATATACTGCTGAAGCAAACGCTGTAACTAGTGCTAGAAAAATGACAGAATTTAATTCTGACATTTTGTTAATTGTTTGTATAACGGCTGTGACTACTCTGTTATTTTCTCTTGGCTACTACTTCCTGGAAGTGAGTATATTGATAA
The DNA here is from genome assembly GCA_035047105.1 of Galeopsomyia nigrocyanea. Lineage (NCBI taxonomy): Eukaryota > Metazoa > Arthropoda > Insecta > Hymenoptera > Eulophidae > Galeopsomyia > Galeopsomyia nigrocyanea. The sequence goes on along the minus strand of JAWWMK010000008.1, from coordinate 14,035,970 downwards.
AATCTTAATGACAAATTATTGATTTATAATTAACTTGGTTATTTTTGCATTAACAGAATAGAAGACGAGATGCATTTCTTATTGCGAAAATTAATAAACTTGAAGCGAATCTGATGAAAACGGAAAAAGAATGTTCCGAGATACAGGAAAAATTCACGTCTACAAAAACGAAGGTAATATAATTTTATTGAATCGAATGAAAACGAAAAATCGTTTCAGTTTTATATTTATAAAATTTAATTTTTAGCTGGACTCCATTGAGGATGAATCGTTTGGTTCTAACGAGATGGTAACGTCGTTGAAGGCGGAATTAGCTTCTTCTGAGGTAAGCATATGAAAAAATGTAAATAATTATTTTTACCACTTTGGTAATGAAACCACAATGGTTTTTCAAATAGAATGTGAGAGACGAGTTAGAAAGTCAAATCGTATCGCTGGAGAAAGAATTGGAGAGCACATCGGAAGCCGGTTTAGAATTGGAGCGCATGTTGCGTGAAATTCTTTCGTCGCAGAGCGAAGAAAATAATCCGCTGGCACAGTCAATTGAGGAATTGCAAACTCGCTTGAACGATCAGCAGGTTGCTAACGAGTCGTTGAAAGCAACACTCACTGCTAAAACTCACGAGGTAAATTGCAATCATATTCATTTTTTCAAATTAAATTAGAATCTTTTTTCTATTATGTAGTAATTTTTAAGAGAAAGTTGTGTGGTACTGGTGTAAACTTCAAATTTTTATTAAACTTTTTCTGTGCATGCAGCTTGATTTTTACAAACTTGAGGTTTGATCTATTGTTTATATTACTTTGTTAATAGAATTTATAGAATGATAACTAACTAAACCTTTTGGTTTTGAATATTAGCGCGTGTATTTATGTGTTTATTTTTACTAGAATGAAAATCTAACTGGAGATCTTACTGTGAGTATCAAGAAAATCGAGGAACTGCAAACTGAAGTGACTAAGTTGGCCGCGGAACTTAAATCTGTTGTAAGTACAAAGCATAACATGGAGGAAACATTGTCGAGTAAAGTTGAACTACTCACGCTTCAAGTTAAATCTGTAAGTAGCGTGGATTCATTAATTAGTTTTTACCATTATTCTTGAAATGTCAACGATTTCTTTTGTCAACAGTTAACTGAAGATAAGAATACATTACGTAAGCAATTGAAACTGAAGGAGTTGGAAGTTAAAGAACTTTTGGATGTAGTTGATAAATTCAATTCAAATAATTTGGACTATGAAAAATTATACGAAGTGTCTAAAGTCAAAGCTGAGGCCGCGCATCTTCTCGAAGAGCGAGACGAGCTGCGGGCTAAAATAAGTGATGAAGAAGGTGCACGTCAACTACTTGAAGGTTGGTTTTCATCGTCTGTCAGCTTATTATAAGTCCCAATGGACGAATGATCAAAATGTTATTGATATTTTTCTTAGAACACGTGAGGCTTGTCACTGAAGAAGTCACTTACTTGAGCGAACAGTGCAAGGTTGCCGAAAAGGAAAAAGCGGATGCCAAAACACAGTTGGAAGTGTTGAAACACTTCTTTGAGGAAAGAGAAGCTCAAAGGCAAAAGTAATATATCATTCTATCTTTACACTAATGATGATTCATTAGACCCTTCAATTAATTTTTACTTAAACGACTTTTTAGGGAAGAAAAACAGTGGCTGGAAAAGCAGGGTGAACATACGTCGGTAGTAGAGAGGCTACAAACAATGCAAAATGAAATACTTAATTACAAGTGAGTATTGTTAAACTTCAATTGAATTGTTGTCACGAGTGTTTCTACAACTAAAAGCATCTTTTTTATTTCAGACAACGACTAGAAATGTCAGAGCGGGAAATTCTCAATCAAGAGAAGGAATACAAAAGTCAAATAGCTGCCCTTGAAACAAAAGCACACGAACATTGGGTATGTAAAAGCTGTATATGTATGCATTACATCGATCGGCCATAATTGAATCGCGTTAACCAATGTAATTGGGTATTACAGGTGATGGCGCGACAAAGTGAACGACGCTTGGAGGAAATCAAGAACGAATCAAGCCAGTTGCGGAACCGTCTTACCATGGCCGAGAAAAATATTAGTGACGCCGATCCCGAAACAAAAATCCATCGTAAGTATTTTGAAAATATTGTACTTACATTGTTTACATATACTTTTATAGTATGTTGAATCAGATGTGATATATTTACAGTGATATTATTTAAATGTTTAAACACTGCGTGTTGTATATTATTTCCTTATCATGCTTTGTAGTTCATGCAATACATATACACATCAAAAACAACATTGCTATACTGACGTCCGAAACCAGTTTTGCAAAAATACACCAAAAAAGAGTTACATTTTAATTAATTTTTTTGTTCGACTGAAATTAATACAACATTAAAAAAATACACGGTACAAAGTGAACAAAACGGCTTATCGCTCGTTTCCCTCTTTTCGCTCAACAGGGCTACACGCAGCAGCAGCATCGAACGGCGAAACAGAGCGAACGCCGTTGTATCCAGGAGGTGAGACGTCGACTTCGCCGCTGATGTTCGTACCTGGCGGTCCACCACCACCATTGCCACCTTATCATCAATTGTTCCCGTTACCGCCGTTCCTACATCCACCGCCACCACCCGAAAATTCAAGGCCACCTCCACTCGGTGGCGGTAGATTATCCTCGCCACCTCCTCATCATCCGAGTAGCGCCAGTAATCCAGCGGCATCGCCACCTCTATCGCCACCTCCACACATGTTCCATCATCTGCCACCCCCGCACGAGCTCCTGCCCCCTCCGCCGCTGCCGCTCAGTAGTTCGCACAACAGCTGGGCAGACGAGCCGCCACCACCACCACTGAACGTCAATGCGTTCAGGCCGCACGGATTTCAGAGGCCCAGAAATCACAAAGGTTTGGATTCAACGCTGGAGGAGGCTTAGCGATGAACAGAGAGGCATGTGCATGCTATGGTGTTGTCCGCTTTTTTTTTTATGTGCTTTCGATCTGACGAGGAAAATCGGTTGAAATGAGAGTTTGAGAGAAAGATTGAATTGTTTTGAAATTAGTGAATTCGAAAATTTAATATTGTGTAAAATCTTCAACCGATATTCTGAAATATAATTACACCTTATCTATGTTTGACACGTTTTCAAAAAAACAACATTTTACAACACAACGTCTTAAATTATTTTTCAGTTTTTAGCATTCAATTCACACTTTTTTTACACGTGTGTTGTGTTACGTTTTGGTTGTTATTTTTCTTTCTCTCTATATGTTCCTTACTATGCTTGCAAGGACGGAAACGTTTCTCTAAAGTGAGGCAATTTTGGAGTACCATGGAAGGAAATACTAATAAGTGATGAAAAAGTCAGGTGGACGGACTTTTGTTTTTGATTTTTGAAAGTGTTTGTAGTTTTCATGCACACTGAAATTTGGATCGAGATGGGTTTTTGTTTTTATTTTATTTTTATGTAGTTTAGAATTTGTATTCGATGGAATAAAAAAATTAATTGAACGTGTATGTTAATGCCGTAAAAGTAGCATTAACAATCGTAGTTACTAATTTTTTTAAATGATGCACTTAACACGTTTGAATTTAACTGTGTTTGTAAGTATTTGTCAATGTTGTACTTGTGAGTGACTAATAATAGTGTTTAATTTGAAAAGATCGTTTAATATAGAGATTGTAATGAATAATAGAAACATGGTCTATGTAGATAATATATCAATGTTCATTTCTAGACAATTCGTAGATTATCCAGTGTATAAGTAAAATAATTTAATCAACAAAATATTTTGTTTCTTTAGGTTCCTTACATTCTTCCGGGGAGTCGCTGGATAAGTCTCACCATAGCAGCAAAGTTTAGTATCTTTTCCATCTTGCAACTTTGAGCAACGTGACCGTGTAATTGTTCATATGCAATGAAAAAAAAATATTTTGACTATAACAAGTCCTTATTTAGAACGATGCTAGCCATTTTTCTAATTAAGGTATATTTTGCAGATTGAACGCGAATGTCAATCTTGCAGAGTATTGAAATTTTGTAAAATACAACGTTAAACAATGAAAAACGTTAGCCTTTTTCGTTATTTTTGAGCTTTGTTTAATGATTTTTGTGGTTCAACAAATGTTAAGTCTTTGTCGTTCGATACGTTATTTGTAACGTTCATTAATGAGTTTGTCAGTGTTAAGTTAATGATTAAACTGCATTTTATGTACAAGTGTAATGTAAAAAAAAACGTGCAAGATCGAAAATTTGTATGACAGAATGTATGTTATAATCAAAGGTGTATCTAATGAAACTTTGAAAGGAGTTGTTAAATATTATTTTAAACAAATTTAAATAAATTGTAATTTATTATTAACACTATTTTCTTTTTTGTAATAACAATATCCATGAAAATTATACATTTACATTGTGTATGTCGCATTCGTCTTTTTTCCGTTTATTATTTTTTTTTACAAGATTCATATGGTACAAAGAGAAATTGGTGCTAAAAGTCGAGGAATGCCGCGAGTTTATCGCTATATTTATAAATCGCTTGTTTGGCCTAAGAAACGCTAGGGAGTACAAAATTACCCTTTAGTTTCGATGTCACCACCATGCACAAGTCTTTAAAAACAATATATAAAAAAGACAGAGTCCTTGAACAGATTGCAGCCTTTCTTTAGTTTTTCATTCTGCATCGCGTCTTCCTTGATTACGCCAAGAAAACCACGAAGAAAATGAAGAAAAATATGAGGACTGCGAAGATTTTAACCATGAGCCATCGATTGTTGGTCACTGATTGGAAATATTTCAATATTTCCGCGTGAGCTGCTCCTACGTTTATTTCTGTGTCTTCGATATTACTGTCTATCCTGAAAAACGGAAATGCCCAATGTTAGCATGCGTTTCAAAAATTAAATATTATTTTAATCGATTGTACATACCTTTCTACCATTTCTTCTTGCTCTTTAACCATATGTGCTAATTGCTGAAAAATGCCACCCAACTCTATTATAGTAGATTCAATATTTTGCATAGTTTCTGCTCTAGACTGCACATATGAATCCTGAAATTCAAAATTGAAATTCAAGTACAAGGAACGTTAATAAAGTTAATAAAACAAAATAAATTGATGCTCACAGTGTCATCATAAACAGCCATTTGCATACGTTGTGAACCCATAGCTGGTTCAAGGTCTATACTAACGGAAGCACCAGAATCCTGTTGTTCTTGCAACAGCAGAGATCCCTGTTTTCCAGCAACATTTGGAGGCATCATCGTTGACACATGTCCATGAGAAAATTGTTCCCTTCTACTCTGCTCTTCTCTCATTTTCTGTAAAACAAATCATTTCATTTTTCTCATTCATCTAACTACACGACAATGAAATACATTTTCTGTAGAAATACCTCAGAGCGAACTTCTAAAACACTCTTAAAATGATTTGACATATTGGCAAGTTTTGATTGTAAGGCCACAACAACCGAAGAGGAATGCGATGCAATGTGATGACCCTTCGAGGAGCTAAAGCTTTCACGCTGCCTCCTACCAAGCTCTTGCAATTTGGCAATCTGCTGATTTAAACTACTTAGATCTGTCTTTATAATTGTAGTAAGCTCCTCAATCTCCATCTGCCGGTCATCAAATATGGATTTCTTCTTAGCCACTGGAAAGCAATATAACATTCATTATGTATTCATATAAACAAAATTTAATTATATGTTATTCTATCTTATTAGTTTTATAGTTACTTTATTGAGGAGTAAACATGTGAATGAGAAAGTGATACAAAGAAATTTTTCAATCAAAGTAGAATTGTTTACAAATCCAGAAAAAAATTAAAACTAAAGTATGTCAATGAGTTTCCGATCCATCATTATTACATAGTATCTTACAAACTTTCTAATTTGTTTGTAAAGAAGCTAGTAAGTAAAGACAACTAAAGACTGAGCAACAATGTTGCAATTATGATAGCACTGTCAAGGTCAGAGCAAGTGGTTTCCATGACTGCTCGCACTGGCGCGAATATTTTAGAACAATCGTAATGGGCGTCAAAATAATAAAAAAAATTGATGATCTTACGCAGAGCGAGCTTCTCGAGCTTGGCGTAGGTGCTGGCGATGTTTTTGCCGATATTCTTGGCGATCATCATGAAATCGGAGTAGGTCTGCAGATGCCTCGCCTGCCTGGGACTCCGTAGAACGGCAGCCCTGGAGGCAGTGGTGTTTTGCAGGCTACGTATGGCATTGCCAAACTCCGAGGTACGGTCGCGCGACGACATCGTCGGGACAAATGTATTCGACTGTTTCAACGGATTATCCTGGTCGTCATCGTCGTACGACTCCTGGCGATGAAAATTCGGCTCAGCGCCTACGCGACGTCGTCGCGCTGGCATTGCATCGTCCCGACCTCCAATAATGCTGTTGTTCCTGGCCGTGCACTTAGAGACTTACAGTGACTTAGCTCCAGCTGCTGCTGCTGCTGAGACTTGCGGAGACACGTCCACATGACAGCGGCCCCCACCACTACTAACCTCGCTTTCGCGCAACACACTTCTCTGGCGTGAATCAGATATATCGCTCTGTCTCTTTCCAACTTGGGCTCAATCTATTGTTGTCTTTGTCGGTTGCTGCGTGTTGTGAAGTTGACTGCGATAGTGCGATTCTTAGAACTGAAATTAGTTAGGATCGACTGCGATCATGGACGTTGGAATTTGGATGGAGGAAGTTTTGAAAACAAAATAGTCTGCGTCTGATTACCGAATAGCTGCATTTGCAAGGAATTGATAGCGTGTGGAGGAGTTATTTTTTTACTCTGCAGCATTATTACCACTTGGAATACAGAAAACTTGATTGAAAGGTATGTATATTGAGTCTTAAACTTGGGAAAGTAACTCATGTCCTTTGTGTGTTTGGTGTTATAGATGATTTTTAACTTTGCGAATGAGAAATGTAATTTATACAAAAGATAAAAGTAGAAAAAAACTGTGCATCAAGTCATTGAAGAATTTTCTGATGCAAAGATATTTATTTCGATTATAAACCTTAACAAGCTTTTGCATCTGTGTTAAGAACTTCATGCACAAAAAGTTTAGTTCTTAATTGAGCTAAAGCATTGAATGTTTTAATAAAAAGCATTACATATGTATTTTTTTAATTTAATTTTCTTCATTTTTTTTTATCACTATTATTAGTTTCTAATCTTCTCCTTTGTCTTCTCAATTTTTTTTTCTGTCTCTGTGCAGCCTTTTGCTCTTCTAAAATTGAAAAATGGTTCAATTAATTTTGCTATGAATTGTGCAATGTGTTTTTACAATAAATCTCAACGTACCTGTTTTTGGCTTTCTATTCTGGCGATCAGGTACTCCGAATGCTGGTGACATATCTAGTGAAGAATCACTTTTGTAGTTTGAATTCGTAGATTGTTTTTGTATTGTGCCACATGATTTATTCATTGCATGCATAACTGTATATGCATTATTTGATTCGTTTGTTTCCTCACTTTCTTTTATTTCCTTGTTGTCATCTTGACTTCCTAGATTTTTGGCACGTTGCTTTTCTCGATACTCTTCTTTCCATCGTTGCTTTTGTTTATTGTTCTTCCAATCATCGAAATCTTCATCGACATATTCTTCTTTTGTACTCACATCCATCTCTCTGTCAAATGCATCATCAAATAAATCCAACATAGATGTCATTTCTTCAGCCTTTTTTCTAATCTTTTCCTCTTCTTCCATTTTTTTTCTCGCGTCATTTTCCAATTGTTTTTGTTTCTCTTCTCTCAATTTTTTTTCTTCTTCCAATCGTTTACAAGTAGCTTCCATTGATCTTCTTTCTCTCTCTCGTTCTTCCTTTTGATCGTTTTCTAATTGCTTTCTTCTCTCTTCTCTCAATTTCATCAAGTTTCTTTCTTTTTCCAATTGTTGACGACTGTCTTCCTGTGAAAATTCGTCATATCTATCGTTTGATCTTCGCGTTTGATTTTGATTTCTGTTTGCCTGTGAAAATTCGAAAAATTCACATCGTTGCTGATTTTGGCTATTCTCATTTGAATCCCATCGTTGTCGATTTTGGCGATTCTCATTTGAGTCCCATCGTTGCCGATTTCGGCGATTCTCATTTGATTCCAATGGTGGCTGATTTTGGCTATTCTCAAATTCATTATACATCGCGTATAACGCCGCTGCAATTCCAATTCCGGCTGTAACAGTCAAACCAGCAGTGGCAGCAGTTTTCCACCAATTTTGTTCACTCATTTTGTCTGAAAAATCCAACGATAAATATAACGAAATTAATTGATGCAAACCATCACAGCAGCTTTCAAACATTCATACATGTATGTACTTATTTACTTACTTACTCTTTGACAATTGAAATTCTCGAGCTTATAATTCTGTACGTTATTACAATGACGTTGCCACTGCTGTAAATAATATATTAGACAAGCTAAAGCACTTTCTGGTTCATTAATTTTTACTTGATAAACTGCTATTCAACATCGCTTTTTGAATATTATGCGACGTATGCGATTATACGACGCCTGCACCCGAGATGGAATCCCCGTCCTCTATACATCTTCCTTAAGCTACCGTTCTCACGAAGCAACGCCGACGTTGCGTTATCTTTGCGATAGGTGGAAATGCGAATTCACGCTGCGTTTCCAGTTGAGTTCAAAATTGAAAATTCACGAGTGGGTAGACGATAATTGATCTTACGGAAGGAATAACAAATTTTTTCGACTGTTTTTCATTATTTATGCAATGGATTTCTTGGCGTCCCAGACTCCTCTACGTATAACATTCACACATCCATACAATGTTTTATGTTATAATGCGCTCTGCACAAAAATAAAAACTAACAAACTCGTTAAAATTTTTCATGCACATTAACATTCACTCTATTAATTTCAGTTCGTCAAACGATATGGATCTACCGAAGGCAATACGCACGCAGCCGCTGCAAAAAATCGAAGAACTCGTCGCCAAGAAAGGACTGCCATTGAACTTCGAGCACATCGACTACGAAGCTCTCGCTCTATCGATCACCTGTAACAAAAGCGACGTCGCGAAATTCCTTCTGGACAAAAACTGCCGAGTTAACAACCCAAAAAACTCGAAACCTCACGACACACCGTTGCATCTCGCAGTCAAACTCGGCGATTCTGAATTGATAAGCAGTCTACTGAACAAACGAGCCTCCATCGAAGCTATCGACGACGAATTTAACACTCCCTTGCATCTCGCGTTCCTGTCGAATCAATGGAAAATCGTCGATTTGCTATTGTCGCACGCGGAAGATGTCGATGATTTCGTCAACTCGAGAAACAAGTACAATCTCACGCATCTTCATGTCGCCTGCACGAGTTCGCGTCCTCGAATCGTGCAAAACTACCTGGAAGGTGGAGCGAATATGGAAGACGCCGTTAGCGAAGATTCGCCGCGTTACGCTGGTTTCACCGCGATGCACTTCGCCGTGGAATTCAAATCGCTGGTCGCGATAAAAACACTGATCTCGTGTCGCGATTTCTTCGTCGATCACCCGGAGGATTGTACCGGCAATACGGCGCCGCAGTTGGCTTCGCAGGCTTTGACCACTCTGTCGGTAGCTTGTCACCTGTTCGAGGGTGGTCATCTGGACGTGAGCACTGGTCTGAAGAGCACTTTATCGCTGTTTCACATGGCTTGTTTGAGAGACGACACGAAGGCTATAGAAAAGTTCATCGAGAATGGAGCCACGGTGAATACTCCTGTTAGCAACGAGGCAATGTTCTGTCCGTTGTATACCCCGTTGCACTTTGCCGTTGAAAGTAACGTCAAGGCGAACGTGGAGATTTTATTGAAACATGGAGCGGATGTTGACAAGATCAATGGATACGCTATGACACCGTTGCATCTGGCACTCTACAACGAGGATTTTAAGAATAAGAACGGTATCGTTGATTTATTGTACGCTGAGGTGAAGGATAAGAGGGTGGATCGAGTGGATGTCAACGCACTTAGTTATCTTCATGTGGCTTGCACGAGAAACGATATGGACACTGTTAGAGTTTTGCTCGAGAAGAATAAGGACAAGCACGTGAGAGTGCGCCCGAACGAGCGTAATTTTTCGAATTTTACACCCTTGCACTTTAGTATCTGCTACCGTCATCAAGATCTCGCGGAGTTTCTGATTGACAATGGTGCTAATGTTGATTCCACTTCTCTACATATGGCTTGCGAGATTGGTGATATTGGTCTCGTCGAGTTGCTGATGAAGAGAAACGTTGACGTTACTTCTCCCAGGGAAGTCGATGGAAAGACTGTGTTACATCTCCTCGTCGAGGCGTATTTGAACAATCAGGATGTTTGTAAGTTGGTGTACGATGGAAATATCATGGCAACGGCCGAAGCTGCGTGTAAAAAGGACAAGTTGCTGGAGTACGTGACGATGCTGGTGATGGGAGGTTGCGATATCAATGGCAAAGATAAGAACGGCAACACGGCACTGCATATTGCTTGTGCAAAGATTTGCGACGGTGGTAAGTGCGTTATGGAGTTGCTAAACAATGGTGCTAATGTCGATGTTGAAAACGAAGAGGGTAACACGCCGTTCGATGAGAGCTTCAAGGATGATAATCGATTCGAAGCTGCTGATTACGTTGTACTCTACGATCACGTTCAGATGCTGAACGACGTTGGTTTGAGGATCAATCGGAAGAACGAGAAATGCTGCGAGAAGATGCTGAGAGAGCTGAGGGAAATTGCGCACGAGGCTGTTCACGAGTCCGAGTTGCTTCGTAAACGGCGAGAGAGGAGCGACGAGATTGCTAGATTGAAGACTGCCAAACTCAGTGATCGTGTTTCACTGTACGACTTTTTGAAACTGGATAAGAAAAGAGCGATGATATTCGCGAAGAACAGTACGTTGATGAGGACTGTTATGGATGAGAATTTGAAGAAAATGTACCCGCTGTATGGACGATTGCTGAAGAGCTCTTACAGGAGGATCGAAGGTGAGCCATGTATTGAGTACGAGGGCAAGAGGAAAGCTTATGATACTGATGGTAATGCGAGGCAGACGAAAGCTAATTGTAAGAGAAGACGCGTTTAAAGATGAGTACTTTCTTTTTTTTCCTTCTTCGATTTTCATTGACGCTGTGCGTACTATTATTTAAAGTTGATAAGTTTATTGAATGTATAATATTTATTTAGCTACTCAACGTATGATCATAGATAATAAGACGAAAATATTTTTTTTGATATGAAATTAATTTTTATGACTTTTTTTTAGCTACAACTTCATTTTCTGTAACTTTGCAAAAATTATTCTCTTCATTCAGTTTATCAGAATGATCATCACGATTATAAACATATTTTATACTTTAAAATGACAAAATCCATTTTATATGTTTCTTTTTAGTTAATTATTTCATTTTGATATAGATTTCATGACTTTGTAACTGTTCCTGTATTTTTCCATCGCATCACGTCTACTTTGTTAAAACTACTTTTTCTTTTTCTAAGGTAAAGTCATCTGTTTCATGTAAGGATAGTTATTTTCAGACGTAATATTTTTTCAATGTAATTTGACTTATCGTAACTCAGTTCATTCGACAGATATAGTACTATTATCAATGCATAAATTATGTTTAAAAGTAATTTGTAGTGTTCATAAATAATGCATAAACTTTATGAGAATCTTGTATTGATTAGAATATAAGTTCAAGTTTAAACTTTACAAAACAAAAATTTATGTTATTCTTTTTTTAAATCTTTAATACCCCCATTTTAAATGAATTTAATCGTTCATTTTATTTCATCGTAATAATTTGAAAATCTGGACAAATCAGTGAATTTCGCACGCAATTCAGTTTTATCGCTAGAAGGTAAAGTTGCGCCGACAATAGCTTGCAAGTCCTGAAGATAGCGGCACCAGTCCACTCGACAATACTCCGCTAAGCAGTTATTGATTTACAGCCAAATCGCAAAGTCCATCTCCTCGACTGTTACATTGCATTTTCGTGTGTACTGTTCCAAAATTCCCCGCAACGCGCGAAGCAATCAATCAGACGCAAGATATCATGATAACATACGAATTTTATTGGAAAAAAAAGTATTGTCACAAAACATACATCATCATCAGAGGAAAATATAAGCTCAATCAACGCTCAAACGAAAAAAAAAACAAACTCGTTCCGATTAATAAAAATCACGCTATACAACGAACCTCTAAGTAAATTCGCATATATAGTCTCGACCTCTTCTTACACGCTCGATTATCGAATAAAAAATACAATTAAAAATTACAAAGGCCATCAGTTAATCGGCGAAGTATCGTATGCGTTTTTTTTTATATATATCACTAATAGTTTCACAGAATGCATAACAACAGAGACAGAGAAAAAAAGAGACCTTTAAATAAATAATAAAAAATACAAAGATGGATATTTTTTGTTTTTTTTTTTTAGGCATCGAGAGTTTCAAATTGATTCTTGGGAATCTCGTTGTTGAAATCCTCGAGAGTCTCTGTCTCGCGAGTCTTGGGCGTCGTCAATTCCTCGCGTTCCTTCTCGACCTGCTCGCTGCCGACGTTCTCATCCTCGTCCACTTTCGATTTGATCGTCGTTGCGTCGCCGTCCGGAATCGCCTCGGTTGTTTCGTTCAGCGGCTTGATATCGACAACGCGGACGCGGATTATGGTGCCGCCGTTGTCGTCGCCGTCGCTGTAGGTCGTCTCGTTGATGGTCACTGCGTGCCCATCGATTATCTACAAATCAACGAGAGATTTTTCATATTTAAATAAAACTTTATTGGTAAAATTCATTCGAGTGCGAAACACTCGATATAGTTTTGAATAAAATATATTTTCGAGGCCGTATAAATCAATGGGCCACTCGAGAGCAATTTCACCAAATGGTTTTATCAATCGCTTGATTCGTACTCAAATTAAAAAAAAATATATTTTTTTTTCATTCCCCCTTTTCAATCGCCGAAATTTGGAACGTTTATAAGTGACAATCCGTTCGGAAAATTCTCTCGCGCACTCGATCAAATTTGTGTACTGATATGTAAAAAGAAAAATCACTTTATAAAATCGAAGCGTTTCCATACGTCAAATTAATCACAATAAACTCACTCGATCTGCCGTGCATCGACGCGAAGATATAATTAATTACGAGAATACGCGAGAAAAGCAATCATATTTATTCGTCCGATCAAATATACATAAAAAAAAAGTGAAGAACGAACAGTAAAGGCTGACTTGTTGAAGCCGCGCGTTTTATCGATTAGCCGCGGTAGCAGTGTGTCAGATGAAATTCAAAGGGAAAGAGGCACTTGATCCCTCGGCCGAATTGCTTTTCAACAAAAGCCATGATCGATTTCTCTGAAAAGCCCTTTTGTCGTATGTATAGGTATATATCTCGCTCGCTTTTTCTTTTATTCACTGTTTGTCTTTCTCTCTTTTTTTTTTGTAAAATTTGCACTCGACAACGAGGTTTGACTTTGGAACGAGTGTTGACGTAGGAGCGAGAGATAGAGAAAGATTTAAACACATGTATTCTATATATGTAAGTGTATTTACCTTAGTGGTGGAGGTGGTGTTGGCGCCCTCGGGGATCTTGCCCCATGGCGTCAGTCCACTCTGTCCGAATTGTCCGTTCAAGGCGGCAGCCATCTGCGCTCTAATTCTGTTCATCGTGTCTGCAAAAATTGAAATAAAGAAACACGCTTTAATAAACTTTCGATTCAATCGTACATCGAGAAAATAAAAAAAAAATCGTATGACTTTTGATGTATAAACCAATCGAAAAAATCTTTCAAAGTGGAATTTTTTCAATAAATCCGTCGAACAATACCTTCGCGTCTATTTACAAATGGCGCTCCGTATAGGCGACGAGTGAGAGAGATAAAAAAAAGAGGGCAAAATAAATATGCAAAAGAGAAGAGAGAGAGAGAGAAGCTCCAGCGTTGGCGTGAGAAAAAACGAAACGAACGAAAAAAAAAGGCAAGAGGTGGAAGCGACTCGAAAGGGTGCACGAGAGCGGCATAATTGATTGGATTCGGATGTAATCGCTCGTTAAACGGGGAGGGATAGGGTCGATGCTACGACTGTCTATATATTGCAAAACCCCTCGCCCGATCGATGGTTTTAGAAGCGTGTATGCTTTACTTTTTTTTTATTTTCGAGTATTATTCTCCAGGGATTTTTGTAGATCAATTCAATCTCTCGCTTTTACATTTTTTTTGTTTGTTTTGTTTGCAGTTTATGCGTGCTGGTGTTTCTTCTATATGCGCGATATATTTTTTTCTAAACAAAGGAGTTTTTGTTTGGCGTGAATCCTGTAAGGTTTTTTTTTATTTCACAGATTCAATGTTTATTCGCAAAGTATTATCGCGATGTTTGCCTCAAAGAATATTTTCACTCCAAAAGCGTTGGCAATGCAATTCAAAATTATTGAATTCGTTTTAATTCTCCTCCATTATTCCACATCAAATCCTACGATAGCTCGCATACCCGTACGAAGTATAAGCACAGAAATATGTTTTGAAAAAAAAAAAGAAAAGGAACGATAGAAAAGAACGAACCACGTATTTCAAGAGCCGACACAATGGAAAAGACTTCCCATGTTTGCCCTACAATACTCGTAGCACGTCGTGTGTACTTCAGAGAGCTTCTTCTTCGTTTTTTTTTTTTTTCAGAAACTTCGCGTATAACCGCGGACAAAGGCATGAGGATTTATAGTCTCGGAACGCGGAGTATCTTGGAAAAAATTTCACGCAACAGAGACAGATTAAAGAAGAGCAAAAAAAAAAAAAAAAAAAGAAAACAACGACCGAGAGATAAGCGAAAGGCTTGAAGCACTAATGAGTGGACAGACAGGGGAACAATGCTTGAACGACGACTGAAGGGGGAAGGGGTGATGGACAAAGCTTGGGTAAATGGTCAATTTTGAATGCTGAGTGCTTAGTCGGGGCTCTATACACTTCTCGTCGTCGATGTTTTGTTTGACGATTTGTCGGCTGCTGCGATGATTGTGAAAGGAAAAGGGGTTTAATGTTGGGAAAGCTTGTGTTTTTTTGTTGTTGAACAATTGATTTCTTTTTTTTTTCTTCATAAAATCGCGTCATATACGTTTCGTAATAGCACTTATGCTGTATTCAGCGAAAGTATACGGTCAATACCTTCATTTCGGATTTCAATGCACTATAGCACGACAAATAAAAAACTCGGCATGGATGCAAAAAAAAAAATTTAATATCTGCTCCGATAGTCAAATAAACAGACGTATATATATCTGCATTGAAATAAAAGAGAAGAGAGCCCTATAGAAAAGCCAACACTATTAGCTCGTCAAAGTGCACTCGCGTCCGATTCAAACTCAGTGGAATAAAAAACTCGCGAAAAAAAAAAAAAAGAAAAACAATCGTTTGAATAGCTCTCTCTTTCTCCCACTCTTTTGCGAGTGAAAATAAAAAAAAAAAAAGGCCTGCCGACGACGAAAGAAGTGGAGTGTGCACGTGTATGTATATATTCTACGTCTGGGTATTGTGTGAATGTGCGAGGGAGGGGGATAAAGGCAATAATCGGATAGCGCGCGACGATACAATGGGACGTGTGCGCGAGGAACTCGACTTCGATTATCGGACTCTCACTCGGAGAGCTTCAGGAGATCGTTCATTATTTAGCCTCCAGTCGTCCATTGTCCGACGAAAATTGAAATTCTCGCACCTATACTGTCTCGTCCGTCTCGTTCTGTCATGATCGATCTATACACTATTCTTTTTTTTTTTCGGACATACATAGTTGATGGGTTTTCAATTGCCCAGTGTAGCTTTCCCCCTTTTTTTTTATAGTGTAGTCTGATCAATTAATTTTTTGTAGTCTTCACTCGAGCCGTATTGAATATGCAGTAGTTTTACGAAAGGATTTTTCGATAGGTGTCAGTGTAGATTTGCATAAAAAAAAAAGAAGATTGTAAACAAGCTGTACACCGATAAAATTTTCACGCGAACAAGCTCCGAAAAAGAAGGAGGACAATTTTAACGTAATTCTCCTCGTCTTTATTTCATCGTTTATTTTCCGTCGAACTGCCTGCTGCATACAAAAAAGTTTCCTCGCGAGAAACTTTCTTGCGAATGTATATATATATACGATACGCGAGAAACTCGATCAAAGTGAAAAAAAAAATATTGAAATAGAAAAATCTTGAAAAACAAGCTTGGTAGGTTCGTTTCGAACTTGAATTTCCACTTTTATATAAAATTTTTCTTAGAAGCCGAAGTAAAGTTTCAAGGCGACGTTTCGCGAAGAGAAGAAAACTCTCGGAGGACAGAAAATTACGTAACGTTTTTTTGTGTGTATATACCGTCGATAATAAATTTATGTATCCTTTTATTTTTTTGTCCACGATAAATCTCGGATGTTTTATTGTATATGATGTACGCCCAGCGTTTCGTATATAGGAGCTACTCCTTTTTTTTTTTTGCTCCGCGTGAGTGGTCGAACACGACGCGATACCACGACTTTTACCTGTCGATGATGCCGCGCGTGAGTTATGCGACGATCCTCTCTCTCTCCCTGAGGAGAAAAATTGTCGCGATAGCGCTTGAGAGGAAAATTGACGGATTTTTTTTCGTAAATTCCAAGAGAGAGAGAGAAAGCTTGAAAAATTTTATGCTCACTCTTGTCTGAAGATTTTTGTCATTCGAATATAACTGTTATTGAGTTGGTTTTCAAGTAGTAAATTATAGCTTTTCCTTATCTTTGTTTTTAGTACACTCCAAGCGGAAAATATTGGCAGAACGAAAATAACGCGAATTTCTTCCATTATTCTTCTAAGAGTATCTATGTACCTAAATTCGTTGCAAAAAAAAAAAGAAGACTTTTCACATCAACGTTTCAATATCACTATACTTATTTAATACACAATTGTAAATCAGTGACACGAAATTCCCGCGACATCCGCTATACCCCAATAAAACCAACTCTATCAAGCGATAAATACGCATGAATATTAAAGTTACGAAAGACACCCCAAACGCCAAATGAAAATATTCTCCCACTAAACTCTACGAAGCGAAGTTTCACGTGCGACGTAAGCATAAAGCACACAAAGCATAAATAATTCGTCGCAGCTATAAACACACACACGCAACACGCAAAAGTGCTCACAGTATATAGGTACACGCATACACACAACTGAAATATACATGGGATCCTCTGAATAAACTTAAAAAAAAAAGTCATAGGCTTCAGTGACAATAAGAATAAAGTTGTATTTGCCGGAACAACGACGACGACCTTTTTGCGAAACGGGTGAAAGTGACCAACCTTCATTTCGCGTCCTCGTTCGTGCCAAAGTGTTATTCCGCACGCGGAAATATGTTAATGTTGAAGAGAGAGAGAAAAAAAAAACGCAATAACAGTGTTGCGGTTAGATTGATCGCAAAATGTGTGTTGTTTTTCTCGGCAGCCTTGAGCTATTGATTTGATATTTATTCGTTTCGTGTGAGGGAGGTTTGACCTGCACGTGTTTTTTTTATTTTTTTCTATACGTTGCTTCGATACTACTTTTTTTTAATTATTTCTAAGAGACGGTGTTTCTATATCTCGCCCATGAAATATGGTGACACGCGATAGGATCTTACGAACTGGAGAATTAGTAGAAATAGACACGATATGGTCAGACATTTAGCGAATGCGTAATGGTGAGTTGCGCCGGGGTTTTTTTTTAACTACGTGGCTTTTAATTGACACTTGTTTTATTAGCTTTTAGTTTTCTTTTTTTTTTGTTTTTAGTCGACGCATATTCATTTCAGTACACGCGTACATGAATAATATTATCGTAGTTCGCGTGTTTTGAATGCTTCGCTTGTTTCGTGATTATTCTAAATATGGAAATTTACATTAAATATATATAGGCTACTAAATAAACCCGTACACGCTTGAATAAACAATCAATTGCGCTGCATTGAATAATAATTCGAAATATTTGGTTATTGGCTTTTGGATATTTCACGAAAAATTGTGAATTATTATTTATCACGCGCGGAAGATTCCAACCCGAGCGGATGAATTATTTGCTTTCGGTCAATGCGTGGCCGCTGAAATTTTCACGATGGATTTGGCCCCCGACCGATTGCCGTAATTCCATTTAAGCATTAACGTTAGTAACGGCGCTGCTGGAATCGCTGGGGGGAATTCACGTAAGCCGCGGTGAGTTCGCATGAAATAATAAAGTATATATACGTTCAGCAGGTGGACGTAAAAATATTTGGCGTTAAAGAAAAAAAGAAGAATATTGTCCACGTAATATATCTGTCGATTTGTTTCTCATAGCAGCTATACGCACACGATTCATTCATAAACTCCAAAGAGTAAAGAAAAGAATTGCGCTATCGCTTTTTGGGCGTCGCGAATCATTGAAATTCTCGGGAGCACACGAGCACGATAACTCTCCCGCTCGCGCGCCATATATCGTTCTTAGAGCTTTGTCTCTTTTCCACGCCAAAACTTTGCGAGAGAGAGAGAGAGCTACTCGCATTATTTCCCTGCCATTAAGCCCTTGGAAAATATCGGGAACAGTCGGCGGAGGATTCAGGCCACGAATATAATGCCCGGCGATTTTTCCTGCTCACTTTTTTTTTTTTTTTTCATCGTCGTCGTTCGAGTGTATGCGTAATGACGCGTAAAGCGCGTGGGATGATCAATGGCAAATCCGTGTTTATGAATTTTTTTTTCGTTTCTTTTTGTGCTTAGAGAGGAGAATGACAATGTCAGCGAAAAAAAAACTTTTTCGTAGTTTTTGAAGTTGTTTGCCGTGACGACAAAAACGTGGGGGTGTTTGATGAGTTTGGGGCGTATTTACGTATGTGCATCGTTGATGACATCCAATGCGCTGATGTAATATTTTTTTTTTCTTTTTTTGTTGCATATCGTTCGTAAATGTGTCGTGAAATAATAAAAGTCATCGATTATTGAAGGTTTCGCAACAATATTATGGACATTGGAATTTTTTTTAATCCAAAAAAATTTTGAATGAAAATAAAGAAATTTTTTATTTTGAGCCAACAGGCACAACGATGTCCTGACGATTGTTTGTCCAGATATGTTACAGTAATAAATAACACTATAATGATTCGTATCGTTTAAATGATTCGTTTCACATTCACAAATATTATAAAATAAAATTTATGGGTTTGGGATAAAGTGAAATTTACTCAGTCTAGCGCTCAAACATTGAATAATATTAATTTCAAAATAAACTGTAATTCTACGATAAAACAGTGACCATCATTATCCTACATTTCAAATCTACAATATTATTCCGATCAAACCCAACCAACTTTGTAAACTCATCTAGCACAGAATAAAAAAAAATCCTCACGTGTATGGAATAAAAGACGTGGAAATCATTAAAATCCAACAACAACAACGACAAAAAAAAAAACAATCCGTATACGACGTACTCATCAGACTGTATGCTACTCGAGACCTGCCAGACGAAAATAATAGGCGCGAGCATGCATGGTCCTCGAAAAAAAAGCTCTAATTTGCGCGACGAGTCGTTTATGCGTAAGTGCATTGGACTTTTTTGAATTCCGTGTCAGACGCTAAAATGCTGTATACACCACCTTTTCACGGAAACGGCGTTTATCGACTTTCGTCATTTACAGTGGAGAAATAATTGGATTTTTTTTTCGTCGGATATGCGATTTCAGATATATTTATAAAGGGTAGTGAGTTGGGAAGAGTAATTTTTGGTTACTCGGTAAATATTTTCGTAATGGTCGGAATTTATCGAAAAGCGCGTGCACGATTAATCATGTGAATTTTTCAAAATTCAATTTAAAATTAATTTAAAAAATTGCCGCATCAGTACATGCTATTTTTTTTTAAATAAAATTAATATTAAAATTCACTATTGCCAACCAAACGAGAAATATATTTATCGCCGCTTGTCACTTCACCCCATGCTCGCAAAACAAAATAAGACATCGAATTCTTTTTCCCGCCGCTGGAAAATTAAATTCCGTACAGCATGCAAGCAGGATATCTCCTTGACAATTGTTGGCTCGGCTCCAACATCCGAAAATCGCCAATCGAAAAAGAAGCCTCCGAGTCCAATTAGCCCAATCGTACAGCAATGAATATAGCCGGCCGACGCGCGCGAGTATTACTCTTCGTTTGGCCGTTCGACTGTATAGCAGCCATAGCAACTTGACTTGGCTCTCTCTCTCTCCCGCGAAAAGGGAGATATATATTCCTCGTTGTCGGTAATATATCGCACACAACCTCCCTTCGCTCGCATCCACTTTAAGGAGCTTCAGCGACTATATGACGAAATCCTTAAAAAAAACACACTTTTCTGGGGTCTAGAATGACAAAAATTTTTTTTGATGCTAAGGCTTCCGGACCTTTTTTCTCTTCTTTTTGAAGGTATATAGTGTCGGAAAATGCTCGTGAA
>JAWWMK010000008.1:13985463-14015447 GCA_035047105.1 Galeopsomyia nigrocyanea | reverse complement strand
GCCCCCCCCCCCCCCCCCCCCCTCCGTTGTTGCCGTTGTTGTTTTTTCTTTCCACCCTTCGCTCGCACTAGATTTTCTCGCGCAAACAACACTTCTCTCTCTCGCCCATTATCGGATATCGACACCTCTTCTTCGATCGACTTATAGACGCGGCGTATTAGACTTGAAAGTGTCTTTTATGCAAGCTCCCTCCCTTCCATAAAAAAGATGTCTGTTTAGCAGCTGCCATCGTCGTCCTCGCCGCGAAGCTTTATTGACACTGCGATAAAAGTTTTGATCCCTTTTTACTTTACGATCATTCCATCGATATATGTATATATATAGACTGCGACCAAAGTAACTTTTCATATTAAAAAAGAAAAAGAAGAAGAAGTGACGTCCGTTATGACTTGATAATAATTCCTCCGATCCCGAGAGCTTGACGCGCTCGATTAATATTTTCCGGGAAAATCGAACGAATATAATTACAGTAAGCAGAGAGGCGTTGATTAATTTTCTCGCGAATCCCAAGGCGACGCGGAAGCATTGATTGCACTTCAATCTCAAACTCCAGGGTTTTTTTTTTAATAATAAAACCTTATCCGCGAAGATCGCAAGATGCTCGCGCGAGCGAGTAAATTACATACACTTGCGCGTTATGTACATTAAACAACAAAGAAAAAAAAACGACTATATCCTCGCACAATTCATCTGGTCTCATAAAATTTGCATTCAATTATGCTATACACGCGCTGCAGCCAACGCGCTAGCGGCCAAGGGAGAATCTTGTTAACTGTCGGCGGAGGCAATTACTTCCGCTAGTAGATAGAAATGACGTATGAAAACGTCGCGGCGTATTATATATACCTTCGCCGAAAAAAAAATAACGAGAGAGAGAGAGAGAGAGGACGAGTTATCGTTTACGGCCAACCGGGGTGATGATGAAGACGCCGGATAGTGCTGCGGATGTTCTTTTATGGTTAATTTTTTTTTCTTGATGCGCTACTGGGTATTAATGCGAAATTACAAATAGAATTTCTTGATGGTGTGATGCATCGTTATTTCTACTTTTAATCTGTAAGCATTTTATACGGTGAGCAATGAAATATACTGTTTATTGCGAAATTTTAGTCCGAGCTTTTCGAATTCGATTCATGGCATGCGATTATTGTGAGTTAATATTTGAATGTGAAACTCATAATATGATCGTTTCGAAATTAGCGTCATATTCTGGACAGTAGTTCACAAAATTTGTTCAGTTCATTGATTATCAATATTACGTATCAATGATATTAAAGAGCAATTCAGACCATTTTATCTGGCAGGAGTCGCAAAAAAAAATTTTTTTTCAGTCATTAAAAATGACGATATACTCAGCTTTATTTATCATTTTTTCTCACTGGTAATGTGGAAAAAAAAACAGTTCTTACTCATTAAAAAAATAATTAAAAAAATGAACTTTCTCGAGTTCTGAAGTTAATACAGATAGATATTACCAACGAAGATAGACGCTTACGACTGGATCGATTAATATTTGTTTTTACACTTATCTTTTTTTTCGACATCTCGATGTTTTTGTACAAAATATAATGAAAATAAAAACTATTTTACTTAATTTCGTTTAGAAAAGATAAAGGGCTCCGTTTAAGACGTAACAATGGTCAATTTAAGTGAGAATTAGTAATATTAGTGTGTATGTAATTAATTTTGATAACAATTGATTTGGAAGAATAAGCTACAATCAGCATATAGGTACACTCACCGTGGATTGTATCTCGTGGAACTTTTCAAAATAAAAGAATATTATTGACATAACCTTTCCAAAAAGTTGCTCTGATTGGCTGTTTTGGAAAACTTTCCACGAGATACAATCCACGGCGACTGTACGAGTTTCATTTGACATATGAATCATCTTCAAATACCACGTTCTCCCATCGAGCTCACTGTATCAACGATCCGCTAGTTCACAACCAACTAAAAATCCATATAGCTTCGCCTGTCACAAATCTAAAAACCGACAGTTTACACGCCAAAATATAGCTTCAGGATCGTCGTAAGCTCGCACACGAGAAGAGAGAAGTATCACCTGAAACTAGGTAAAGTACCAGTTTCAAGACCTATATAGCAGTGATTAAAGCGAAAGAGCCATTCGACACTGACGACGATCTGCCAAACCAATCGCTCTGCTCGATGCTAACGAGGAATTAGCATCGGAATCTTTGGTTCGTGGTCGTTGCGGATTAGAGCACCACGAATTTCAACTATACGAGCGACTACTTCGGTATTGATCGTCGACGAAAAAAAAAACGTTGTTTGTTAGTTGCATTATGGTATAGAAGAGGGCTAATTTTGCGCAAGTAACAACGGAATTGTTTCCATGCGTAATGGCGATTAAAGTGGTCGCACTTGCTGGTATTGTGTCTTGGGGTAAAAGATGCGACGATCCTGTTTAGTTTGTTTTTTATTGATAATCGCTGAGTAATAAACAATTTTACAAATCAACGATAATTCGATGTGTTTGTCCGGTTGATACTCGCCATTGATTCCGAGCGATAGCGTTTATCGGAACTCGATCTTAGAAGGTTGTGTAACGGCCGTCGTATAGGTATATGTACATGTGTGTCGTCTGCATGTAAACCCACAATCTCGGCAAATTGAGGGAGCTGTGTCAGCATGCCTATCTTAGTAGCAGTGCAATTACATCGAAGCCAGCAGTACGATGTAACCATTGACCTAATAGCGTTTACTAATCTCTGCGTATGTGCATGTCAATATGACGATTTCGTGTGAACCAGTATTATTATAAATAAGTATATATAGTCACGCTTAAAATTAATCGAGCGTAATATTTATTCTAATACGTGAGAAATCACAAGCGTAGAAACGTATTATATGTACATGGAAATTATTTTAGGCGACAACACGCAAAGGTTACTTGATAATGTCGTGTCGCTATGGAAAAAAAAGTGACATAATGTTATACGGCTGAGATCGATGAAAAATTGAATTTTTCCAGGGAAACTTTAGACGTTGATTTCGAGTTCACGAGTAATATCGCTTTTCTTAAAAATTTCGCAACGTAAAACGAACGCTAAATTCAAATGAATTCTACATAAGAAGATGATGTCATTATTATCATTAGAATTGATAAATTAAAATTACTTAGAAGCACGAGAACGCACGTGAAAACAGTGGTAGATAATAAAAGAAAAGAGTCAAAGGGAAAAGACAACAAACTCTATAATACAGATGAGATGGTGCAATATCGCAGATTAGCAAAGCTCCATCCCCCATCCGACTAATGAGCAATCGCGATAAGCGATAAAGGCCATCGCGCGTATAGCTTGTACGCGCGCGCGCGCGCACGTCGGATCACGCAATCGGATCTGGCGAAATTACACGGACGCACGATCTCGCTCGACCTCACGATGATTTATCAACCTGTGATGTGTGTGTATAGGCAAGTAGCGTATAAACAAGCGATCGAGGAAAGCCTCTCTGGAAATTAGGAGTTTCCAACTCGTAACCAATTATGCTGTGTCTACCAGCGAGAGAGAGAGAGAGAGAGAGATCCGTATAGTGCTGCAGTAGTTTGATCGGTCCATCAGCTAAACTTGTGCGCACGATAACTATATATATTTGTATGTATATACGTATGTATGTGTGCGAGTGTGGGTGTTCGGTTAGTTTAGGATCCCGATTGGCTTTTATCGGGTCAGCGTAGTAGACGAGACGGTAAACAGTACGCGCTAACTGCCGACCATGCAACTACCCTATATGTCTTCTTTTTTTTTCGTTTGTTTCGCTTTAGGGGTCAACGAGTTTTTGTTTTTTTTTTCTCTCTCTACCTCGCGATCGTTGATTGCCTATTGTTTGATTTGACCCTTTTTTTTTATTCGTGAGAGTTAATTTTTCGAGAGTTGGTTTATTTCCAATGATTTCAGTTGACGACAAAAGTTTTGATCGCATTGATTGATAAATCGAATGAGATTGACTGATCATTGACTCGTACTACTGAGAATTCGATGTCGGTGAGTATTTGAATGTTTGACGTTTCCACGATGCTTGAATCGTTGTAGCGATTTTTGTGTGCAAAATGTCGATAGAACTAATTCAATTATAGACAATTATACGTTGGCAAGGAAATGCAATTGTATCGTTGGACACAAGTTAGCATTTCTCTAATCGAGTGTGCATATCGAGTTGTTATCATTTTTATTGAAAAAGAAAAAAAAAACCTCCTCGTAACGTCAATATCCAACTCGCTTGACACTCAATTAAAAGCTTTCTAGAAAAAAATTGAAACTGCTAGCAATCCAGAATCAAACACAAAACAATTTGTTACCAATCGAATAAAAGCCCGTGGAAATACACAAAATACACAAACAAATCACCAATAAACATTCGCAGTGAACGATCCGGTCAATTAGAACATTTTTTTTTTTGGCCCATTGAAAAATTGCGAAACTCGAATAAACATTCAACAAACCAAAAAAAAAAAAGTAACGCGAACGTTTAAAAGGGTATATATCGATTAGCGTTCTGAAATTCGCGACGTTAGCTCACGAGGGAGAGAGAGAGAGAGAGAGCTTTTACGTAATAACAGTTATCCGAAGCTCGACAGTGGTCTTTAAAGCTCGCCTATATATACATACGATTTTCATAGACTTCGCGCTTTGGTGACTTTGATTACTCTTTCGGGCGGCGATCTTATTACGAGGCTCTATAGCCTTGCTGCGCTCAGGGCTGTAAAGTTCGCTCGCCGTTGAAGGCAAGAGAGAGAGAGAGAGAGAGAGAGAGAGAGAGAGAGAGAGAGTTTACAGTTTCGGTAACTTGGATTAAGGATTAGTTAGGGTTACAGCATCCCCTTCTCCTCCTTCCAACGTTGATTAGTTTTCTGCTCGTGCGGCTATCTTATTTACATCTTGAGGGAGTTGCCAAACTCGCAGTGCCCGTTTGTTCGGTTTGTTGCCGCACTCGACGACTGTGTGTATCTTTTTTTATTTTCTTTCCACGTGCCGAAAAAAAAAGAAGAAATTCAGCTGTGCACGCGTTAGCATTTCGTATACACGCGAGCGAAATATTATTACGCGTGAAAATTCGAGTGGATGATTTTGCGGGCGCGATGACAATTTTGCGCGCGCGCGCGTGTGTGTTATATTTCAATTCGTCGCGGATGGCCGAACAACGTACATGCATTGTATAATCTATCGCTCGGCCAAATTTCCAATTCGCGCCGATCATGCGAAAAATCATTGTCCGAGCGCGCTCGCGTATGTCATTTTATAGGACAACCAGCGAATTTGACGAGCGACGCTTGAACGTAATGGATTTTTTTTACCTTTCGGTTGATGATTTACGCTTTTAATTTATATTGTACGGTTGATTTCGTTGAATTAAAAAAAAACAAAAAGAAGAAATTTGTACTCTTGAAGCTACTGTGGAGTTTGCAAAAGTTGCGAAAGCGATAACTGTGTTGCTATATATATTGAGTAAGAATCTGTATAGAAACTCCGAGGCACGAAGTAGATCTTTGAAGTCTATATCTATCGAGAAACTGTCATAAAGGTTTATTACAGACTTCGGCTGTGTAGTCGAAACCCTTAACAGCAGTCCTATTCGAGGTTCTATTTTAGCTCTCTCTCTCGCTCTCTCTCTCTCTCTCTCTCTCTCTCTCTCTCTCTCTCCTTCGGATCTTTACGGTTTACCGATGTAATGGAACTATCAGAATCAGAGGTAAATACTTTTTTTGTCGACCCGCATTGCAGTAGAGTATATGAGTATGACGAGGTATAGCTACATCGTATTTTGTTGAATTCAATGCTTCCAAGATGCATTTTTAGCTTTTGCATTTCGAGATTACAATCTTTATTTATTTACATATATACATTTATATATACATTTATATTAGAGCACATCAAGGATCCTATTGGATCCGCTTTAGGGATTTTTTTTTCAACAAACTTCCAATTAAATTTAAATTAAATTTAGGAAAAGGACAAAAACCAATTCAAGTATTCGTCGCGATATCATATGTCATTATGAGTATCTATATCGATTTAGATAATGCACGAAATTGGTGGGTATCGGCTGCCAGTTTACTTTTGGATTCCATATCTGATCAGCCCTGGGTATGAAAAGAGCTGCGAGTACAAGTTGCAAGCTCTCTCGCGATCGCACCATAAAGGTACTGCGTGCGTCTACTATTTCCTCAGACTATTCAGAACCAAGAAAATTGTCGTAATGTTCACGCAAGTAAAGACCCAAACGATACACTTTCATTTTTCCAGACTAAGCAAAACAAATCAGAAGTACTTTACGATTAACCTCTAGTCGGAACAATATAAAATATAATAAGAATATTTAGTTACATTCGTTAAGGATGTTACCCCAGAGTGTAAAATGATTCTTCACCGAACGAATCATTGGGCAATTTTTTGTGACCTACGTTGTCACGAAATCTGTCGCTGTGTCTGAAAACTTGAAAAACCTAATATTATTCGTTGTTCGCAAAGCTATGAATTCAATACGAGCTTTCGTTACTTACGACACTCAATAATTTCAACTCCGGTTCGATGCTTGTGGTAAAGTATGCAAGAAAGATCAATTTTATGAGTGTTTTCATATTGGACATAAATAAATTTGGTTACTGGTTGAGCTCTGAAAATACGAACTACGTGAAATGCCCAAATTGCTTTGCTAATAAGACTGAATTATCGTGAATACAAATTATTTTAATTCGTAGCTTTTAATTTTAATGAGTGACTTTTGTAAAAATTGTTTCCTCAAATAAATTAAAAACGAAATGTCATTTTTCATAATCTATTTCCGAAGCAAATGAGGTCATTTGAAAAATACTTCGAAATTTATTTATTAATAAAATAGTCGTATTTTATACTTTCTTACAATAAATAGCAATCAAATGATACAGAATACAGTATATCATTATTAAGAAAAAAGAATAACAAAAGTTTTTGGAAATCATCCCATATTCTTCAGCGCGGTACATATTCCGAAGCAAGTTAAAGAACAAACAGAGCAAAGTTTGTCTTTATTAGAGAGGGAAAACGCAGCAGCGTAGGTCAATCGATTATTCAAACTCCCATAATACCAACAAGCAAACAGCAATATCAACAACTCGGGCAGTATAGCAACACTGTATACACGTCGTCGTGTCCAGGCGCTTGATCAATAGGTCGAAAGTCGAGCTTGGTCGGTTCGTACAATACAGGGATCCCTGTCGATCCGCAACCTTACTCACTTCAAATTCATTAGCTGAGTTTCAAGCTGTTATAATATGCATGAAGATTACATTAATAATCATCAGTTAAAAAAATGTAATTTATAAATTCAATTGAATTTCATTTCTTTGTCGAAATGCTTAATTGATCATATACGTAGCGACTGATTACAAAATGAAATTAAGCGGCTCTCTGTACGCGCACGTACAGCGATAATATTGAGCCAAGCGTATCGGCCTTTCAAAGACTCACATCCCTAACGTAGCGGCTAATTGACACCACTGCCACTATACTGCTGCTGCTACTGCTGCTGCTGTTCGGACCGTACAGCCCTTTGACGAAGACGCGCGCACCTCACTCAGCCTCCCTCCTCCCTTTCCAAGTCAATTTACTCCACAGGTTAATTGGATTTTATGCTTCTGGTCTATACGTGCGATCGATTGCTAGTTATTGAATTTTCATGCTTGCGGGGTGAAAAGCCTTGCTTTTAAGTATCTTTCTTCTCGGATTTTTTTTCTTTTTTTGATTAATGAATTTCTTTTCTATGTCATTGAAATATCGAACAAATCATATGGAGCTTATTAGTTTTTATTGTTTAGTGATTTCTGATGAGATTAAAAAAACGAACAAAAATATTGATTCCAAATAGTCATATGACTATATAATTGGCAATGTGATGTTTGAAAGCTCCCAGATCCTTCAATATAGCGACAACTTTCAATTTATGTCCACCATGCGATGATATTTTTCGTGAAATATTTGTTGCAATTGGAAATGTAAACAAATATTACATGAACTTGCAAAAAATGAGTTTTAACTGCTTAGAACACTTGATAATTTTAATTCCGCTGGAATGATTAAGGCAAAATGTATGGAAGAAAGACAAAATCGATACATATTTTTATGATCGGCAATAGTCTGATTTTTTTAGCTATTAAAACATTAAAAAGCAAGTAAATGTTGATCATTTTAATTTTTTGTTCTTAATTGTTTCAATTGAGCCGTAAAATTCGAATCTGGAGTCAAATGAACGCTATTATTTTTCGTTTCTTATTACATTCCCAAAAACTACAAGAAACCAGGAAAAATTAGGTTTCCGTTTTTATCGATGTAAGTTTTCACGTGATTTTAACACCACCAAGGACAATAAAAAGAGGTTTCACAATGAAAGGAGAGGATGAGCCAGAGCATTGCGAATCTTTTGATGTCCCATAGAACCACGAACTCGTAAAATTGAGAGTGCGCGCAGTTGGACTACTTGAAAATACTTTCTCGTATTAAGGCATTTTTTGTATTGAATCCCTCATATACGTATATTTTAAATTTACCTGGGACAATCTTGAGGATTCATTAGAACGTCATTTAGATAAGGTACGAAATTGGTGGGTATAGGCTGCCATTTTATTCTCGAATTCCATACCTGATCAGCCCTGGGAGTAAAAAGACCTGCAAGTACGAGTTGCAAGCACTGTCGTGTTCGCGTAGTAAAGGTACTGCGAGCGTTGACTATTCCATTAATATACGTAGGACCAAGAAAATCTCCGTAACGTTGACGCTAGTACATACCCAACCAATATTCTCTCATTTTTCCATTCTATGTAAAACAGATAAAAAATACTTTACCGTTAATTTCTTTTAAAAACACTAGGGGGTATAATAAGAAATTTTTATTAACATTCGTCAGACCACCAAGCCCCATTGGGTAAAATGTTTCATCAGCGTACGGATCACTGAGGTATCTTTCGAAACTTGTATTTTCGGGAGTCCTGTCGCCATGTCTGAAAACCTGAAAAACGTATTGTCATTTATTATTTGTTCACTTGCTTTATCCTTGTAGATGTTGAGCTTTCGGTACTTACGACGCTCAATAACTTCAATTCTGCTCGAATGATTGTAGCAAAGCATGCCAGAAGGACAAGCTTAATGAATACTTCCATGATTGTTATATCATAGATATGGTTACTTTCTGAGCTTTGAAAGTACGAACTGTGTGAAATTCTGTAACTGCATTAATATATAGACTGAGTTATCACCAATATAAATGATTTGATTTTCCAGTTGCTAATTGTAATAATTTAAGCGCGGATATTATTAATACGATAACAGTATGAGTTCAGAGGCTAATTTCTGCTAAATACTTATCGAGAGTCAATTTTCATTGCCTCGCTGATTTTGATTATCAAGTTCACGGCCCCGGCCGTGAAAAGCAGTTACAGCAATTCTTATCTTTTTTTTCACAGCTAAGGGGGTAAAGTATTTTTAGTTTCTACAAATTATTGAGATTAATACACCATCTAATTATGAAAGCTCTAAAATAAGTGAAAAAGAAAATGAAAGACCATATGAACGCAAAAGAATATCATGAAAATTCATAATCCATATCAGGTCGCGTTTGGAACAAATTGCTATCTTTGGCAACTTTAGTTTTGAGAATAAAGCAAATGGCTGATAATTAGATCTTTTATTTTGGTCTTTAAACAAACCATTGGTCTATCAAATTGATCAAAATGGACTTATCATCTCAGTTTACCATATTGTTAAAGATTACATAAGTCGAAAAGTCCAAAGAAAGAGTCTATCGATCTCTACAAAAGGAATAGTATTTGCAATTATAGTAATTTGTCGCTGTGACTCATTAAATCTTCAAACAATTTGAACACAAATAATTTTTTTAAAAATTACAAATAAAAGCTAATCAACCCAAACGAGCTCTCTTGATACGCAAGTATAGCTATAATAAGTTTGAAAGATCGCAAGATATCCGCAAAGCTTTGGCGCTGTATACAACTGGCGCTCATAAACAATTTGCCAAGGCACGAGGTAAAGTCTCGTAAAATTCGCGACGACGGACGTTTAGCGCTATAATACGGCGACAATACCTCCGCGCGGCGAACAAAACGAACTCGAGGCACGCGACGACGTGCCAAGCCAAAGTAACACAGCACGAATATAAGTATTATTATATAGCAGTGCAAGGGGATAGTATCATTGAATCATCTTCGCGCGCGCCGCATTCTTATGACTTTATTGCTCGCACTTTTACCTCCGACACACGTGCGCGCACACACACACACACACACACACCGACGCTTTCTTTATTACCTTCGTTCCTTCCTTCCCAACCCCCCTTTTTTCCACCAATAGGTGTATATAACAAAAGAGGTGGGTAGGGGATTGATTGAGATGATTTTCTTTCACACGCGATAATGGCTCCGCCATTTCGGATGTTTTTTTTTGTGAGAATATTCGGTCTATCGTTGTGTGTGTGTGTATTTTTTTATGTATCGTTGATTAATTCATTATTTATGAATGGGGGAGGATACTTTTTTCATTGAATTCCGATAAAAAAAGATAAAATAGTTAGGTCGGTTATAACCATAATATTAATTCCAAAGACGAATTGTTTTAATTTGAATTATTATTAATTATAAAAAAAACGTGTACGTTACTGATAATACCGTATAAATGATAAAACTTTAACGTCAAAGCACGCAATTACTTATCATAAGCAAAATTGTAGACATCAGAAATGACATTAGGATGAAAAAAAAAAAGAAATTCAACGAATCTCATTTATCGTACAAACTTAAAATAGGTTCGTTAAATTTTCCAATAAATAAATAAATGTAAAAACAAGGAAGCAAAATTGTATATCTCTTGAAAATGATATTCGCAAGCAAACATATATATACTTGTAACGGTATATATATATATATATACCGTTACAAGGTAGAAAAGTCTCTCTAACGGGAGCTTCTTGCATCTCTCTCAAAAGCATCGCAATTTCCTGCGTTACATGAAGCTCCCATCATCTCTCCCTTCCGCGCGGCTCGTGTTACCGATACACCAACCACCCCATTCACGCTTAGGTGCAAGGCTTCAGGCCACCTGGGTAAATATTTTTCGAGAGCCTTTGCGTCTTCGTTCACCTCTTCAAATATTAGGCGGTTGCACGCACGCACACGTACATATGTATTATACGATACTTTGACTTGTGAAGAAGTTTCTCGATTGCCGCGGCGCTGAGTCACTTTTTTTTCTCCCTGTGGGTAGATTGTTTACCTAGGCTAGATAATTGCCCAGTTTTAGGGGAGAGTCGTGATTGACGTTGCGGAGTGCGTGTTGACTTCTACCTGCGTTTTTCTTTTGCTTGTTTTTGTTTTTGTTTCGAGAATGTTTTGATTAATAGATTCACTTGATGCGAAACGGCATAGTTCGAATGATCAATTATCGCGTAAT
Organism: Galeopsomyia nigrocyanea; assembly: GCA_035047105.1. Classification (NCBI taxonomy): domain Eukaryota; kingdom Metazoa; phylum Arthropoda; class Insecta; order Hymenoptera; family Eulophidae; genus Galeopsomyia; species Galeopsomyia nigrocyanea. The sequence continues at coordinate 14,003,988 of JAWWMK010000008.1, read as the reverse complement.
AGGAATGTAATTGGTTGATTTATGAGGTGTAACTTTGATTGTAATCGATAATGCAGTCGAATTGACAGCGATGATTGGGTTTATAATCGACAATTAATATTTCCTTGAGATGAAACTGACAATTAATGTTTTCCTGCAGTGATTTCTCAAAATGATGTTGATTACGATAACCTTGCACAATAGGTGTAATTGCTGTAATGTTTACGATAAGTTTAATTAACTTTACACGCTGTATTTTTTTTAAATAGTCGTAATTTTTTTAATTTGATGTAAGTTTGAAAAGTTTATGTAAAGCTCGTATTATCGCGGAAAAGTCATATGAAAGAAGTTCATGGCAAAATAAAAGTAGTCGACATCGCACTTCATTTACCCATTAACGATAAGGAAATAATCGTGAAATATATGCGCGAATTTTATTTTTAAAAGAAATTTGTTATTATTGTTATTTTTTTAATGGACCATAAATATACTGCGTAATATACGCTGCCGTGAAAAATATCATCGCGCGTTGAATGGAAGATGTTTCAAATAAAAGGAGCGATAAGAATGTTTTATGCATCGGGAATAAAAGAGGGAAATGTGGAATATTGAAATCTTTCACTTATTCAGATTGAAATTCCTCTTTTTGACTGTTTTTTTTTTCCTCACGACAATCCTTTATTTTTCACATGCTTCGCGTTCAAGCGAATCCTTTTTCTTCCCCTCTTTATCCACAGCCTAACAAAAAATACAAACTCGTATTGAATATTTACTCTTGTATTTATGCATGTTAAAATCATTTTTTACTTTCTTTGAAATGCCATTTGAAATACTTATGTACCAAGTTCCAGTATTACGTTTCCAATTGAAATTCTTTTAGGGTACACTCGAATGTTTATTAAAAGTAATATTTTATTTATGAAAACATCAAGCAGAGACAGATATTCTTTTGAAGTAATAAGTCTCAACGTGCGCCCTATATTTCAACGTTGAAAAGTCTCGGGAAATGGGTTTCTTATCGTACAACTTTAAATATTTTTTAACGGCCTTTCATTTTCATACTTCTATGTTATTGAAAGTCTATAAGCTGTTTATCGAAAAAGCTATTCATTGATTATTTTCGTCACAAAACACATCATTAGTTCTTAAATATTATCTTACTGAATATTCATTAAATTCAAGGTTAACATGCATGTCAATTGCATAAAAAAGTATAAATAAAGTAAGTCTATAATTTACAAAGAAAATTTCAAAAATCACTTTTCCAACAAAACCGATACATGTATTGTTTCTCCTATACCTAATGAAGCATACCCAAAGCAATTTACTCATCGCCTCTCAGTGACGCATACCAGCGACGATAATAAATAAAAGTTGCCTATGCACTATATACACCGGCTGCTCTTTCGTGGAAAAGCGCGCGCAAGAGTTTTCATTATCACCTCATGAATAAACCGGCGAGAACGCGAATGATTCATGTCTGAAACGTTGCTCAGCATATACGATCGACTAACTCTTTCTCTCTCTTATTTTGTTGACGCTGTTATTTGCCTACAATAAATCATAAATAATTATCGCTCGCGCGCATATTTACCTAAAACGAGGTGTGTGTATGTGTGGTTTTGATGAGCTTTCGTGCGGAGATTGATCGATTTCGCTGAATTGTTTTCTCATACAACGTATATACATATATGTATATGGCCCCCGCGGTTCGATGCTAGATTTAATGGAATTTTCGGCTGCGATCATAGCGTTATACGTTAATGACGTTCGACGGATAATTTTGATGGGATTTTCGACGCTTATACTTTTGTTCGGATAATCGCGCCTGGTGTTTGACAAATACAATTTGGATAATTACGTTATGGTAATGGGATTGTTATATACGCAAATGTATATACATTTTAGCGAAAGTAACGCAGTAAATGTCGCGGAAAAAATATCTCGGATATATATAGTTCACATACGTCAATTACAATTGACAAAAAGGCGCACCTAGTCGAATAAAAAAAAAAGTGTGTTCGCACATTCGAAATCACTATCCGGGATTTCCATATGAATAGTGCCAATCACTATCGCCCTCTTTCCCTCTTCGCCCCCGAAAAAAAAATATCAAACAGAGTGATCGACAAATTTTTCACTTCTCACCCGAGTTCTATAAAAAAAAAAGTCCACGAGAACAAACGTTGTGTGTTTTTTTTTATCTCTCACTCTCTAATACACACACCACACTCCATAAAAAGCAGCTGTTGAACACACGCAGTTATATTGGATTGGCCGAACTAACAGATTTTTGTTGTTGTATTTTTTCGTTATCTGGCAATGAGCAGTGAAAAACGTATCGAAGCTTCGACAGCCATGATTTATATAAGCTCGTGTACGCGCGGCGTTGAGATTGATTGGCGAGGAAAACGTTATCGCTCGCGCGACGAGAATTCAACTCTCTTTCTGTCACTAGCCGATTTTTCTATAATTGACTAGGCACTCACGCGCGAGAGAGAGAGAGAGAGAGAGAAAAAAAAATGTATTGCGATCGACATCGATGAGAAGTGATCGAACGTGACGAATGACAGAATTTTTTTTTTTTATGAGAACAGATTTCGTTTCGTATCTATCGCGTATAAATTGTACTTGATATCGCTTTGATTGAATGAAAATCGTTATGCAGAAACACTCTGTAAGATACACTGTTTTACAAAAAAAAAGATCGATAAGAAGAAAAAGTTTCTTCTCGCAGAGGTTTAATTCTTTTATCGTACTTGGATTTCAGTTCAGAGTATAATCCGATAATACGACAATAAAAGAAGAAAGAGAACTGCTCTAATGACATTAAATGTCTCTTACGGCAGAACTTGTCTCGTGATAGTAAACAAATGCAATTTAAGAAGTTGTCGGTGGCTGCCGCCTCGCGTGAGCCAATTTTTGCGATGTGCTAACCCAATGACCCAGTATATATAAAAAAGAAGTGAAGTTTGAAAGTTACAAGGATTTGCCGAAATTCGCTTAATGATTCGAATAGTCAACTCGATGTTGAAATGTTGCTCGTCAACGGCTCATTCTTCTTACGAATTTCGTAAATATCGTGAATTTCAATATCGAATCTCACACCGTCAAGTCTCTAAAAGTGAATATCAAATAATAAATACAATGACCAACAGAGACAAAGGAAAGAGAAAAAAAAGGCGCGACGATAGAAAAGGGTGTTAAGGTCGCGGCAAAAACTAGATCAGAAAGCAAAATCGCGCACATGGCAGTGGGATAGTCTAGTACAAGCAGTCAAAGGTATCGTATAACCCCGACGCGTACGATATACCCTCGTGACCCCATGGTAACAGTCTTTGTGCCAGGTACGACTTATAGATTCTTCCCACACCAAACTCAGCCAACTTTTGGTTGCTATAGTGCCCTCCTCTCTCTCTCTTTCTCTCTCTCTCCCTTGACGCCCTTTTACCACCCCTAAGCTACAAACATTTCCTCTTTCTCTCTCAGTGCGATAGTTAACGTCGACCAGTACATGTAACGAAAATTTTATTTCTTTCTTTTTTTTTTGTTGTCAACAATTTCGGTGTGTAACCTTGGAAGAGAGAGAGAGCGAGATTCGTTCGCCTCCATTTGCCAATTTGCAACGCATGCGCTCTTCCTCGCTGCGGATTTCATTGTGTGTTGCTGCGACGCACGATTCGAGTTGATCGTCATGATTTCGCGAGTTTTTCATCGTGTTTTTACGAGGTGCGCGCGAGAGAGTGTCCTTTCTTTTTTTTTCTTTCTTTTTTTGACGACTGTGCGAGGTTGAAAACGAATGATCGTTGTTGATATAATTTTAAAGACTTCTGACAGCAAATGAAATGATGTTTTGTTCTCCAGTGCGCACACTAGGTGCTTGGTGTAATAGCGTTACGCTTGGTTGAAGTTTTATTCTTTAGCGTTTATGTTAATCGGTGTTAGTGATAAAATTTGAAATGAAAATTGGTCAATATTGCCAGATAGAATTTGCACAAATGATTGATACACTGTCATAAATATAATTCTCCGATGTAATTTCTTTAAAATCGCGTTTGTAAATTTCTTAAATTATTGTTCATTGAAAAATACGAATAAACCGTTCTGAACGTTATTGATCCATATTCTAAATCCGGAATACGAAATTGAAACGTGTTTGATTGCATAATCCCGTCAGTTGATCCATTCATTTAAATTCTAGCTAGCGATCGCTAATCGAATCACACGCACAAATTTTGACGTACCGCATATATATCACGAGATTAACGAATTAGCATTTTGACAGCTCGCGCGTCAAAACAAATACCGCAACGATCATTAATTCAACGTCGACAATCGTTCGTTCAAAAAAAAAATCAATCCGTGAAAAGAAACATTTGGTGCATCAGGTGACAAAAAGGCGGTGAAGAAAATGTCAGCAGCATCGAAGAATCCCAGCTGAGCGTCGCATAGCGAAAAAGAAAAAAAAAAGGGCCAAAGCCGCTCGGATGTCTGAATGGGTGGTGTATGCTCGTGCCGAGGTCGAGGCAGTCAGGTCAATGCTGGCTCGATCCTCGATCGCGTGATCAGCCAGGCGAGCGACGAGGACCAATGTCTCCTGTACAAATTAGCGAATTACAAGAAAGGCGGCGAGCTCATCGACGCCTACAATATCGGCGGCCAAGGCGAGGTGGAGAAATTGATACGCGATAAGTTCGGCATGCTCATGTACGCCGACGGCAAGGGTCAGACGATCAATCGCGCGGAGTATCTGAGATGGAAGTTTCGCGATTTGGATCAAGTGATATTGCCGATCGAAGCCTCCCTCTCGCGCTTCGATCCGCTGTCCAATTGGAAGGATCACGAGGCTTGCTGGCAGATGCAGTATCGCGGCTCGTTGGGAGAGACGCTGTTGCACGTGCTGATCATTTGCGACACGAGGACGCACACGCGAATCGCGAGGACGTTGATCAAGTGTTTTCCGCGACTGGCCATCGACGTGGTCGAGGGCGAGGAATATTTGGGCGCGAGTGCGCTGCATCTGGCGATCGCGTACGCCAACAACGAACTGGTGCAGGATCTCGTGGAGTACGGGGCGTTCGTCTCGCAACGGGCGATCGGCTCGTTTTTTCTGCCGAGAGATCAGCAGAGGCCCAATCCCGCCAGGACTACCGATTACGAAGGACTCGCCTATCTTGGGGAATATCCTCTTGCTTGGGCTGCTTGCTGTGCCAATGAGAGTGTTTATAATTTGTTGCTCGATTCCGGCGCTCATCCTGACGAGCAGGATAGCTTCGGGAACATGATTCTTCATATGGTGGTTGTTTGCGACAAGCTGGTATGTATTCGTTTGTCTTTGTTGTACTGGCAGTTCGTTGATTGCCAAGAGTTCATTGATATATGTTCATTGTTTTGCCGAAAGATGGCTGAGAAACAAAGTCTGTGCGTAACTCAAATTGCATTCTTTATCTTTCATTTGATCGTTTGAAGAATGAGAAAAATATTTTCATAAGAATAAGGAAAACAAAAAATGTGAAACGTGTTACTACCCGCCCCGTATAACACTTCAAAGAAAACCAATTTTTGAATTTTTCAAATGTAAATGAAAAACTAAAAAGGAAAAATACAGGCTGTATTTCTTTACTAAAATTGCTCTTGCAATGCCTTACCGTACAAAACTTGCGCGGCTAATTGTAAATTCTCGTCGCACGAGACACATTTTTCTCGTAATTAAATTTTCTTCAGTCTTCTACGGGGGAAAAAAATGCGCAATTCCAAAACTTTCAACGCCGTTGCTCAACATTAAAAAAAAAGATTCCGCGGTAAGAATCCGTGTCAATTATCGTCTGCCCACCTGAGAGCTAAGTGTCCATGAATTTCCGAAAAAGAAAATATCTCGACTCACGGTTTTTTGCCCAAATAGGACGATACTCACGCGAATGTATATCGTGCATATGCGTAGAAAAAAAAATATCTTCGTTATAACGAGGTATCTTCGCGAAAAATTGATTCCAAAGATTGACTATACGCGAATTGCACTTCGCGAATAAATACACGCTTTTTCGTATCGATCGACTATATATTCGCTTGTCGGTCATGAAAATTTAGTGCATGTGCTCGAGAAGATATTTACGTCGCTCCATTCATGAGATGTAGAAATTTGCAGTGATATTGATTTTTCAAAAAAACTTTATTGTAGGTATATTCAATTTCGTCGAAGGTAGAATGCAAAATTAAATTATTCTAAAATAAACGTCCTTATAAATACAAAATCCATTTGCCCTCAATCTAAGCCACACTCGTTAAATTTGAACCAACCATTTATCGAATATCCATAATACCTTCCATTCCATTCGTCTCGATCCGAATAGAACTAACCGCTCGAAAAATCGCTGACCCAATAACACATTCCCGTGGCAGCCACTTCGATATCCAGCCAACGTAAGATTCACCTGGAATCGAAGAGAGAGAAAGAGCAAAAAAAAAAGTCCGAGAGAGAGATATTCCCACGAGAGCACTTGATTTTTTAATACGCGCGCATTCGAAAAAGCCGCGCACACATAAAAGAACTCGAGTCGAGAATTTTGCGACGTGTCTGATTATGCATGAGGTGGAATTTTCCTTTTGCAACGTGCCGTTCGTTTGTGGGACTATTTATTGGGGTTTAGGGGGGAAAATCGAAGGTGAGTGATTATTGATGAATGCCTTAAGCGAGTAAATTTCGATGAGGTTCCCGTCGATGGCATTTGAATTTTGTAGATTTGAAGGATAAATGTGACAGGCGACGATAGAGAAATCACAATTAATTTATATGAAATGGAATGAATTTATTGAATTATACCTCTAAGAGAATTAAACAATTTGCTATGTTATTAATTTCGATGAATTCTCTATTTGTCGAGAATTATTGACTGATTCGCTTGCAAATAATCAAATGAAATTAGTATATCACTTATCGTTCGACAGATGAGCATTCAAATAGTATTGCACGTATTTGATGTTTACTTTCTCGGGTTATGTTATTAGTTTCGATGATTTCTCTATTTGTCGAGAATGATTGATATTAGCTTGAAAAATATCAAAATATTCATATATACGGCACTGCACGTATTTGAAGTTCGCTCTATCGGATTGCATGTAGACACATTTCAAAGCCATTTACTTGTCAATAAATTGTCAACGTACATTAGCAAGTTCAGAGCTATAATATATGATTTACTCAACTACAAATTTGAGAAAACTAGTGATGCAGCATACCATTTTAACAGGGCATAGCCGAGCAAAACGATGCACTATAACTTTTTCATTCACGTTCCGAAAATTCAAAGTTTGCTACGAAAAAAAGACCAAATTCTTAAATTACAAAAACAACAAAAATACGTCTTAGCCCTGAACTCTTCGATAAAATCAAAAAATATACCTCTTCGCGCGACGTCATCATCGAAGATCATCGATAATAATAACAGACTGCACCGACGACGGGGGGTATATTTACATGCTCATTATTATCTGACATTGCATGTGCTTAGGACATGTTCGGCTACGCGTTGCGTCATCCAAAGCTACCGGCACGCAATGGAATTGCGAACGAGGCCGGTTTAACGCCACTGACGTTGGCCTGTCAGCTTGGTCGCGCCGAAGTCTTCCGCGAGATGTTGGAATTGTCGGCGAGGGAATTCTGGCGCTACAGCAACATCACCTGCTCGGCCTATCCACTCAACGCGCTTGACACTCTACTGCCCGACGGCCGCACCAGTACGTATTATACACACACACACACTGCCCCCAAAACCGTGATCATCATCATCATCATGATGATCCTTGACCTAACCCAGCTCTCTCTCTCTCTCTCTCTCTCTCGTGCTTATGATTGATTTCCGGCAGTACGCAATCTCTTGGAATTTCTCTTGATGGATATGTATGCACGACGATGACGACGACGGTTGATTGAGATTAATTGTGAATTCCGAAACGATGGATTATTATTTTAATTGGCATGTTTTCGTTGTCGTTCGTTGTACAGTCAGAGTGATTTATTACTTTCTTCTTCGGAGAAAGGGCTTAGACGGGGTTAATTGTATATTTCTCGATATTCGACTCGACTAGTAAAGTTCAAAACTTCGCGAAGCCCGAAAATTCAAAGCGAACCATACAACAAGCGTCAAGTTACACAATAGAGATCTCGTCTGATATACATAGCCAAATTTTTTTTTCCTTCAATTATTTATATTTACGAAGGTATAATCACGGGAAAAGGTGGGAGGGTGGAGGTGGGTATTTAACGAAACTTTGCGGAGGAATTAGCCGCTGTCTAGCAGTTTCCGAAATTCATTATCCTTCGTTGCTCGCGCGCGCACAGAGGACAGAGGATAAAACGGATCACGAGAGCTAGAGAGAGATTGAGTAAGATGGATAGGATAGGTAAATATATGCGCGCCTAACTTGTTAGAGAGATCATAAAAGTATTACGAAGCTTTGAGTTTCTCTCATGCTCCGACGGGGGGGATAATGATGTAACTTTGGCAATTAAGAAAATACCTCCCGCGCGCACAGGCGGAAGCTCAAGCGAATTATTATACCCCTGAATGTGCACTTGTTTGGCTGTTTGCAGCGATCATCGCCGAGAGACTGCAGCTTGGATATATTATACTGATTGCTTGGAATATAGAGATGTGACACGTTGTCATTGTCGCGAGGGACAGCTTTGTTTGCCAATGAATTGTTGAGGAAATTGTCAAAAATGCATTCGAAAGTGGCGCGAACTTTATAGTGCTTTTTTTTTGTCGTTTATATAGTCCTGAGATTCGTGGTATTTTCGAACGCGTATGACGTTTGAAAGACTTGTTTTCATATCTGGATACGGCAATTTACAGTTTGATTAAGAAATTATTTTGCGTTTGAATTTTATAAGCGTAAATAGTGAGCAACTATGAGTCGATCGAGCGACGCTCGGCGCTCTTTCGAGTCACTGGCTCCACTTCCGTTCGAGTTTCTAATCAATTTTAATCCTATTTAGAGACGACACATCAAGTTTTCGTTGAAATCTGTTTTTGCGTTCCGAAATTGAGCCGGAAAAAGTTTATAATCGGTATCCTTTCGTTAAGCAATTAACATCTAAATTAGATTTTGAAGAAAATTAATACTCGGATCATTTAACTTCAATCAAAATGTTATTTTTAAAGAACTTCCTGCGCTCGTATAATGAACGTATTCCTGCACTCACTCGAAGCGAATCGAAAATAGTATAACATTTTCAAATATTAATCGGGCAGCTGAGAAAAGCATTAGCAATTTTGCCAAAATCAATCAATCGCGTCCGAGTATGTGTCATCCAATTCGTTAAGCAAGTGAAAAATAGAGTCGCGTTATTTCTATATGAAGTAAGCTTCGACGTGCTAATGACTTACTATATGTAGAAATGTAGAATTTGATCTTTAAATATTTTCGACATTTGGCGTTATTTCAGAAAAGGTTATATATCGCGAATGAATATAATTACGTGAACTTATCTTCGAGAAAGTAGAAAAATAATTGTGTCGTAAAGCATTAACTCCGACGCGAGCTGTAGGGCGAGGAAGAAGGAAATTGAACGTATAACCTTGCAGAAAATTTCGAAACGTTAAGTTAAACGACGTAAAACGGGCCGATAACAGCGAGAATTGCCTGGTGAACGAGCGAAAGAAGAAAAGAAAAAAATTGAAGAAAAAAAAAACCAAAAAAAAAGAGAAAGAGAGAGGAATTAGAACGGCAACAAGGAGTCGAAAACAAAATTAAAGGGATAGAGCGCAGACAGTAAAGTTTCTGCATCATTTCGCGCGCTCGGCTGGTGGTAGTAGGTAGCCTTTCTCTCTCTTTCTCTCAGGGTTCGATTTTAATTAAGACTGATTGTTTGGAGCTTGGAGCGGAAAAGAACTGAAAATCGATTTGGACGCGCCAACCTATATATCTTTCTCTCTTCTAGGCGACGCGCTCGCGAGCTGAAGATGGCAGTTTCGAAATTGAAAATTTTCTCTACCTCCTTTCTGTCTGCGCTTGTTTTATTATTCGAATGGGGGGACCAGGCTAATTATTCACGCGGCCAACTAAGATTTTAATTGGAAAACTGCCGCTCTGGCACTTAAAGATTCTTTAGCGCTCGTTTTTTGCAGAGAGAAAAAAAATAGTTTTTTTTTATTTTTTATTTTCAGCTTTATAAAAATCGATACCTCGCTGCGTTGAATGAGAAAATGTGTTATTGTTCTGTTTCATACAGCACGGGATATTTGCCAAGTCGATAAATATCGTGTTTTACCGTTTGTTCCTTTCGCTTTTAATCGGAACGAATTTAAAAAAAAATGAAGTATCGTTGCCGGAAAGGATATCACAAATTTATGATACACTGTTTATTCACATTCTCAAATAACACGTCTACATTTAGTAATCAGAGGGTATGATCGTATCAGTCGGTATTATTAATTATTTTAGCACCTTTTAGTTTGACATTCAGCTTTATAATGTACTTGCTTTCGAAATAAATCCGTCTAGAGGTTATCAGGGTATCGGAGAATTTAATCCAGCCACCTATATAACTTATGAGTTATTATTGATCTATCCGTAAATAGTAGTAGTCATTACAGTCCAGCTCGATGTGATCTAATTCGAAAATATCAAAAAATAAACATTATATTCCAATAAGCAGTTTTTTTTATGATTTTTTACTTCACGAAAGGAAAAATAAGTATCAACGAAGTCTTTTTTAATAAAGTCAGTAAACTCGAAATGAAGTCGTCGAAAGATCCTCAAACGAAATTTATAAGAAATTCAACGATGTATACCCAACAAAGCAAGCAATATTACTCAAAAAGAAATATCTAGGTCGCAGCAGCCCTTGAAAAAAAAAGCAAGAATTCCCGGGAAAGCAATTCCTCATCTTCAAGCCTCTCTCTCTCTCTCTCTCACTCTCGTTTCGGTTCTCTTTTCATCAGGGGCGAGGGAGGGGGCGTTCGGTCTGCGGCTAAAAATCGCAAACAAGCAAACAGAGTTCGCATTTGCAATGCAAACGCCGCGCGTTCCCCGACCGCAAAACGCTAATCACGCCGAAAGCCACTAACGAGCCAAACGCGTACGAGAGTAGCAAACAAAAAAAAAAGAGAGAGAAAGAGAGAAACGAAAGAGGAAGTTGAAGTTGAACCCCTCGTGCGGCGCGTTACGTTGCTAATTGATCTACGCGCGAAATACCCTCCCCGACGAGGAAAGTGATTAAGCATTAACGAGTCTAATCGGCAGTGACATGCCGAGCGTGAGACAGATTGCGCGTACTCGGAGTTTAGCTTTCTCGCGACGGCGACGACGACGACGACGAATATTGACGACGCAACTTGGGGTTCTGACGCGTGATCTATTATCAAAGCCGCTACAGCGACGCAAATGCTGATGGCTTCTCGACTTATGTATACACGAAAAAGAAAGAAAGAGAGAGAGAGAGAGAGAGAGAGAGAGCAGAAATCGAATTAATATTTCGATTCGATCTGTACGCTTTTACTTTTTTATTGGAGTTTTCAACGCTATTTGATAATAAAAAATTTTAGAGTAACTTTTTCCATTCTCTTTTCGTAATTAAGAGTGTGAAAGGATATTCGAAAAAAAGTTGTGCAATAGAAGGGGCCGGGGGGGCGAGTCTGAAAAAATTCTTTCATCGCCGAGGTAAAGAAGAATGTAATAAACGTTGAAGATTGACTTTAACGTGAAATAAATTAGGCGCTGAAATATTGAGTTTGCAAGCGCTATGGATCGAAGAATAATTAGCGAGAAAAAAAAAAATCTTTTTCACGTCACGATTCCTTCGAGAAAGTCATCTGTTTTAATAAAAAAATTAAAATGCAGTATCTCGAGAAAACACTCGACAAGATAGTTCATTAAAGAAAATAAGCTAGTAGCTTGATGAGATTTCCTTGATGGTTCGGTGGGGAAAAACAAAATTAAGGGCAGCAGACTCGTAAAAAAAACGAAGAAGAAGAAGTGTTGTCAATTCGTAAAAAGATTGATGCGGCAAAGTTGAGAGCGCTTTAATTCCCACGTAATCATGCGACACCGTCGTCGTCGTCGTCGGAAGGGAGGGTGAAAAAAAAGAGAGAGAGAGAGAAGAAGGGTAATAACCGCCTAGGGGGCAATAACTATAATAGAGCTCGTAGCTCATCCGACAAATGGATCCTCTCTCTTTCTCTCTCGATTTTCCAACTTTTGCAGATTGGAACTCAGCCCTATTTATCATTCTCAACGGGACAAAGGAGGAGCACTTGGATATGCTGGACGGGGGTATCATTCAGCGACTCCTCGAGGAGAAATGGAAGACTTTCGCTAGGGTAAGGCTTCTTCTTTCTCTCTCTCTCTCTCTCTTTCTTTTTTCCCCGTGATGCTAGCTACCGCCGCGTGTATAATATTTCACGTTTGTCAAAAGTAGCGCGCGTCTTTTATACGTAATGGGCTTGCAACGAAAATTACTCGCAGAGAGAGAGAGAGAGAGAGAGAGAGGTAAAAACGTTTGACGCGCGGGGAAAGGCTCTTGTTTTTTTTTTTTTTTTTGGAGTTAAATAAAATTCTTTGTATTTTTTTTCTAAGTAAAACGCACTTCATTTCTGCGAAAAATTCTCGGAGGGAAAAAACGCTTTACCAACTCGCATTTCTCAGAAAAGCGTATTACACCGAGCTTTTTATTCGAGAGTGCATTAGGTTTTTCTCCGAATGCAAGTTTGATGTAATTTTAAAATTTTTTAATTTTTGTAAAAAATTTTTTATTTCTTGAGTTGTGCAGACGGTTTTATTTATTTATATTTTCTAATTTTCGCAAGTCACTCGTGAAAATAATTTGTTCCTCCAATTAATTAACTTTCACTCTACAAAGTACATAATTGCTTTATTATATAATAACAAAGAGTATAACTGGACATATTCGCTCGCAAACGCATAAAAAAAAAACTTACACAAATACCATTCGCTCGAACAAAAATCCCTCGCCCTTTCAACTCACTTCTAATTAAAACTATTTACATACGCAGTTTTGCGCAATTCACCGTCGTGAATAACCAAAATTGTTCAAACATTAAATATATTCGTACTGCACGTATACGTACAGAATACGCACGCGAGAGAAGCAGCGCACATATAATGAAGAACACACACACACACATTTCCCCTTTTGGTAGAACCAGTTCCTCAAGCGGCTATTAATCCTGGTGTTACACCTGACGTGCCTGTCGCTAGCCGTCTACTTCCGTCCCGAGGACGCCGAGGCCGAGTTACTAATGTGGCCCGACGAAGCCACCGAGTACATTCGCATCATCGCCGAGGTTGGCACTGTCGGCGGCGTGATTGGCTACATCGGCGTGCAACTCGGCGGAGAGTTACTCAATATTGGCTTTGTTTCGTTTTTCAAGCAGTTGGTAAGTTGATAATTTATACTCTTTCGATACAAGTCGTAGCTGGGATTTTTTTTTATAAATGATGCGATTTCTTTGCTTCTGATAGGTTAGTTTATAGGTGCTTCGTGTGTATTTTTCGGCGTTAGTCAATAATTCTTTTCAATTGTATTGATTTATAGGCAGTATTTATATCAATGGGCATTGCTATATAAATCTTACCGAAAAGCATTTCTGGGAGTAAGTAGTAAGTTGGCAGTTTGGTCAGACATATTATTTTACTTATTTGAACCTTTCAAATTTTTGTTCTTTGCACTGAGAAAAAAAAAGTGAGTAATAATTCTCACTCGGGTATCTAATAATTACACACCCCAGTTGTGCCTTATTGCTCATGCACTTTTTTTCTCAGTGTCTTGATTCGGCTTTTAGTGGAAAATATAATTTAAATGTCTATAATAAGGAGAAATTAAATATACTTTCGTAGGTTTTTAGTCATGAACTACATATCTATATTTTAGATCGGAATGAAATTCGAATATTACCTAAAGTCAATTAAAAAAAACTGATATATTATATGAATAATCAAAAATATGCAATCTTTCTTTATGCCTAAAATATTATATTTCAGTTTGCCATATGGTAAATTATAGTCCCTCTAGCGTCTAACATTGAAATGTCTTGGAAACAATACAATTTGAAACTACACAATAATTAAAAAAAAAGAAACTTACTGTACCACAAAAACTCTCTTAACAAACTACATAATAGCTTCATCAAGGATAAAATTTTGGCCAATTCCATTTTCAGACTCACGAGCCGGCCAAATTCATATTCCTCATCAGCAATCTCTTGATCTTGGCATGCATCCCGTTCCGCATGTCGGGCGACAGGCACGCCGAGGACGCCATTCTCGTAGTGGCAGTTCCGGGCTCTTGGTTTCTCCTCATGTTTTTTGCCGGGTAAGCGCTTACAAATTGCATGCTCCTCTCTATACCCCTCGCTGTGTGTGTGTGTGTGTGTGTGTGTGTGTTTGTGTGTGTGCGAGTGTTTGGCCAATTGAATTTCCCAGATATGTTTGCGAGTAGGAGCGAGAGAGGGAGATAGAGAAAAGCCACACAAAATCGAACGTGCTTTCAGAGAAGCCATAGTAGGATTGGCTTTTGGTTGCGATGGTTTACCGTAGTTCGTGTGTCCTCGACGTTCGTTGAATTTAATGTATGTTCATGGTTTGTGTGTTTTATTTGTTTTTTTTTTCTTCTTATTGATGTGGAAAATCGGAAATGAAGACGCTTTTGTTAGAAATGGAACATTTACATTTTTAGATGCTTTTGACGGATAATCGAAACTATCCGTCGTCACCGATATATCCAATTTTTATTTTTAAAACAAACAGGAATCGGATCATCAGTTTGACGTTGATTCAATACCGTATCCCGTTTCAAAACAAAATATCGACTTTTCATTTTCCTTATATACTCCACAGAATCGTTCGTTCCCCGAATGTAAAACTCTCCCCACTGAAAAATTTCTCGGCAAAATTCAATCCAAATAATTGAAGTTGCAAATCCACCGTCGGCATGAAAAACCACCGGGATACTGCTTGGGGATTCATCGCACATACACACACACACAAACATCAGACCACGCGAGAATAAAAAAAAAGAAGGAATGAAGCGAGTTCTTTTGTGCGTTTCGCGAGAAAGAAAAAAAAAGGGGGGAAGTAAGGTCGAGTTGAAGCTGTAATCCGAAAAAGGAGAGCGGTTCTTACTTAAGAAAACCACCACTACCAGCAGCGCGGAAATCTTGAAAAGGCAAGCATTCAGCCGAGCTCTCACGCGCAATCGGACTTATAACGTCTCGCGGTGCGGACTCAAATCCGGATTTCGCCAACGGAAATCCCAGGCTCGCGCGTGCCTTTGCCAACTTTCTGCTTAGACCTCAGACCATCCCTCCTCCCCCTCCTTCACTCGCGAAAAAGCCGACAAGTTTGCCATGCAAAAACGTCCGCAACCAAAAAACCGCCTTTCTATATGTAGCGTTTGGAATATATTTTTCGATTACGAGTTTTGACAGCTGTGTGGGCTTGACACTTTGACCTACATATATATGGTAAACCGTTCGCGAAAGAGTGGGAGGCGTAATCAAACGGTACGAATCGGAAAGTTTTATGAGATTTATCATGTATGTCATTCGAATGTTCTTATCCACTATATAATAAAAGTTGATGAAGTGAAGTCAGTTAGTATCGAATTTCGGATGTTCGAATTGATTCTTATCGAAATTTAAAATAGTATAGAACGCCCGAAACTGAATCATCGCAATGTGCGCCTTAGTGGCTAGTGTTTATTGTTTCATCACAACCTTTTGTTATATTTCAATCTGTCATGTTAAATATTCTTTCATAAAAGTGCGTACCTTTAATGCCAACAAATACAAAGTCAATACATAACAAGATTATTAAAGCAGAGTACATAAAACTCGCCGTGTCGTATACTTCGAGAAAGTAAGTAAGTATTATTATACGAGGAAATTTTCGATGCGTTAGCGAATGAGAAAACACAGAATAGATCTATAGTGCGCCGCGAGGCTTTATTCCCAGCATTCTTCGGGAACACAATTCTCCTTAATCTGCATAGTGTTGTTAACATTCAACTATGATAACTACAATATTATAGAGCGTACACGTCGAGTTACGGAGTAAAATTTGCAATCGTAGAGAAGAAAGATAGTCCAGTTTGCAACATCTTTGAAAGAAAAATACGTATGTGATGTTTTAGTACCGATAATGATTCGTTAAATGATGAATATTGGAACGAACAGTTTGACTTACCTTGGAATACGTTTGCATGGATAAAATAAAAATGCCACCACCAGTCAACTCGCAGGGTCTTAAAGTTTGCGCCATCATGATCGACAGAAGCTGACGGTTTTCCTTCGATAATTTGTAAGGCGGGATCTCATAACTAGTGGATGAAAAATAATTGCTCTATTAGTTAGTTATTGGTTACGTCTCAGCCTATTGGCCTATAAGAGAGGGACGAGGAATCGTCCACCAACTCTGTGTTGACCCTGTCAGGAAGAGAATTATTGCATACCTTGTTTTCCCGACAAGCATCGGACTACCGCAATAATTATTGCTCTAAGATTTTATTAATCATCGCTGCATGAACTTTACTTACCAGGGATCAAATGTAGCAAAGCCATAATTCGTGATCTTTTGACCTCGCGAATAAATGACGTAAAAGTGAACCAGCAGTATGACGAATACTGCTACATCTCTGAACAATTCGAGTACATTCATGTTGACGGCAAATAAAGCCTGGAATAAAATATTCCAAAAATAAGGATTAAGAAATGATCGAACGCAACATCAAAGTCTATCGACGTACAACAACGAGCGTAGCTGCGAAACTCATCATATTTGCGAAAAGCACTATGAACCAGTTTAAGCTGTAAACTTTCTCGAGTAACGCAATCATTCTACAAATCGTACTATACTGTTTAAATGGAAAATATAATATGAAAGAGTAAATGAATCTTAGATAATTATTACCTGAGTGCCTCGTTATGTGCATCAATAGCTTTTATAAGAATTCGATAAACTTGTAGATTGATATCAGCTAGGGATTCAGTGAGAGTATCCGAATAGTATAACAAGTCTTTAGCTTCCTCCAGGCGTATTCTGTAAAGATATTCACAACACATTGAATAAGTTATTGTCGGCATGAGACAATTTTAGAAACTGACCTCACAACTTCAAATAAAGCACAAGCGTGTTCAACGTGCAGAATGAAAGTGATTTCATAGGTGAGGAAAAAAATCGCACCAGAAATTTCCGTGAAGGATATATAAGCCAGTATATAATAAAAATATTCATCCTCATCGACTAAAAAATCAACATAGATCGGAATTCGTTTTGTCTGTTGACGTATACCCCCGGATTTTTCAAAGTAGCCGCTCACTATGGGCACACTGAAGTTGATTCCGTATATCACAAAAGCAACCACTAGGCAAATAGAGGACAATAATTTGCAAGTTACGCGGGCTAGATGAAACAAACAAACATCCGTTTTTATTCTCACCTGAATAGCGAATGGCGAATTGTATACCGCGGTCGGCGAAATCGCTCAGTACTTCTGCTTCCTTCGTGCTTTTCGCGAGAGCATAATAATTTTTTATCAACTCGAAAATGTTTTGTCTCTACGAAAACAATCATTGTTTTTTTGCAAAATTAGAGAAATTTAATGCTTTCAAAAAGCGAGTATACGCACCTCTGTTTGATATATCGATGCCATTATTAAATTTGAAAGACCGGCTGTTAACATCATGATACCGACTAAGTTCTCCAGAACGATGTGAATATTCACACCGATTTCTTTGACTAATCTTAACAACTGGAAATTATTATTTTTTAATTATTATTACTGATTATATTTGATGAAGGGATTTCGTCTACCATTGTCATAAAGCATATGACTAACATTACGAAACCGCAAGCACGCTTTGTGTAATTCAAATATTTATTTTCATACGGCCAATAACCGGCTAATCTTTCTAACATTGTCACTATTTGCCAAGAACGTTGGGTGAAAAAAATCATGCTGACAAATTTTCGTAATTTACACTTTTGTTCCAAATAATATTTTCACGCAAACTTCACAAATACAAATTTACGTTCACAAGTATCACGAGAATGTGTTAGCTATACAATATTCCGCGTTCAACTGACACACAATTGTGCGTGTTAAGCTTCATAGATTCACGCTAATTCTTATAGACCATTGTCAAAGTTATTAAAATTTTAACAGCAATTTAAGCTTCTAGTGTAAAGAAAGCGCTTGCGTTCGTTTTTTTTTTTTTCATGTCGAGTGCGACGATTAAAAGCATCAAAGCAATCAAGTATTCATTGCGTAAGCGTCAAGACGTCCCTGAAAACGTTTTTCGTAGCGTATCAATAATTTCAGCGGTGTCGATATTTACTTGGGAAAACCAAGTTACGCGAAAATAGTAAGGCAATTTTTTTTTTTGAAGATTCATAAAATAAATATCAATGAATTTCTCGTGCTCGCCTAACTTTCTCTTAGAAAAAGATAATACTATGCGACGTTTCGTCAGTAGATTCACTGACCTCATCAGGCTGATTTATTAAAAATAAACAGAAAAATACAATAAA